>CM031372.1:36827690-37353118 GCA_018208015.1 Medicago ruthenica
AAAAACAATTTAAGCTTTAGCCAAATAGAAGGTTCCCGTTGAGTACAACGGACGTGAGGGGTGCTAATACCTTTCCCTTGCGTAATCGACTCCCGAACCCGACAATGGTTGCGATGACCATCCTTTCCTCATCGTCAAAGGGTTTTATTATCGTTTCCCTTTAAACAAAAAAAACTTAAGGGTTTATCAACGTTCCCTTTACACAAAAACTTTGGTGGCGGCTTCACCAAGGCCCTCCGAGCGTTCATGAACGACCTCGGAGGATTTGCGCGTCTTTTTCTCAGGAAAAAAACGAGGTGCGCACAGCTGGCGACTTCACTGGGGACCCTGTTCCCATTAGTGAGTCAAGCCTAACCTATTTGGTTTAAAGCCAATTGTTTTATTTTTCTTTGCACGCCATGTTTATTATTTTATTCATACATGTTATATTTATGCTTTATGTTTATATTTGCTTTATTTTGCTTTATATTCATATCATATAAATATCAAATGCGGGGGTTACTTGAGTGATGTTACTCCACATTGTTCGGGTTAATGCCGGACGTGTGAGGCTCTCTACCCGAGCTTGAGAAAAAAACTAAGTTAGAAGGAGGTTGTGTGCGGAAGCCCGCGTTGACGTATGTCCGTGAGGTGGGATGTCCAACCGCTTAGATGAGATTTTCATGTGGAATTAATTGAAGTCATGTCGACGTATGTCCATAGACAACCCTAATTCCATGTGAGGTCTATGACTCTAAGGACCTCTTCTTAGGAGATTTCACCATTTAGAGCCTACATGTGAGGATGGGGGGAAGTTCCGAACCTTCATAAACCATACCCTTGTATAACATTTGCATTCATGAAAGTAATTTTTGCATCATTTTGCTTTATAGGAGTTTAGAAAGAACAAACAAATATTAGCAAAAAGAAATATGGATTCCGGGAACAAAAATACGCTCGCCTTCAAAATTAAAGCTCCTAGGGTGGAAAGTTTATTAGCACTAAGCAAGAGGCTCTCTTCGGTCAACAAGAACATCTTCAAGGCAAGCTATGGGCTAATCCTTGATCTTCTACCCGTGAGAATAGATTCAACGGCCTTAACCACTTTGGCGCAATTCTTCGACCCACCTCTACGGTGCTTCACATTTCAAGACTTCCAACTAGCGCCAACTTTGGAAGAGTTCGAGAAGATCAGCTATTTGATTTGTAATAGCATTAGTTACACTTTGTAAACAAATGTTATTTAATCAAATATATTTTGAAGCATAATCAATTTCCCGGTCTTTAATATTTCGAATTTGCTAATATTAATTGTGCACCTTTAAACTCCTCCATAAAGCAAAATAAAAAAAAAAACGCATATTTTGCATACTCATCGCATACATACATCCACATGCATCTTCATGCATCTTTTTCAAAAAAAAAACTCATTCATTTCCCTAAAAACAGTTCAAAGCAATCATAGCCCGAAAACCCCGAAAGCCCTCGGTCCAAGAACCAGATCTCCAACACTCGTACGGAACACGAGCTAATAAACAAAGGATCAAGGACAATTTGGAACAAACTCAAGCGGCTTTGAGAGAAGAGGTTGATGGAATGAAGGGAAAGATGGATCAAATGCTAGAATTAATGCAAGCTCTATCGGCACGAGAAAGTAACCCTCGCCCAACAACGGATGCATCCAATGTGCAATGGCCTCTTTATGGTTTACCTCCGAGTTATACCCCACCATTCGAAAATGAGGGTCAAGGACCACCTCCACCACCGCTCACAATCCCCGTAAGGAATGAAGAGCGTCGTCCTCAAGGAACTTCCACTACTCAGCATGAGGTGATTCCCCATGATGTGGAAAATAGTCAGCTAAGGCAATCTGCTCCCGACACCACCCACCAAGACAATGATACCACCCAAATGTATCGAGTTTTGGAAGAAAGGTTGAAAGCTGTCGAAGGGTTCAGCTCATACGGTGCCCACAACGCCTTGGACATGTGCCTAGTGCCCGACGTGGTAATTCCTCCGAAGTTCAAAGCACCGGACTTCGAGAAATACAAAGGAATTCAATGCCCTCGGAACCATCTAAGGATGTTCTGTAGGAAGATGGCAGCTTACGCAATGAACGAGAAACTCATGGTGCATGTGTTTCAAGACAGTTTAAGCGGAGCGTCCTTGGATTGGTACATGCAGCTCGAGCGTACCCATGTCCAAACTTGGAAGGATCTAGATGATGCCTTCCTAAAGCAATACAAATATAATTTGGATATGGCTCCAAATAGGATGCAACTACAAAACCTCCTACAAAGAAGCAACGAGTCCTTCAAGGAGTACGCTCAGCGGTGGAGAGAACTAGCTTCTCGTGTACAACCACCACTATTGGAAAGAGAGCTTTGTGCGCACCTCATTTTTTTCCTGAGAAAAAGACGCGCAAATCCTCCGAGGTCGTTCGTGAATGCTCGGAGGGCCTTTGTGAAGCCGCCACCAAAGTTTTTGTGTAAAGGGAACGTTGATAAACCCTTAAGTTTTTTTTTTTTATGTTTAAAGGGAAACGATAATAAAACCCTTTGACGATGAGGAAAGGATGGTCATCGCAACCATTGTCGGGTTCGGGAGTCGATTACGCAAGGGGAAGGTATTAGCACCCCTCACGTCCGTTGTACTCAACGGGAACCTTCTATTTGGTTAAAGCTTGAATTGTTTTTTAAAAGTTTTGCGCGCATGTTCATTTATGTCAAAAATATAATAACGGGGGGGAAAGAGATAAAAACAAACGAAAGAAAGAAAGAAAAAAGTTTTTATTATTATTGCGCTTGACAAGATGTCGATCTTGCTCCTACGTATCTCCCGGTAGTCGGAGAATTCAAAGCGTACGTAGTTCTTTGGTAGAAAAACGTACATATGTTGGTTAATTTTAAATGGACGATGTTTTAACCGAATTCTTGCGATTAAAACGTAGCTTGTATGCTCGCGCTTGGGAGACTTATTAAGCGTTTGTTCGTGAATCGCATTAGAATTGTTAAAAGGTACGTCCGTTAGGGTAAAAGGTTCGAATTGGTCGCTATGGGACCAAGAGAGGTGCAATGGACTCATACAAGTCAATCATTGACCGAGTGGACTCTAACGAGTCGGGCGATTGTTCGATTGATCCACTGAGATCAAGAACAGGTACAATGGACTCGAACGAGTCGAACATTGACCGAGTGGACTCTAACGAGTCGAGGGATCGAGTCTAATGGCCGCGGGGGACCAAAAGGCTTGGATTGACCACAATGGGCCAAGTTTTGGTTTGGTTGGGGTTGTACATATTGAAAATGGAATGACGATTGCCCGAACGACGAGACATACGTCACGCATTCGTACAATCGAGGCAATGGAGAGACATACGTCACACCATCCCTTTTTCATTCGTGTTTTTGGGTAGAATTCCTTAGAAATCCCAAGGTATGTCAAAACATTTGGTTTGAAAACCCAAAATGGGAAGGTTTAGCAATCTTGCTAGAAAACGCACAAGTTCGTCTCATTTTGCGAAAAGCGAACGTATTTGGCGTATGTTCATGTTTTAGTTTTGAAAATCATGAACAATATTTATTGTTCAAGTTTTGATTGAAATGATGAACATAGCTTGTTTGTTCATGCTTGTTTGAAAGTTTGGGAACATAACTTGTTTTACAAGTTATCCACAAAATGTCATACGAACTTGTGATTTTGTTAAGATTGTGCAAAATCCTTGTTATAGTTTGAAAAACATGGGTTTAAAAACTCTTAGGTTCTGAGCTCTGGGCTAGAACCTCAAAAATTGGCCATTTGGACACAAAAACTCAGATTCTGAGTTCTGTCATGGTCGCACTGCGACCATGACTTCGCACTGCGAAGCATGCGAATTTTTGAGTTCAGAAGCTGTTTCTGAACTTTTGTTCAGAAACAACTTCTGAACCCACTCAGGACCTTTTAAATGAGTGAAAAACTTTGAGTTTTTGGGATGAAAGAGGCTGGACAAACCAGTTTTGATGTTTTGAAAACCTTGGGATTTCTTTGAAATTCAAAAGGGTTTTTTTAGAATCAAATGGTTTTGAACCAAAATTGCTATGCAAACACAATTGTAAATGCAATATAAAAGCTTAGAAACTTACAGAACTCCTCAGCAAAGCTCCAGCTGCAATGGATTTGAATTGGTTGATGGCTTTCACAAAGGATTTTGATATTGGTGATGAACTTGAACTTTGTGATGCTTTGTGTTGGATTGTTTTTTTCTGGTTGTTTGTGAGGGTTTGTAAGCTGAAATGAGTAGAGTTTCTGCTCTTGAAAATGCTGTTATCAGTTGTGTTTGTAACCTTGGGCATTGCCTTCTATTTATAGGCCAAAACCAAATCTATTTCATCATTAGCAAATCCCAAAATTCAGCTGATTTGTGGCTAGAATCAAGCTGAATCCCTTTGCATTAAATGCTAATGGAGAGAGGCAACCTTGCCTTGTACCAAGGGGCAAGATTCAGCCTGATTTCAGCCACAAATTCAACCAATTCTAGAAGGTAATGATGAAGAACAAAGTTGAATTGCAATTGGCTAATGCTTGGGGATCAATCCTTGCAATCTCAATGGTTGATCAATAAAAACGTGCACTGTGATGTGCAGAGATTGAGGGATGAGAAAGGCTACCTATGGCTGGTGTGAGGGGTGAAAAGCTGCTGCAAAAACAGGGTAGGCACTCATGGCTTTTCAAGTGAGAAAATCCAGCTAGTTTGACTGGTTTTGGGGAAGCAAGCAGGAGGAAAGTCCTCAAGCAGGTGGCTGGCAACCTTGTGGTGGTTAGCAGGTCACATGGGAGGGACTAGAGCTGCCCAAGGGCAAGCCCACTTGCTTGTCACATGCTAGGTTGGAAGAAAAAGCTTCCAACCTTGGCATTAATGGCAAGTCCTTCAATTCTGGTTTTGCTTGGCCCAATTAGCCATGAATGCTACTTAAAATAAATATGGAAATGATATGCAACAAATTCTGGAATTAAATCAAAGAAACCAAAAATCTGCAGAAAAATCGCAGACTTCGCAGTGCGAAGTGAGCTTCGCAGTGCGAAGTCAGCATTTTTGAAATGTTGACTTTTCTGTTGACTTTTGTTGACTTTTGACTTTTTCCCCTCTTTGATTTTTTTGATTTTTTTGTTTTAAAATGCTTGGGACAAAATTGTGTCTTCGCATAGAGTGCGTGAGTGCCGAAGGCATCTCATGAACTCTTTGCGAAGATCAATTAAGTAAAAAGAAGGACCCGAATTTTGTCTTTCGCGGAATGCAAATGCAATGGTTTGAAAAGGTTGATCGTATCCAGCCGCTAACACTGGAGGTAGATCCACTGGGGGATGAAGGTGATCTAATCTAGGCACTTTCACTAGAGGTCGAACACTGAGAGAGGTAATCTAATCTAGGCATTGTCACTAGAGATCGATACCTAAGCTAGGTAATCTTATTCAGGCACTTTCACTGAATGTCGATTCCTAACGAGCTGTGATCTTATTCAGCCACTAACACTGAAGGTCGATACACTGGGGGAGGTGATCTAATCTAGGCACTTTCACTAGAGGTCGAACACTGAGAGAGGTAATCTAATCTAGGCATTGTCACTAGAGGTCGATACCTAAGCTAGGTAATCTTATTCAGGCACTTTCACTGAATGTCGATTCCTAACGAGCTGTGATCTTATTCAGCCACTAACACTGAAGGTCGATACACTGGGGGAGGTGATCTAATCTAGGCACTTTCACTAGAGGTCGAACACTGAGAGAGGTAATCTAATCTAGGCATTGTCACTAGAGGTCGATACCTAAGCTAGGTAATCTTATTCAGGCACTTTCACTGAATGTCGATTCCTAACGAGCTGTGATCTTATTCAGCCACCAACACTGAAGGTCGATACACTGGGGGAGGTGATCTAATCTAGGCACTTTCACTAGAGGTCGAACACTGAGAGAGGTAATCTAATCTAGGCATTGTCACTAGAGGTCGATACCTAAGCTAGGTAATCTTATTCAGGCACTTTCACTGAATGTCGATTCCTAACGAGCTGTGATCTTATTCAGCCACTAACACCGAAGGTCGATACACTGGGGGAGGTGATCTAATCTAGGCACTTTCACTAGAGGTCGAACACTGAGAGAGGTAATCTAATCTAGGCATTGTCACTAGAGGTCGATACCTAAGCTAGGTAATCTTATTCAGGCACTTTCACTGAATGTCGATTCCTAACGAGCTGTGGTCTTACCCTAAATAGGTGCCCCTGGTTGAACTAGAAAACATGATTGTATGATACATGTTATGCAGTATGATATGCAGTGATATGCAATGCAATATGATATGAGATGGACTCAAACAAAGATTCCTTCTGGGGAATTGGGGACAGTTAGTGAAGAAGGTTCACTGGGGAACGCTTACTCGACTGTTGATGGATGTTGGTGAATATGTGATTCTCACTGGAGAATCCTTGTTGAGGATGCATGGCATGATGCATGTGTATGAATGATTTGCATATGCATGCATGAATGAAAATGACATGATGCATGAATTATGCTATGCATGATATGTGTGACGCTAGTTGGGTGCCGAGCAAAGTCGGTCTTAGTTGTGGTTGTGCCAATGATGATTGGGCTCCTTTTTTGTTTGTTTTGTTGGTTGGTCGGTTTGGAAGGACAAGGTCCTTTGCCTACATACCCAAATGGGATCAAAACCGGTGTAGTTCGGGCCTGGCCCGGAGATTTGTGTGGGTTTGCCAATAATGATTGGACTTTTTGTTTGGGGTTGAGACTCCCTGGGGATTGTCAATGAGGTTTGGCTCATGGGGATATAAGGATCATTTTGGAAGCATGATCGATATCCAGCCTTGGTTGGTGTTTGGATGTTTAGGGTGTTTACTGGGGAATTTATTCCTCTTAACGACTGATAAACTTGTGGGGACAAAAAATAGACCGGCAAGGTAAATAGTGGACCGGCATAAACATTTGGTAATCCTTGCAGGGATGACGTTTTAGGGTATACATTTGAATATGGACGGGGTAAGACCACGATAATTGATAAAGGATAAATACCTCGTGGGGATTATTAATCCGCTGTGTAAATCGTGCTAAACCGCTGAGGAGCATAACTGATGGTTCCGCTGGGGATGCTTGTGCTCTGGTTGGTCAGTCTCGCTTGAATCGTCCCTTCAGGCTCTTGATTTGACGGGGATATTCCTTTTTGATTCACCGGTGACCAGAAATCCCTTTAGTAATTAACCATGCTTGGCCTGCGAGGCTTATCTGTTCTATGGATAGATTTTGATGCACGTTTTTTAAGTACTCACAATTCAGAGAAAATGTACTTGTTATTATTTATTCAAAAACATAAAAGATTCCACGTAATTTTTTTCGGAAATATATACACTATCATAGATGGAATTTTTGACAAAAGTAAAAGACTTCGCTTGGGAAGAATTTTGTTAAGGGGGAAGGTGACCTGCCCCAAAGGTGTAGTTCCTTTAATCGTGTTTGGGATTGCTGATGCCAATTGAGCCTTTTGGTTGGATGTTTGAGGAATGTCAAAGACAATTGGGCTTTTTGTGAATTGTAGGGAGAGTGCTGAGCATGGTTGAGCCTTGAATGATTTGTGCACCAGGAGCAATCAGGTTTTGGTTTAAAAATTGCGGGCGCCAATGGAAATTGGGCTTTATTGTTGGTTGCCGAGCGAGGTCGGGTTTTTTTTGATTTTGGTTGCCGAGCGAGGTCGGGCTTTTTGGTTTTGGTGGATTCATATGAAATTTGCGCACGCAATTTTATGCCCCCTATTATTCCGAGATTGTACTGAAAAAGTCGAAATAAATACCACACAAAAAATCATATCGTACAGTTCAAATTAATAACATGCTTATTAATGAACCAACCTATCACTCATTTAAGTAAATGAACAAATTGAAGATTAATGTGAGGGGTTATGAACACTCATCCGGCAATTTTGCTAACATTCTGATCGAGTTATATGTCCATCCAATTATTGTTTCTTAAAAAACATAAAAGCATTGATCAAAAGGTCTTTAAGGGTTGTAATTTGGCTGGGTTACAAAAGAAATGTCATATGTGGGGAAATTGAATTCAAATGGCCAAGAAAGAGGGAACATTCTTTCTAACTTACCCCTTTTTTTGTTCAAATCACAATTTTGGTGATTCACAAATATATTTTTTCTTTGATCTTGACAGCTCTTGGATTTCAACAATCTTCTTTTTCTTTTCTCTTTTCTTTTTCTTGGTTTGCTTTTCTTTCTTTCTTTCTTTTCTTTGGTTGTCAAGATTAATTAAGAAATCCAACGCTGTTCGACTTTCACAACCCTTCCCCTTTTTCCAACTTGTTCCAGTATGATACCCTAATTGAATGTTCCCTCCTCTTTTGGCAGGGGACACTAATTATGATGTTTTAAGGGTTCAAAAATCGAAAGGAAATTATCAGAATTCAATGATGTTTTAACTATGAACTGAAAATATTTTCTTTTTTACAAACTCCGGCAATCTCATTAAGCAGTTGAGCTTATGAAAGTTGGCAGTTCATAGTTAAAAATTCTGATTTGTTAGGCTCGAAGGGGTTTAACAAGTACTCACTTCTCACAGGGTAGGCTGTTTGTGGTTGATTGTTTTCTCTCGTTTTCAAACAAATGCCTTGATCATGTCAATACTTTTAATTAAAGAAAAACAAAATTCAGATTTAACATAAAAAGATCGAGCTAAACAAAAATGTCGGTCTCCTGCGTCTGTATTATGATAACTTTGGGGATTCCTCACATCTGGCTGGTTCTACAATGGTTCATAGAACAAACATATTAAATAACATGAATTGTATGGTATAATTTGGTATGGAATATACATTCTCCTTTCAAATTTTAATCAGGGAAAGAATAGGAAACATGCATTTTAGCTTTGCGAAAATTAATCACATTTATCACTACCATTTGTCTATGGTTAAAAACTTTGGCTTATTTGGTTGCGGAAAGATTTGTCGAATTCACATTATCAATGATAGGTAACAAAAATTTCAAACATTCACATGTATATATATAAAACGTAAGCATGATTATGATGCAAAAGCTAGGTAATAAAAGCGAACAGTACTTGAATAATAAAGCAAGAATATCAATATAGCTACAAAGTACCAAACAAAAGAAACCTCTAAAGAGTGTACGAGACAAATGACATAAACATAAACAACAAAATATGAGAAAGCATAAATAAATAAAAGGGTCACTCAAGGAGTGAAAGCCTCATCATCCTCGGTCTCCTCATCCTCGTCCTCCTCGTCCTCATCATCCTCATCACCCCCTCCCTGGCCTCCGGCCGCTGTACCACTGCCTCCAGTCTCTGCATGCTCTGGCCTATCCACGGGCCAACGACCATGAGCCGCGAACATCTGGGGTGTCGGTATCTGATCATCAGGATCTGTCGGCCTACCCAGCTGCCTCTGAAGGCGATACATGGAATCATGCATCATAGTCATGTATCGATGAGTGGAGGCATTCTGCTCCAATATGAAAGTGCAGGTATGATGATCCCCTGATGCTGGTGGAGGTCTAGGCCGTGGCTGCTGTGCCCTCGCCGCTCTCCTTCCCGTGTAGTGTCTAGAGATATACTCGTCCGTAATGGGGTTCTTAATGGTTTCGGACACCTGGGGAGGGATGGCTACTCGGGCGTCCCGGCAGAGTCCCATGATAAGACCCGGGAAAGCAAGTGGGCACATCTTCTTGGCCGGTGGCTTGATGCCACTCTCGACCACTATTTTCATCTCTTGGCAGATGGCCCTAGCCACATCTACTTGCTTACCGGTGAGGATGTAGTAGATTAGGGGGGTCACGTCCATGGTGGTGGTGGAGGTATGGCTTTTGGGCTTTATGTTGTGGACAATGAGATGGAAAATGACCTGGGCGTAGGTGGTGAGATTGCCCCTGAGGGCCTTGGTGGGCTGCCCCGCAGCATTAAGCTCATAGCTTTTTCCGGATTGGAAAATGGTCTGAGCGTAGAGATCGTGGTTCCAATTACCACGGTTCTGGTGCTTATGAAAAGCACACAGCTCATCATTTTCCAATTGGAAAGGGTCTCGGAGGTAGGTGTTGATGGCGTCGCGATCGAATCTAATGACCCGACCACGCACCATGGTCTGATACGTAAACTCTCCCTCTGGATCCACGGGAATGGCATTTGCGTAGAATTCCCGGATTATATCGTAATTGAGGTTAAGGGGAGGGTTTACCAAAACTCCCCACCGGCGATGGTTTATCAATTGGGCCAATTCTCTCCAGGTGCCCCTCTCGCTTATAATAAACTGCCTCTCGGGCCAGAAGGTCCTGCCAAGAAGCTCTTCGTATCTCTCCTGGTTCCGAAGGCTTAGGAAGCGAGAGGCGTCGAAACCCCCTTGGGGTCTAGATCCGGACGCCTCCCCCCTCGAGCGTTTTCCTACTGGTCTTGGTGCCATCTGCAAGGGAAAGGGCAAAGTTAGTAGGATTACAGGTGATATGAGGTGAAACAAATGGATTTGAAAGTAAAAAATGGGAAAAACACAGGTTCTGTTCCTGCTACAGTCGCACTGCGAAGGCGTGTTCGCAGTGCGAAGGTACTCGAAAATTTCTGGGCTGCCCAGAAAAAGGTCGCAGTGCGAAGTTGAACTTTGCTCTGCGACCATGACAGCAAAGACCCAGAAATCTGAACCTACATCTCTTGGCTTAAGCTTCTAACATACAATGCATGCAACTAAACGACCTCAGAATCAAAGACTGGGTATCAAAAGGAACCCTTTAACAGCTCTCTTTCTTTAAATTTTCGTAAATGGGTTTTCAACAAAAACAACTTGGAAATTGAAAGAAACAGGCCAGTTGCAGATACCCATGATGCATGCTTGCTAAAATCCAACTTAATACAGCAAACTAAGGCCTAAATGCAGCTTATTATGAACTTAAATTCTAATATGGGAACTTTAAAATCTTAAACCCTAAAACCCCTAAACAGTTGCAACACGAATCAAAGATGAACAGAGGGAAAGAAGAAAGGAGCTCATACCTGGTTATTGGTTCTGAATAGAAAGATACGAAATTAATGGAGGGAAGATTCAAAAATGGGTATGCTCACCCTTTCTCTTTTTTTAGATTTGAAAATTTTTTCCTTTTTTGGAGTTATGGCAAAATGCTGTTTTTTTTTTGTTTTAAGAGTTTAAAGAAGGAGATAAACGGTTGGGAAAAATAATAAAGAAAAGATAGTGGAAATGGGTGGTTGAGAAGGAGTAAATGAAGGGTCAGCTGGGCTGACCAAATTCGCGTACTTCGCACTGCGAAGTACCTTCGCACTGCGAAGTACTTGAATTTTTTTGAAAATTTTGCTACCCCTCAACACATTGGCCATTCATATCCCCAATTATGATTTATGCATAAACAAGTAATAAACAAACAAAGGTTGATTGGCCCTGCTAGAATGAAACATAATGTACAAACATGAGCGAATGCGAATGAATGATATGTGGAGGTTCGGAATTTCCCCCCCATCCTCACATGTGGGCTCTAAATGGTAAAATCTCCTAAGAAGAGGTCCTTAGAGTCATAGACCTCGCATGGAATTAGGGTTGTCTATGGACATACGTCGACATGACTTCAATTAATTCCACATGAAAATCTCATCTAAGCGGGGTTGGACATCCCACCTCACGGACATACGTCAACGCGGGCTTCCGCACACAACCTCCTTCTAACTTAGTTTTTTTCTCAAGCTCGGGTAGAGAGCCTCACACGTCCGGCATTAACCCGAACAATGTGGAGTAACATCACTCAAGTAACCCCCGCATTTGATATATATATATGATATGAATATAAAGCAAAAATAAAGCAAATATAAACATAAAGCATAAATATGACATGTATGAATAAAATAAATAAACATGGCGCGCAAAGAAAATAAAAACAATTGGCTTTAAACCAAATAGGTTAGGCTTGACTCGCTAGTGGGAACAGGGTCCCCAGTGAAGTCGCCAGCTGTGCGCACCTCGTTTTTTTCCTGAGAAAAAGACGCGCAAATCCTCCGAGGTCGTTCGTGAACGCTCGGAGGGCCTTTGTGAAGCCGCCACCAAAGTTTTTGTGTAAAGGGAACGTTGATAAACCCTTAAGTTTTTTTTTATGTTTAAAGGGAAACGATAATAAAACCCTTTGACGATGAGGAAAGGATGGTCATCGCAACCATTGTCGGGTTCGGGAGTCGATTACGCAAGGGGAAGGTATTAGCACCCCTCACGTCCGTTGTACTCAACGGGAACCTTCTATTTGGTTAAAGCTTGAATTGTTTTTTTAAAAGTTTTGCGCGCATGTTCATTTATGTCAAAAATATAATAACGGGGGGGAAAGAGATAAAAACAAACGAAAGAAAGAAAGAAAAAAGTTTTTATTATTATTGCGCTTGACAAGATGTCGATCTTGCTCCTACGTATCTCCCGGTAGTCGGAGAATTCAAAGCGTACGTAGTTCTTTGGTAGAAAAACGTACATATGTTGGTTAATTTTAAATGGACGATGTTTTAACCGAATTCTTGCGATTAAAACGTAGCTTGTATGCTCGCGCTTGGGAGACTTATTAAGCGTTTGTTCGTGAATCGCATTAGAATTGTTAAAAGGTACGTCCGTTAGGGTAAAAGGTTCGAATTGGTCGCTATGGGACCAAGAGAGGTGCAATGGACTCATACAAGTCAATCATTGACCGAGTGGACTCTAACGAGTCGGGCGATTGTTCGATTGATCCACTGAGATCAAGAACAGGTACAATGGACTCGAACGAGTCGAACATTGACCGAGTGGACTCTAACGAGTCGAGGGATCGAGTCTAATGGCCGCGGGGGACCAAAAGGCTTGGATTGACCACAAGGGGCCAAGTTTTGGTTTGGTTGGGGTTGTACATATTGAAAATGGAATGACGATTGCCCGAACGACGAGACATACGTCACGCATTCGTACAATCGAGGCAATGGAGAGACATACGTCACACCATCCCTTTTTCATTCGTGTTTTTGGGTAGAATTCCTTAGAAATCCCAAGGTATGTCAAAACATTTGGTTTGAAAACCCAAAATGGGAAGGTTTAGCAATCTTGCTAGAAAACGCACAAGTTCGTCTCATTTTGCGAAAAGCGAACGTATTTGGCGTATGTTCATGTTTTAGTTTTGAAAATCATGAACAATATTTATTGTTCAAGTTTTGATTGAAATGATGAACATAGCTTGTTTGTTCATGCTTGTTTGAAAGTTTGGGAACATAACTTGTTTTACAAGTTATCCACAAAATGTCATACGAACTTGTGATTTTGTTAAGATTGTGCAAAATCCTTGTTATAGTTTGAAAAACATGGGTTTAAAAACTCTTAGGTTCTGAGCTCTGGGCTAGAACCTCAAAAATTGGCCATTTGGACACAAAAACTCAGATTCTGAGTTCTGTCATGGTCGCACTGCGACCATGACTTCGCACTGCGAAGCATGCGAATTTTTGAGTTCAGAAGCTGTTTCTGAACTTTTGTTCAGAAACAACTTCTGAACCCACTCAGGACCTTTTAAATGAGTGAAAAACTTTGAGTTTTTGGGATGAAAGAGGCTGGACAAACCAGTTTTGATGTTTTGAAAACCTTGGGATTTCTTTGAAATTCAAAAGGGGTTTTTTAGAATCAAATGGTTTTGAACCAAAATTGCTATGCAAACACAATTGTAAATGCAATATAAAAGCTTAGAAACTTACAGAACTCCTCAGCAAAGCTCCAGCTGCAATGGATTTGAATTGGTTGAAGGCTTTCACAAAGGTTTTTGATATTGGTGATGAACTTGAACTTTGTGATGCTTTGTGTTGGATTGTTTTTTTCTGGTTGTTTGTGAGGGTTTGTAAGCTGAAATGAGTAGAGTTTCTGCTCTTGAAAATGCTGTTATCAGTTGTGTTTGTAACCTTGGGCATTGCCTTCTATTTATAGGCCAAAACCAAATCTATTTCATCATTAGCAAATCCCAAAATTCAGCTGATTTGTGGCTAGAATCAAGCTGAATCCCTTTGCATTAAATGCTAATGGATAGAGGCAACCTTGCCTTGTACCAAGGGGCAAGATTCAGCCTGATTTCAGCCACAAATTCAACCAATTCTAGAAGGTAATGATGAAGAACAAAGCTGAATTGCAATTGGCTAATGCTTGGGGATCAATCCTTGCAATCTCAATGGTTGATCAATAAAAACGTGCACTGTGATGTGCAGAGATTGAGGGATGAGAAAGGCTACCTATGGCTGGTGTGAGGGGTGAAAAGCTGCTGCAAAAACAGGGTAGGCACTCATGGCTTTTCAAGTGAGAAAATCCAGCTAGTTTGACTGGTTTTGGGGAAGCAAGCAGGAGGAAAGTCCTCAAGCAGGTGGCTGACAACCTTGTGGTGGTTAGCAGGTCACATGGGAGGGACTAGAGCTGCCCAAGGGCAAGCCCACTTGCTTGTCACATGCTAGGTTGGAAGAAAAAGCTTCCAACCTTGGCATTAATGGCAAGTCCTTCAATTCTGGTTTTGCTTGGCCCAATTAGCCATGAATGCTACTTAAAATAAATATGGAAATGATATGCAACAAATTCTGGAATTAAATCAAAGAAACCAAAAATCTGCAGAAAAATCGCAGACTTCGCAGTGCGAAGTGAGCTTCGCAGTGCGAAGTCAGCATTTTTGAAATGTTGACTTTTCTGTTGACTTTTGTTGACTTTTGACTTTTTCCCCTCTTTGATTTTTTTGATTTTTTTGTTTTAAAATGCTTGGGACAAAATTAGGGTACTACAGCTGCCCCTACTTAATTGTGTCTTCGCATAGAGTGCGTGAGTGTCGAAGGCATCTCATGAACTCTTTGCGAAGATCAATTAAGTAAAAAGAAGGACCCGAATTTTGTCCTTCGCGGAATGCAAATGCAATGGTTTGAAAAGGTTGATCGTATCCAGCCGCTAACACTGGAGGTAGATCCACTGGGGGATGAAGGTGATCTAATCTAGGCACTTTCACTAGAGGTCGAACACTGAGAGAGGTAATCTAATCTAGGCATTGTCACTAGAGGTCGATACCTAAGCTAGGTAATCTTATTCAGGCACTTTCACTGAATGTCGATTCCTAACGAGCTGTGATCTTATTCAACCACTAACACTGAAGGTCGATACACTGGGGGAGGTGATCTAATCTAGGCACTTTCACTAGAGGTCGAACACTGAGAGAGGTAATCTAATCTAGGCATTGTCACTAGAGGTCGATACCTAAGCTAGGTAATCTTATTCAGGCACTTTCACTGAATGTCGATTCCTAACGAGCTGTGATCTTATTCAGCCACTAACACTGAAGGTCGATACACTGGGGGAGGTGATCTAATCTAGGCACTTTCACTAGAGGTCGAACACTGAGAGAGGTAATCTAATCTAGGCATTGTCACTAGAGGTCGATACCTAAGCTAGGTAATCTTATTCAGGCACTTTCACTGAATGTCGATTCCTAACGAGCTGTGATCTTATTCAGCCACCAACACTGAAGGTCGATACACTGGGGGAGGTGATCTAATCTAGGCACTTTCACTAGAGGTCGAACACTGAGAGAGGTAATCTAATCTAGGCATTGTCACTAGAGGTCGATACCTAAGCTAGGTAATCTTATTCAGGCACTTTCACTGAATGTCGATTCCTAACGAGCTGTGATCTTATTCAGCCACTAACACCGAAGGTCGATACACTGGGGGAGGTGATCTAATCTAGGCACTTTCACTAGAGGTCGAACACTGAGAGAGGTAATCTAATCTAGGCATTGTCACTAGAGGTCGATACCTAAGCTAGGTAATCTTATTCAGGCACTTTCACTGAATGTCGATTCCTAACGAGCTGTGGTCTTACCCTAAATAGGTGCCCCTGGTTGAACTAGAAAACATGATTGTATGATACATGTTATGCAGTATGATATGCAGTGATATGCAATGCAATATGATATGAGATGGACTCAAACAAAGATTCCTTCTGGGGAATTGGGGACAGTTAGTGAAGAAGGTTCACTGGGGAACGCTTACTCGACTGTTGATGGATGTTGGTGAATATGTGATTCTCACGGGAGAATCCTTGTTGAGGATGCATGGCATGATGCATGTGTATGAATGATTTGCATATGCATGCATGAATGAAAATGACATGATGCATGAATTATGCTATGCATGATATGTGTGACGCTAGTTGGGTGCCGAGCAAAGTCAGTCTTAGTTGTGGTTGTGCCAATGATGATTGGGCTCCTTTTTTGTTTGTTTTGTTGGTTGGTCGGTTTGGAAGGACAAGGTCCTTTGCCTACATACCCAAATGGGATCAAAACCGGTGTAGTTCGGGCCTGGCCCGGAGATTTGTGTGGGTTTGCCAATAATGATTGGACTTTTTGTTTGGGGTTGAGACTCCCTGGGGAATGTCAATGAGGTTTGGCTCATGGGGATATAAGGATCATTTTGGAAGCATGATCGATATCCAGCCTTGGTTGGTGTTTGGATGTTTAGGGTGTTTACTGGGGAATTTATTCCTCTTAACGACCGATAAACTTGTGGGGACAAAAAATAGACCGGCAAGGTAAATAGTGGACCGGCATAAACATTTGGTAATCCTTGCAGGGATGACGTTTTAGGGTATACATTTGAATATGGACGGGGTAAGACCACGATAATTGATAAAGGATAAATACCTCGTGGGGATTATTAATCCGCTGTGTAAATCGTGCTAAACCGCTGAGGAGCATAACTGATGGTTCCGCTGGGGATGCTTGTGCTCTGGTTGGTCAGTCTCGCTTGAATCGTCCCTTCAGGCTCTTGATTTGACGGGGATATTCCTTTTTGATTCACCGGTGACCAGAAATCCCTTTAGTAATTAACCATGCTTGGCCTGCGAGGCTTATCTGCTCTATGGATAGATTTTGATGCACGTTTTTTAAGTACTCACAATTCAGAGAAAATGTACTTGTTATTATTTATTCAAAAACATAAAAGATTCCACGTAATTTTTTTCGGAAATATATACACTATCATAGATGGAATTTTTGACAAAAGTAAAAGACTTCGCTTGGGAAGAATTTTGTTAAGGGGGAAGGTGACCTGCCCCAAAGGTGTAGTTCCTTTAATCGTGTTTGGGATTGCTGATGCCAATTGAGCCTTTTGGTTGGATGTTTGAGGAATGTCAAAGACAATTGGGCTTTTTGTGAATTGTAGGGAGAGTGCTGAGCATGGTTGAGCCTTGAATGATTTGTGCACCAGGAGCAATCAGGTTTTGGTTTAAAAATTGCGGGCGCCAATGGAAATTGGGCTTTATTGTTGGTTGCCGAGCGAGGTCGGGTTTTTTTTGATTTTGGTTGCCGAGCGAGGTCGGGCTTTTTGGTTTTGGTGGATTCATATGAAATTTGCGCACGCAATTTTATGCCCCCTATTATTCCGAGATTGTACTGAAAAAGTCGAAATAAATACCACACAAAAAATCATATCGTACAGTTCAAATTAATAACATGCTTATTAATGAACCAACCTATCACTCATTTAAGTAAATGAACAAATTGAAGATTAATGTGAGGGGTTATGAACACTCATCCGGCAATTTTGCTAACATTCCGATCGAGTTATATGTCCATCCAATTATTGTTTCTTAAAAAACATAAAAGCATTGATCAAAAGGTCTTTAAGGGTTGTAATTTGGCTGGGTTACAAAAGAAATGTCATATGTGGGGAAATTGAATTCAAATGGCCAAGAAAGAGGGAACATTCTTTCTAACTTACCCCTTTTTTTGTTCAAATCACAATTTTGGTGATTCACAAATATATTTTTTCTTTGATCTTGACAGCTCTTGGATTTCAACAATCTTCTTTTTCTTTTCTCTTTTCTTTTTCTTGGTTTGCTTTTCTTTCTTTCTTTCTTTTCTTTGGTTGTCAAGATTAATTAAGAAATCCAACGCTGTTCGACTTTCACAACCCTTCCCCTTTTTCCAACTTGTTCCAGTATGATACCCTAATTGAATGTTCCCTCCTCTTTTGGCAGGGGACACTAATTATGATGTTTTAAGGGTTCAAAAATCGAAAGGAAATTATCAGAATTCAATGATGTTTTAACTATGAACTGAAAATATTTTCTTTTTTACAAACTCCGGCAATCTCATTAAGCAGTTGAGCTTATGAAAGTTGGCAGTTCATAGTTAAAAATTCTGATTTGTTAGGCTCGAAGGGGTTTAACAAGTACTCACTTCTCACAGGGTAGGCTGTTTGTGGTTGATTGTTTTCTCTCGTTTTCAAACAAATGCCTTGATCATGTCAATACTTTTAATTAAAAAAAAACAAAATTCAGATTTAACATAAAAAGATCGAGCTAAACAAAAATGTCGGTCTCCTGCGTCTGTATTATGATAACTTTGGGGATTCCTCACATCTAGCTGGTTCTACAATGGTTCATAGAACAAACATATTAAATAACATGAATTGTATGGTATAATTTGGTACGGAATATACATTCTCCTTTCAAATTTTAATCAGGGAAAGAATAGGAAACATGCATTTTAGCTTTGCGAAAATTAATCACATTTATCACTACCATTTGTCTATGGTTAAAAACTTTGGCTTATTTGGTTGCGGAAAGATTTGTCGAATTCACATTATCAATGATAGGTAACAAAAATTTCAAACATTCACATGTATATATATAAAACGTAAGCATGATTATGATGCAAAAGCTAGGTAATAAAAGCGAACAGTACTTGAATAATAAAGCAAGAATATCAATATAGCTACAAAGTACCAAACAAAAGAAACCTCTAAAGAGTGTACGAGACAAATGACATAAACATAAACAACAAAATATGAGAAAGCATAAATAAATAAAAGGGTCACTCAAGGAGTGAAAGCCTCATCATCCTCGGTCTCCTCATCCTCGTCCTCCTCGTCCTCATCATCCTCATCACCCCCTCCCTGGCCTCCGGCCGTTGTACCACTGCCTCCAGTCTCTGCATGCTCTGGCCTATCCCCGGGCCAACGACCATGAGCCGCGAACATCTGGGGTGTCGGTATCTGATCATCAGGATCTGTCGGCCTACCCAGCTGCTTCTGAAGGCGATACATGGAATCATGCATCATAGTCATGTATCGATGAGTGGAGGCATTCTGCTCCAATATGAAAGTGCAGGTATGATGATCCCCTGATGCTGGTGGAGGTCTAGGCCGTGGCTGCTGTGCCCTCGCCGCTCTCCTTCCCGTGTAGTGTCTGGAGATATACTCGTCCGTAATGGGGTTCTTAATGGTTTCGGACACCTGGGGAGGGATGGCTACTCGGGCGTCCCGGCAGAGTCCCATGATAAGACCCGGGAAAGCAAGTGGGCACATCTTCTTGGCCGGTGGCTTGATGCCACTCTCGACCACTATTTTCATCTCTTGGCAGATGGCCCTAGCCACATCTACTTGCTTACCGGTGAGGATGTAGTAGATTAGGGGGGTCACGTCCATGGTGGTGGTGGAGGTATGGCTTTTGGGCTTTATGTTGTGGACAATGAGATGGAAAATGACCTGGGCGTAGGTGGTGAGATTGCCCCTGAGGGCCTTGGTGGGCTGCCCCGCAGCATTAAGCTCATAGCTTTTTCCGGATTGGAAAATGGTCTGAGCGTAGAGATCGTGGTTCCAATTACCACGGTTCTGGTGCTTATGAAAAGCACACAGCTCATCATTTTCCAATTGGAAAGGGTCTCGGAGGTAGGTGTTGATGGCGTCGCGATCGAATCTAATGACCCGACCACGCACCATGGTCTGATACGTAAACTCTCCCTCTGGATCCACGGGAATGGCATTTGCGTAGAATTCCCGGATTATATCGTAATTGAGGTTAAGGGGAGGGTTTACCAAAACTCCCCACCGGCGATGGTTTATCAATTGGGCCAATTCTCTCCAGGTGCCCCTCTCGCTTATAATAAACTGCCTCTCGGGCCAGAAGGTCCTGCCAAGAAGCTCTTCGTATCTCTCCTGGTTCCGAAGGCTTAGGAAGCGAGAGGCGTCGAAACCCCCTTGGGGTCTAGATCCGGACGCCTCCCCCTCGAGCGTTTTCCTACTGGTCTTGGTGCCATCTGCAAGGGAAAGGGCAAAGTTAGTAGGATTACAGGTGATATGAGGTGAAACAAATGGATTTGAAAGTAAAAAATGGGAAAAACACAGGTTCTGTTCCTGCTACAGTCGCACTGCGAAGGCGTGTTCGCAGTGCGAAGGTACTCGAAAATTTCTGGGCTGCCCAGAAAAAGGTCGCAGTGCGAAGTTGAACTTTGCTCTGCGACCATGACAGCAAAGACCCAGAAATCTGAACCTACATCTCTTGGCTTAAGCTTCTAACATACAATGCATGCAACTAAACGACCTCAGAATCAAAGACTGGGTATCAAAAGGAACCCTTTAACAGCTCTCTTTCTTTAAATTTTCGTAAATGGGTTTTCAACAAAAACAACTTGGAAATTGAAAGAAACAGGCCAGTTGCAGATACCCATGATGCATGCTTGCTAAAATCCAACTTAATACAGCAAACTAAGGCCTAAATGCAGCTTATTATGAACTTAAATTCTAACATGGGAACTTTAAAATCATAAACCCTAAAACCCCTAAACAGTTGCAACACGAATCAAAGATGAACACAGGGAAAGAAGAAAGGAGCTCATACCTGGTTATTGGTTCTGAATAGAAAGATACGAAATTAATGGAGGGAAGATTCAAAAATGGGTATGCTCACCCTTTCTCTTTTTTTTAGATTTGAAAATTTTTTCCTCTTTTTTTTTGAAGTTATGGCAAAATGCTGTTTTTTTTTTTGTTTTAAGAGTTTAAAGAAGGAGATAAACGGTTGGGAAAAATAATAAAGAAAAGATAGTGGAAATGGGTGGTTGAGAAGGAGTAAATGAAGGGTCAGCTGGGCTGACCAAATTCGCGTACTTCGCACTGCGAAGTACCTTCGCACTGCGAAGTACTTGAATTTTTTTGAAAATTTTGCTACCCCTCAACACATTGGCCATTCATATCCCCAATTATGATTTATGCATAAACAAGTAATAAACAAACAAAGGTTGATTGGCCCTGCTAGAATGAAACATAATGTACAAACATGAGCGAATGCGAATGAATGATATGTGGAGGTTCGGAATTTCCCCCCCATCCTCACATGTGGGCTCTAAATGGTAAAATCTCCTAAGAAGAGGTCCTTAGAGTCATAGACCTCGCATGGAATTAGGGTTGTCTATGGACATACGTCGACATGACTTCAATTAATTCCACATGAAAATCTCATCTAAGCGGGGTTGGACATCCCACCTCACGGACATACGTCAACGCGGGCTTCCGCACACAACCTCCTTCTAACTTAGTTTTTTTCTCAAGCTCGGGTAGAGAGCCTCACACGTCCGGCATTAACCCGAACAATGTGGAGTAACATCACTCAAGTAACCCCCGCATTTGATATATATATGATATGAATATAAAGCAAAAATAAAGCAAATATAAACATAAAGCATAAATATGACATGTATGAATAAAATAAATAAACATGGCGCGCAAAGAAAATAAAAACAATTGGCTTTAAACCAAATAGGTTAGGCTTGACTCGCTAGTGGGAACAGGGTCCCTAGTGAAGTCGCCAGCTGTGCGCACCTCGTTTTTTTCCTGAGAAAAAGACGCGCAAATCCTCCGAGGTCGTTCGTGAACGCTCGGAGGGCCTTTGTGAAGCCGCCACCAAAGTTTTTGTGTAAAGGGAACGTTGATAAACCCTTAAGTTTTTTTTTTATGTTTAAAGGGAAACGATAATAAAACCCTTTGACGATGAGGAAAGGATGGTCATCGCAACCATTGTCGGGTTCGGGAGTCGATTACGCAAGGGGAAGGTATTAGCACCCCTCACGTCCGTTGTACTCAACGGGAACCTTCTATTTGGTTAAAGCTTGAATTGTTTTTTTAAAAGTTTTGCGCGCATGTTCATTTATGTCAAAAATATAATAACGGGGGGGAAAGAGATAAAAACAAACGAAAGAAAGAAAGAAAAAAGTTTTTATTATTATTGCGCTTGACAAGATGTCGATCTTGCTCCTACGTATCTCCCGGTAGTCGGAGAATTCAAAGCGTACGTAGTTCTTTGGTAGAAAAACGTACATATGTTGGTTAATTTTAAATGGACGATGTTTTAACCGAATTCTTGCGATTAAAACGTAGCTTGTATGCTCGCGCTTGGGAGACTTATTAAGCGTTTGTTCGTGAATCGCATTAGAATTGTTAAAAGGTACGTCCGTTAGGGTAAAAGGTTCGAATTGGTCGCTATGGGACCAAGAGAGGTGCAATGGACTCATACAAGTCAATCATTGACCGAGTGGACTCTAACGAGTCGGGCGATTGTTCGATTGATCCACTGAGATCAAGAACAGGTACAATGGACTCGAACGAGTCGAACATTGACCGAGTGGACTCTAACGAGTCGAGGGATCGAGTCTAATGGCCGCGGGGGACCAAAAGGCTTGGATTGACCACAAGCGGCCAAGTTTTGGTTTGGTTGGGGTTGTACATATTGAAAATGGAATGACGATTGCCCGAACGACGAGACATACGTCACGCATTCGTACAATCGAGGCAATGGAGAGACATACGTCACACCATCCCTTTTTCATTCGTGTTTTTGGGTAGAATTCCTTAGAAATCCCAAGGTATGTCAAAACATTTGGTTTGAAAACCCAAAATGGGAAGGTTTAGCAATCTTGCTAGAAAACGCACAAGTTCGTCTCATTTTGCGAAAAGCGAACGTATTTGGCGTATGTTCATGTTTTAGTTTTGAAAATCATGAACAATATTTATTGTTCAAGTTTTGATTGAAATGATGAACATAGCTTGTTTGTTCATGCTTGTTTGAAAGTTTGGGAACATAACTTGTTTTACAAGTTATCCACAAAATGTCATACGAACTTGTGATTTTGTTAAGATTGTGCAAAATCCTTGTTATAGTTTGAAAAACATGGGTTTAAAAACTCTTAGGTTCTGAGCTCTGGGCTAGAACCTCAAAAATTGGCCATTTGGACACAAAAACTCAGATTCTGAGTTCTGTCATGGTCGCACTGCGACCATGACTTCGCACTGCGAAGCATGCGAATTTTTGAGTTCAGAAGCTGTTTCTGAACTTTTGTTCAGAAACAACTTCTGAACCCACTCAGGACCTTTTAAATGAGTGAAAAACTTTGAGTTTTTGGGATGAAAGAGGCTGGACAAACCAGTTTTGATGTTTTGAAAACCTTGGGATTTCTTTGAAATTCAAAAGGGGTTTTTTTAGAATCAAATGGTTTTGAACCAAAATTGCTATGCAAACACAATTGTAAATGCAATATAAAAGCTTAGAAACTTACAGAACTCCTCAGCAAAGCTCCAGCTGCAATGGATTTGAATTGGTTGAAGGCTTTCACAAAGGTTTTTGATATTGGTGATGAACTTGAACTTTGTGATGCTTTGTGTTGGATTGTTTTTTTCTGGTTGTTTGTGAGGGTTTGTAAGCTGAAATGAGTAGAGTTTCTGCTCTTGAAAATGCTGTTATCAGTTGTGTTTGTAACCTTGGGCATTGCCTTCTATTTATAGGCCAAAACCAAATCTATTTCATCATTAGCAAATCCCAAAATTCAGCTGATTTGTGGCTAGAATCAAGCTGAATCCCTTTGCATTAAATGCTAATGGATAGAGGCAACCTTGCCTTGTACCAAGGGGCAAGATTCAGCCTGATTTCAGCCACAAATTCAACCAATTCTAGAAGGTAATGATGAGGAACAAAGCTGAATTGCAATTGGCTAATGCTTGGGGATCAATCCTTGCAATCTCAATGGTTGATTAATAAAAACGTGCACTGTGATGTGCAGAGATTGAGGGATGAGAGAGGCTACCTATGGCTGGTGTGAGGGGTGAAAAGCTGCTGCAAAAACAGGGTAGGCACTCATGGCTTTTCAAGTGAGAAAATCCAGCTAGTTTGACTGGTTTTGGGGAAGCAAGCAGGAGGAAAGTCCTCAAGCAGGTGGCTGGCAACCTTGTGGTGGTTAGCAGGTCACATGGGAGGGACTAGAGCTGCCCAAGGGCAAGCCCACTTGCTTGTCACATGCTAGGTTGGAAGAAAAAGCTTCCAACCTTGGCATTAATGGCAAGTCCTTCAATTCTGGTTTTGCTTGGCCCAATTAGCCATGAATGCTACTTAAAATAAATATGGAAATGATATGCAACAAATTCTGGAATTAAATCAAAGAAACCAAAAATCTGCAGAAAAATCGCAGACTTCGCAGTGCGAAGTGAGCTTCGCAGTGCGAAGTCAGCATTTTTGAAATGTTGACTTTTCTGTTGACTTTTGTTGACTTTTGACTTTTTCCCCTCTTTGATTTTTTTGATTTTTTTGTTTTAAAATGCTTGGGACAAAATTAGGGTACTACAAGCTTGTCGACACATTTATGGGCACACTTCAAGGCCCATATTACGACAAGATGATTGGAAGCACGTCTGCCGGTTTCTCCGATCTAGTCATGGTTGGTGAAAGAATAGAGGACGGAGTAAAGAGAAGAAAAATCCAAGGCTCTCTAGAAGCTCAAAGTGGAGCTAGAAAACCCCCCAGCAACTTTCATAAAAAGAAAGAAGGGGAGACAAATGCCGTTCTAGTGGGACCATCCTACCCACCACCAAATCAAATGCCTCACTACCACTATCCTTATGTGGCAGCAGCAACGGCTCAAGGGCGTTACTCACCTCAAGTGATTCCCGCAACTCCACCTCGACAACCGGTAGTATTGCCTCAAAATCAACAGCAACAACAACAAGGCGGATACCCATCAAGGAATCAAGCAAGCTCGAGGAACAGTTATTATAATAGGCAGTTTGATCATGTACCTATGTCTTATGGTCAAATCTTGCCATACCTAATCCAAAAGGGTATGGTCGAGCCAAGACTACTACCACCAATGTCGCCACCATATCCACATTGGTACGACGCAAATGCCAAATGTGACTACCACGCAGGAACTGTGGGGCACGATGTCGAGAACTGTAGAGTTTTCAAACACAAGGTACAGGATCTTATTGACAAGAAGCTGTTATCCTTCAAAGAGGAAAACCCCAATGTAAAGAATAACCCATTGACGGGGCATGCGGGTCCCTCTGTAAATGCGGTGGAGGAACAAGAGGACTTTGGTCCAGTCAAAAGGGTAGCCAATGTTAAGACCCCCCTGTCAACCATAAGGGAGCGTTTAACCGGCTTTGGTTTGATCGAGGAAATGCACGCCAACTGTGAAGCCTGCAAGGTCAACCCGAACGAGTGCGAAGAGTTGAAGAGCTGTCTTCAAGAACTAATGGACCAAGGTTGGATCCAAATTGGCTATATAAAGGATGGCACGGACATTGCTACCTTGGAGTCTAACAACCCAAAACCTCTCGAAATCCCATACCAAAGGAGAGAGGTACCGAGGTCTATACAGCCCATAACATTCCATGTACCTGCACCCTTCTCTTTTGAAAGCACAAAGAGGGTACCATGGAATTACCAACCTGTGGCCTACGTGGAAGGAAAACCACTAGCCAAAATTGAGCCCAACATCACTAACATTACCGGTGTTGGAGGAATAACCAGAAGTGGTAGAGTCTTCGCTCCGAAAGAACTCGGGAAGATGCCAGCCGTACTACCAAAGGAGCCGCTCAAAGAAAAGAGCGTGGAGGAAGAAGAGAACCAAGCGGGGCCTTCTCAAAAGACAATCCCGCAAAAAGAGACCGAAGAGTTCCTAAGGATAATCCAAAAGAGCGAGTATAAAATCATTGACCAGCTAGGTCAAACTCCCTCCAAGATCTCCATGCTATCCTTACTACTAAGCTCGGAAGCACACCGAGAAGCACTGCTGCGGATCCTCAGTGAGGCACATGTCACCAAGGACATTCCTGTGGACCAATTCGACGGGATAGTCGGAAATATTACCTCAAGTAGGTACTTGGGTTTCAATGGCGATGAGCTACCCGACGAGGGGCACATTCATAACCGCGCCTTACATATCTCCGTAAAATGCATGGACCACATCCTCTCAAGAGTGCTAGTGGACACGGGGTCATCATTGAATGTCATGCCCAAGACTACCCTCCTCAAGCTATCATGTGAAGGGACAGTAATGAAACCCAGCGCCTTAGTCGTAAAAGCTTTCGATGGGTCAAGAAGAGCCGTCATAGGGGAGATCGACTTACCAGTCCAAATCGGGCCTAAGGTTTTCACCATAACCTTCCAAGTCATGGATATTAATCCAACATACAGTTGTCTTCTCGGACGACCATGGATCCATGCGGCCGGAGCCATTACCTCTACCCTGCACCAGAAGCTGAAGTTCATCATTGATAACCAAATGATTGTAGTTTCCGGGCAAGAGGACATGATGGTAAGCCATCTCTCATCTTTCCGTTATATAGAAACGGATGAAGAAGCTGTGGATGTCCCATTCCAGTCTTTGGAAGTGGCGAGTGTTGTGACGTTGAGCTCGAAGCCCAAAGAAGAGGCTAGGACAACCATGTCATCGTGGAGGGCGATAAGAGAGGCCCTAGAAGAAAGCCGACCCACCGGATGGGGCAAGTTAGTGGACATACCGGAGAAGAAGAATCGCTTCGGGTTGGGGTATCATCCATCAGCCGAGACCTTCTCAAAGCCGCCAAAGCAAGGGATCCTCCCCATTTCAGAAACATTCATCAGTGCGGGGTTTATCCATGAAGATCAAGTGGCCCTACTTGAAGACGTAGATGAAGACGTGCCTGATTTGGTGTACCGTTGCGCTTCAGATGAAGCTTTGAATAATTGGAGGGCTATCGCAATTCCCGAGATTATTACCAGGATCAAGTAATAAACCATGTTTGTTTGTTTTACTTTTAAAAAAAAAATCATTTAGCTCTGCCCAAGGCAAATGATTAGTCGTGTGGGGCCCCCATGTTTTAAAAGTTATTTTCAATCATGAATAAAAACACTCTTTTATGTTCATTTGAGTCTTTTTCTTTTTGCATTTGTTTTAAAAAAAATTTTTCTACAAAAAGCCTAAAAAAAAAATCATACTCATGCAGATCTACAAATCCACCCTCCAAAAACAACACTGCCTTAAACCCTTATGACTTCGATTTCCCGATTAATCAAACGGAAGATGATGAAGAGGACGATTATGAACCGCCTGAAGAATTGTCTAGACTTGCAAATCAAGGGGATAGGGTAATACAACCTCACCAAGAATCAGTTGAAAAGGTCAACTTGGGGACCGAAGAGGATAAGAAAGAGGTCAAGATAGGAGCCTCCCTGCACGAGGATGTGAAAGGAAAGTTGATCAAGCTTCTGCAAGAGTACGTGGACGTATTCGCTTGGTCGTACCAAGACATGCCGGGTTTAGACCCTAACATCGTTGTACACAAGCTGCCACTCAAGCCAGGATGCCCGCCAGTGAAGCAGAAATTGAGAAGAACTCGACCCGATATGGCTCTCAAGATCAGAGAAGAGGTCAAGAAGCAATTCGATGCCGGCTTCTTAGCCGTAACCAAGTATCCAACATGGGTTGCCAACATTGTGCCAGTTCCGAAGAAAGATGGCAAGGTGAGAATGTGTGTGGATTATCGGGACTTGAATAGAGCAAGCCCAAAGGATGATTTCCCGCTACCACACATCGACATATTGGTGGACAACACAGCCCAATTCTCAGTCTTTTCCTTTATGGATGGCTTCTCGGGATATAACCAAATCAAGATGGCTCCAGAGGACATGGAGAAAACTACATTCATCACCCCATGAAGGACATTCTGCTATAAGGTAATGCCTTTCGGATTAACAAATGCCGGGGCAACATACCAAAGAGCAATGGTGACTCTGTTCCACGACATGATCCATAAGGAAATTGAGGTCTATGTCGACGACATGATTGCCAAATCCCAAACAGAGGAGGATCATCTAGTCCATCTACAAAAGCTTTTCGAACGCCTAAGAAAATTCAAGCTGCGCTTAAATCCTAACAAGTGCACATTTGGCGTTAGATCCGGGAAGTTATTGGGCTTCATCGTCAGCCAAAGAGGTATCAAGGTGGATCCTGATAAGGTAAAGGCCATCCAAGAAATGCCAGCGCCAAATACCGAGAAAGAAGTCCGGGGTTTCTTAGGAAGGTTGAACTACATCGCCAGGTTCATCTCACACATGACAGCTACCTGCGAACCAATCTTCAAACTGCTAAGGAAAAACCAAGCCGTTCATTGGAACGAGGATTGCCAAGAGGCGTTTGACAAGATCAAACAATACCTGCAAGAACCACCAATTTTAATACCTCCGGTTCCGGGTAAACCCCTCATCTTATACCTAACCGTACTTGAAGGATCAATGGGTTGTGTGTTAGGACAACAAGATGAAACGGGAAGAAAAGAGCACGCAATCTACTACCTAAGCAAGAAGTTTACCGACTGTGAAACAAGGTATACTTCACTTGAAAAGACTTGCTGCGCTTTAGCATGGGCTGCTCGACGTCTAAGGCAATACATGTTAACCTATAGAACTTGGTTGATATCAAAGATGGATCCCATCAAGTACATCTTCGAAAAGCCTGCCCTCACAGGGAAGATAGCCCGTTGGCAAATGCTGCTGTCTGAGTACGACATCCAATACGTTGCTCAAAAAGCCATCAAAGGGAGTGTTTTATCCGAGCACCTTGCTCACCAACCATTGGAGGATTATCAGCCCATACAATTCGACTTCCCGGACGAAGATGTCGTAGCTTTGAATGACGAAAAGGTCACAAGCGATGATGAAGGGCCAGAACCAGGAGCTCAATGGAAGCTCGCTTTCGACGGCGCCTCAAATGCAATGGGGCACGGGATCGGAGCAGTTTTAATCTCCCCAAGAAATGGATATCAGCCATTCACAGCAAGGTTATGCTTTGACTGCACCAATAACATGGCAGAATATGAAGCATGTATCCTAGGCCTCGAAGCAGCAATTGATCTAAGGATCAAAAACCTTGAAGTATATGGTGACTCAGCCTTGGTCATCTATCAAGTCAAAGGAGAATGGGAAACAAAACATCCCAATTTAATTCCTTACCAAGCCCGGGTTGTAGAGTTGATCAAGCATTTTGATGAAATCAACTTCCACCACATACCTCGAGAAGAAAACCAGGTGGCAGATGCTTTGGCTACATTATCATCAATGTACCAAGTAAATTTCTACAACGAAGCACCAATCATAAGGATGGATCGTAGAGACAAACCAGTTGTATGTGCATCAGTCGAAGAGGGACTTGACGACAAACCTTGGTTCTACGACATCAAGCGATACCTCGAAGAGCAAGAGTATCCAGAAAATGTCTCACATACCGACAAGAGGACCCTCAGAAGATTGGCATCCCAGTTCTTCCTCAGTGGAAATACCCTCTACAAAAGAAACTATGACATGGTCCTGCTCAGATGTGTGGATAAACATGAAGCGGAAATGCTCATCAAAGAAATCCACGAGGGATCTTTTGGAACCCATGCTAATGGGCATGCAATGGCAAAGAAAATCTTAAGGGCGGGCTATTATTGGTTAACCATGGAAGCTGATTGTTTCCACTACGCCAAGACTTGTCAAAAGTGCCAGATTTACGCCGACAAGGTGCATGTACCACCAACTCCACTGAACGTCATGACTTCACCTTGGCCATTCTCTATGTGGGGCATAGACATGATTGGAATGATCGAGCCCAAAGCGTCAAATGGACATCGCTTCATCCTCGTTGCCATCGACTACTTCACCAAATGGGTAGAAGCAGCTTCATATGCAAACGTAACCAAACAAGTGGTAGCCCGATTCATCAAGAAGGAAATCATTTGCCGTTATGGTACTCCCCACAAAATCATCACCGATAATGGGGCAAACCTAAACAACAAGACAATGAAGGAGTTGTGCAAAGATTTCAAGATTGAGCACCATAATTCCTCCCCTTACCGACCAAAGATGAACGGTGCGGTAGAAGCAGCCAATAAGAACATGAAGAAGATCATCCAAAAGATGGTGACAACCTATAAGGATTGGCATGAGATGCTTCCCTTTGCGCTACATGGCTACAGAACAGCCATTCGCACTTCAACTGGGGCAACCCCTTTCTCCTTAGTATACGGTATGGAAGCTGTTCTCCCCGTAGAGGTGGAAATTCCTTCGTTAAGGGTCTTGATGGAAACCAAGCTAGAAGAAGCTGAATGGGTCCAAACAAGGTTCGACCAACTGAATCTCATAGAAGAAAAGCGTCTGACGGCAATATGTCACGGACAACTCTATCAAAGGAGACTCAAGAGAGCATTCGACAAGAAGGTCCGTCCTCGAGAGTTCAAAGAAGGAGACCTAGTGCTCAAGAAGATATTACCTATCCACAAAGATCCCCGAGGGAAGTGGACTCCCAGCTATGATGGGCCGTATGTGGTAAAGAAAGCTTTCTCAGGCGGAGCCCTGATCATCACCACTATGGACGGAGAAGAGTTCCCACTCTCAATAAACTCTGATGCAGTCAAGAAGTATTACGCCTAAAAGAAAAAAGAAAAAAAGCTCGCTAAATCGAAAACCTGAAAGGGCGGTTTAGGCAATAGAGAGCGTCCTGCTAGATCGAAAACCTGAAAAGGCGGTCTAGGCAAAAATTAAGGACATCAAAAAAAGAGAAATATACCCCGGTGGATTTGAAAACTCGAAAGAGCGGTCCAGGCAAAAGTTAGGGGTTAACAAAAAAGAAAGGCAATGACTGCAGCATCCAAGCTCCGGACAAGATTCAAGAGGAGAAGAATCGGTCTCATCAGCATCTTCCAAAAAAAATCTCTCGAAGTCATAAGGAAATAGCATGTGTTGTGCCAAAACCAACAATTTTCTTTTTGCTTTTTCTTGTCTTTCTCTATCTCACTTCTCACTTTGTGTTTTTTTTACCCATTCAAGAAGTCAAATCTGCATTGAATAAATTTCCTTTTTGTTATTTTATGTTCTCAGTAGCGCATAAAATTTTGTTTTATTCATGATGAAAATGCTTTAAAACATGGGAAATAAACAAAAGAAATTTCTTCCAAAAAGGAAAAGCAAACAAACATTGTTTTATTTGAATTTTCGTAAATTTCGAGGGAATTGCGGTAATTCCACCAAATATTGCACCCAAAGGATTTATGCTCTTCAGCAAAGGCAAGTGCGTAGCTCACGGCACGCGGAGCACAAAAGCCCCAAGGGTTAAGAGGAACAAATTCCCCAGTAAACACCCTAAAACATCCAAACACCAACCAAGGCTGGATATCGATCATGCTTCCAAAATGATCCGTATATCTCCATGAGCCAAACCTCATTGACATTCCCCAGGGAGTCTCAACCCCAAACAAAAAGTCCAATCATTATTGGCAAACCCACACAAATCTCCGGGCCAGGCCCGAACTACACCGGTTTTGATCCCATTTGGGTATGTAGGCAAAGGACCTTGTCCTTCCAAACCAACCAACCAACAAAACAAACAAAGAAAGAGTCTAATCGTCATTGGCACAACCACAACCAAGACCGACTTTGCTCGGCACCCAACCAGCATCCCTCATATCATGCATAGCATATACAAATCATTCATACACATGCATTTCATTTCATAAATCATGCATCCTCAACAAGGATTCTCCAGTGAGAATCACATATTCACCAACATCCATCAACAGTCAAGTAAGCGTTCCCCAGTGAACCTCCTTCACTAACTGTCCCCAATTCCCCAGAAGGAATCTTTGTTTGAGTCCACCTCATATCATATTACATTGCATATCACTGCATATCATACCGCATAACATGCATCATACAACCATGTTTTCCAGTTCAACCAGGGGCACCTATTTAGGGTAAGACCACAGCTCGTTAGGAATCGACATTCAGTGAAAGTGCCTGAATAAGATTACCTCCCTCAGTGTTCGACCTCTAGTGAAAGTGCCTAGATAAGATCACAGCTCGTTAGGTATCGACCTCTAGTGAAAGTGCCTAGATAAGATCACCTCCCTCAGTGTTCGACCTCTAGTGAAAGTGCCTAGATAAGATCACAGCTCGTTAGGAATCAACCTTCAGTGAAAGTGCCTGAATAAGATTACCTAGCTTAGGTATCGACCTCTAGTGAAAGTGCCTAGATAAGATCACCATCCTCAGGAATCAACCTCTAGTGAAAGTGCCTAGATAAGATTACCTTCATCCCCCAGTGGATCTACCTCCAGTGTTAGCGGCTGGATACGATCAACCTTTTCCAACCATTGCATTTGCATTCCGCGAAGGACAAAATTCGGGTCCTTCTTTTTACTTAATTGATCTTCGCAAAGAGTTCATGAGATGCCCTCGGCACTCACGCACTCTATGCGAAGACACAATTAAGTAGGGGCAGCTGTAGTACCCTAATTTTGTCCTAAGCATTTTAAACAAAAAAAACCAAACAAATCAAAGAGGGGAAAAAGTCAAAGTCAACAAAAGTCAACAGAAAAGTCAACATTTCAAAAATGCTGACTTCGCACTGCGAAGCTCACTTCGCACTGCGAAGTCTGCGATTTTTCTGCAGATTTTTGGTTTCTTTGATTTAATTCCAGAATTTGTTGCATATCATTTCCATAATTATTTTAAGTAGCATTCATGGCTAATTGGGCCAAGCAAAACCAGAATTGAAGGACTTGCCATTAATGCCAAGGTTGGAAGCTTTTTCTTCCAACCTAGCATGTGACAAGCAAGTGGGCTTGCCCTTGGGCAGCTCTAGTCCCTCCCATGTGACCTGTTAACCACCCCAAGGTTGCCAGCCACCTGCTTGAGGACTTTCCTCCTGCTTGCTTCCCCAAAACCAGTCAAACTAGCTGGATTTTCTCACTTGAAAAGCCATGAGTGCCTACCCTGTTTTTGCAGCAGCTTTTCACCCCTCACACCAGCCATAAGTAGCCTTTTTCATCCCTCAATCTCTGCACATCACAGTGCACGTTTTTATTGATCAACCATTGAGATTGCAAGGATTGATCCCCAAGCATTAGCCAATTGCAATTCAGCTTTGTTCTTCATCATTACCTTCTAGAATTGGTTGAATTTGTGGCTGAAATCAGGCTGAGTCTTGCCCCTTGGTACAAGGCAAGGTTGCCTCTATCCATTAGCATTTAATGCAAAGGGATTCAGCTTGATCCTAGCCACAAATCAGTTGAATTTTGGGATTTGCTAATGATGAAATAGATTTGATTTTGGCCTATAAATAGAAGGCAATGCCCAAGGTTCAAACACAACTGCTAACAGCATTTTCAAGAGCAGAAACTCTACTTATTTCAGCTTACAAACACTCACAAACAACCAGAAAAAAAACCAACCCAACACAAAGCATCACAAAGTTCAAGTTCATCACCAATTTCAAAAACCTTTGTGAAAGCCTTCTACCAATTCAAATCCATTGCAGCTGGAGCTTTGCTAAGGAGTTCTGTAAGTTTCTAAGGCTTTGTATTGCATTTTCATTGGTGTTTGCATAGCAATTTTGGTTCAAAACCATTTGGATCTAAAAAAAACCCTTTTGAATTTCAAAGAAATCCCAAGGTTTTCAAAACATCAAAACTGGTTTGTCCAGCCTTTTTCATCCCAAAAACTCAAAGTTTTTCACCCACCTAAAAGGTCCTGAGTGTGTTCAGAAGTTGTTTCTGAACAAAAGTTCAGAAACAACTTCTGAACTCAAAAATTCGCATGCTTCGCAGTGCGAAGTCATGGTCGCAGTGCGACCATGACAGAACTCAGAATCTGAGTTTTTGTGTCCAAATGACCAATTTTTGAGGTTCTAGCCCAAGAGCTCAGAACCTAAGAGTTTTTAAACCCATGTTTTTCAAACTATAACAAGGATTTTGCACAATTTTGACAAAATTCGCAAGTTCGTACAACATTTTGTGGATAACTTGTAAAACAAGTTATGTTCTCAAACTTTCAAAACAATATGAACAAACCAGCTATGTTCATCATTTCAAATCAAAACTTGAACAATAAATATTGTTCATGATGTTCAAAGCTCAAACATGAACATACGCCAAATGCGTTCGCTTTTCGCAAAATGAGACGAACTTAGGCGTTTTCTAGCAAAATTGCTAAATCTTCCCATTTTGGGTTTTCAAACCAAATGTTTTGACATACCTTGGGATTTCTAAAGGATTCAACCCAAAAACACGAATGAAAAAGGGATGGTGTGACGTATGTCTCTCCATCGCCCCGATTGTACGAATGCGTGACGTATGTCTCGTCGTTCGGACAATCGTCATTCTATTTTCAATATGTACAACCCTAACCAAACCAAATCTTGGCCCCTTGTGGTCAATCCAAACCTTTTGGTCCCCCGTGGCCATTAGACTCAATCCCTCGACTCGTTAGAGTCCACTCGGTCAATGTTCGACTCGTTCGAGTCCATTGTACCTGTTCTTGATCTCAGTGGATCAATTGAACAATCGCCCGACTCGTTGGAGTCCACTCGGTCAATGATTGACTTGTATGAGTCCATTGCACCTCTCTTGGTCCCATAGCGACCAATTCGAACCTTTCACCCTAACGGACGTACCTTTTAACAATTCTAATGCGATTCACGAACAAACACTTAATAAGTCTCCCAAGCGCGAGCATACAAGCTACGTTTTAATCGCAAGAATTCGGTTAAAACATCGTCCATTTAAAATTAACCAACACATGTACGTTTTTCTACCAAAGAACTACGTACGCTTTGAATTCTCCGACTACCGGGAGATACGTAGGAGCAAGATTGACATCTTGTCAAGCGCAATAATAAAAAAACTTTTTTTTTCTTTCGTTTGTTTTTATCTCTTTCTTTTCCCCCCTTTTTTATTATATTTTGACATAAATAAGCATGCACGCAAAACATTTAAAAACAATTTAAGCTTTAGCCAAATAGAAGGTTCCCGTTGAGTACAACGGACGTGAGGGGTGCTAATATTTCCCCTTGCGTAATCGACTCCCGAACCCGACAATGGTTGCGATGACCATCCTTTCCTCATCGTCAAAGGGTTTTATTATCGTTTCCCTTTAAACAAAAAAAACTTAAGGGTTTATCAACGTTCCCTTTACACAAAAACTTTGGTGGCGGCTTCACCAAGGCCCTCCGAGCGTTCATGAACGACCTCGGAGGATTTGCGTGTCTTTTTCTCAGGAAAAAAACGACGTGCGCACAATGGTCATTCATTTATCAAATTCTTTGCATGAATAAAGCTAATAGAAAAAATAAAGCTTTTCGTATAATTACCTCGTTGACATGAAATTCACAACATATAGTCCTATATTGAAGCCTCAGTTCGTTAACAATTTTGTCCAAATCAGTTGTTGGATTCAGATCTAATGGAGCTGCAAAAGATGTTTAAAGAAAAAAGGTACATGTTAGTATGGATATAAGAAACCGAATTGGAGTTGAAAAGAAGCAAGAACACAATAAAAGATTATACAACAACCTTTCAAGCAATGAAGTGCAAGCAAAGTCTCAAACTCACGATGAGACATATTAGACTATGGGTATGACACAACAAAGGTGAAGGAAATGTTTGAGGATTGAGGAAGAAAGACTTCTCAGGTTGCTATATATATAGAGCCATAACCGTGTTGCATGAAACATAAATGCATGTGAAGACATAAAGTTAGCCAATGGGCTATAGACCTCTTTATTAGGTCATTTAATGACTTAGTTGGAAGGTTATAGTCAATGGACTATAGGGACACATTGGAGGGAAATTCAAATTTGAATTTGAAATACTAATGATTAGATGTCTTAAGCTTGCATTACACTCTTTATACAAAGCTTATAGGAGGGAAAGGCAACACCTAATTAGGGCTAACTAAAAGCTATTAGGGTTTAGCAATTGCTTGACCTAATAAGCTTTTAAAATAAGAATGATATTAAAGATTAATCTAAGGGTCATGATTAAACCCTCTCATCTCTCACATTAAAACTCTTCTCACTTGATATGTCCTATATATATATATATAGGCACACACACACATACACAGACACAGTGTCATGTTGCGGCTTTTCTATCTTTTTTGTTTTTTTTATTTAATTTTCAAAACTATCTAGAAACTCAAGTAACTTTATCAAAGTTGTCCAAAAAGTGTCAGTTCAGTGATTAGAGCTCGACTTTGAGTACCAAATTTAAGGTGGGACAATTTTAATATTTTTACTTTAAACAATAATATTATCAGTAATTTATAGAAATTTTTAAGAAATTTCAAAATATGAAATTCAATTAATAACTAACAAAATGATGTGTAATACCAAAATAAATTCCAATTTAATTTTTTTAGCTACAGTTTCCCATTTACATAATAATATATTAGATTATTAGTTGAATTCTTTAACCTTATACTTTCGACTACTATCAATAATTTTTTTTACTCACTATCAATAAAATTTATGTCCTTCTATCCATGTTGTATTATATGGTAACTTCTTTGTCTTCTTAATCTTTTTTTAGTAATAATCTTTTTTAGTTCTTTTTAAATTATATAATATCTTCTTATTTTATTAAAATTATTACTATATTTATAAGACAATATCCGATATAATTTGGTGAATGAGGTAAAAAATTGAAAACATATACTTTTTTTTAATAAAACACATTCCTTTTTTTATATATAATGTTTTTATTTTCATAGTATACTATGCAAAGCACATGTGACTAATGGTATATTCTTCTCTTAAAAAAAAATTAATTAATGGCATATAAAATGAAATCGGATACCGAATTAAAATGTTTCCGAATTTTTTTATTTTCCTTTTTTATGATATATATTTTCCATTTTTTTATATTCCATGTTTCCTGTTTAAAAAATAATAAAATAGTTTAACAATTTAACACTATTACTTTTTAGTATTGTTCTTTTATTTATATTTTGTTACTTGTTAGTTTTTTCATCTTTATTTTTGGTTTGGTTACGGGTTGGTCGTCATATTTTAATATGTTCACGAAGAAGTTTTCATATTTTAAAATCACTCAAATTTGGTCAATTTTGGGAGTTTTAGATTAAAAAATTGTGATATTACATATTTTAAGTGACGTGTCATATAACTTAATGATGTAAAATGATCAACGTTCATGAGTTACAAGCAAACTCACTAAGAACTTTCGTTTCAACTTTAGAAATTATTTATTTTTGCAAATAATTTATCAGAATATAAATAATTGATCCATTTGAATGACTTTAAATTAATTTTTTCATCAAATGTGAGGCTCTTGCTCATACATATACTAGCAATCTCCCCTGTAAAGTGTGAGTTTATCAATTATTTAGGATTGCTCCCCATAAAGTAAGAGCTTTTTCATCCACATAAACTGTTGGAAATAGAGTGTAATGATTATGTCCCGCATCAACTAGAAATGAACGAAACGTTGGATATATAAGAGATGAGACACATATACATGATGTCTTAAGGTTTTGGGTGGAGATGTGGTGTCTAAGTCTCTTAGTGGTCCTGGACGTTTAGCCCATTGCCGCTCCTAGTTCTCCCCGGACTCCCCAACAAACTGGTATCAGAGCATGGTTAGGCTCGATGGGAGAGTGGGAGCGGGATCCTAGTGTGGATCAGGCTAGTGATGTGGATGAGTCACACTTGATCATATATGAGGGGGAGATTGATGGAAATCAAGTGTGAGTGATTATGTCCCGCCTCAACTAGAAATGGAGGAAACACCTGATGCCTTAAGGTTTTGGGAGGAGATGTGGTGTCTAAGTCTCTTAGTGGTTCTGGAAGTTTAACCCATTGCCGCTTCCAGCGCTCCCCAAACTCCCCAACATAAACATACATTGGACTTTGAGCAATCACACAAGTGCAATTGTATACGACATCTAAGCCAAATTTTTTAAAAATTAGGTACATGAGTCTTAACATTTATATTTTGATCAACATATACTTTTTTATTCAATGTGAGACTCTCACTCACACTTGACATATCAACACTAACCCTATCATGTGTGAGTCCATTTAACAATTTGGGACTGATCTCCTTAAAGTGGGGACTTTTTCACTCACATACACTTGTATCGTTGTTTGTACTCAACATCAACGAAACACACCTCCTAATCACCTTTGTGAAGAAGAATTTTAATACCAAGTGTTGTTGAAAATCAAACTTTGATACTGCTATTAGATCATAAAGGGGTCTGGAAAATCATTACATTGAAATTTGAGCAACCACACAAGTGAAATTAGACACCACATTTTAGTCCAAAACTTTAGCGCATTAGGTATGTGGGTCACCTCACTTATATGTTGATTAACATCTCTTTCATTCAATGTGATACTCTTACTCACATTTAATATACCAACAATCTCTCCTTCAAGTGAATCCATTCATCAATTTGGTATTTCTCTCCCTCAAGTAGAAACATTTCATCCACATAAACTTGCATAATCATAGACACTCACCATCAACGAGACAAGCCTTCTAACCATCTCTGAAAAGAATAATTTTGATACAAAGAGTTGTTGAACAAGACTCTGATACCATTCCTAAGTAATGAGAGGGTCACATAGATCATCAAATTGGGCTTTGAACAATCACGCAAATGCAATTGGAGTCGCACATTGGACTCTAAACAATCTTTAAGACATTTATATGAGTCTCCTCACTTATATGTTGTTCAACATCTAACTTTCCTTTCCATATCATATTCTAACTCACACTTCAAATACCATAAATTTGCAATTAAAACGGATTACAAAATACTAAATACGCAATCCAAACATGTACCAATTATAAAAGAAAACTTGTTGAACTGAATTGGTAATCATATTTTATCACAAATATCGATATTATTGGGGACAAAATATTGTCAAAAAACCAAGTATCCAGAACGAACCTATAAATCATAGCAATAAATCAATACATCCCCATCTATAACCACATTTCTCCAAAATACTAACCAAAATAGGAGAATGGGCAGGGCACTAAATAAAATTCAAACATATAAGATATAAAAAGGAAAAATAAATCCAACGTCCATGAAAAACAACATCACATTGAATGAAATCTAAATCTTCATCACGCAAATTGGTAACAAAAAACAACCATCTCTTACTGCAGCTTGCACTATGCTGGTCTTTGACTCTTTCCAAGCTGAAAAAATATATAAATACATAATTAAAATAAAAAAATGCAAATTCACCAAAAAAAAATGCAATGTCGAGCGACATACAAAATAAATAAAGATAAGAACTATGTGATTAGTGCGCAGTTTCTAACACACACTTCTATTTGTCGAAATTCATACATATCTCACCAAATTTGATGGAAGTAGAATCCACGTGATTTGGTGGGACCTGTGATTTCAACCGATAGAAGAATATTGTCATTGCTCTTTGTAAAGACAACGTTAACTAAAGGAGTCAAGCAAACAACTTCGGTGAAAGTTAAAATATTTTACCTTAATTGTTGATGACTGGAACAACATTCTGAAGGAAATTAACACAAAAGGACAGGCAAAAAACAAATGTGTTAATTGTAGTTCAAAATTCAAATTTAAAACAAACAAAAAAATAGAAAAAATATTTCAGCAATTCAAATCATCAAAGATTATACCTTCTTTTTTGGATTGTCGACGTCTTCATTGTCATCTTCACCATCATCCAAGCCGTTGTCGTCATCTTCCTCCTCCTTTTCCACCTCCACCTCTTCCTCTTCCTCTTCCTCTTCTTCTTCTTCATCATCATCATCATCATCATCATCTAGATCTCCAAACTCTCCATCAAAAGCCTCCCCAGTATACCATGATATAGCATTGGGAATGATTTTGTCTCTTATGGTGGACCTAAACAAGCATCAAAATTCATTCAAGTACAAAATTGAAGTTGCAAAACGCAAAAGGGTGTCATGAGTCAACAATTATGTTAAAACATCATAGTATTTAGCTTACCCAATGTCATAGTCCTGCTCCATCTCATTTTGAAGTTCTTTAACCTGTTTAAAAAATTAAATAAATTTGTTAAAGAGAAATAGTATTTCATATTTATATTTTTCAACGAGTTTTAATAGTCTTTCATACCGCTTCTTCGTCAACATCCATGTCATCTTTGGGAATATCTGGAGGGTTGAAAAAATTGAAGAAACTATCACATTTTTCAGTTTCGATAGTTGGTTCTCCAATGTTTGAATCTTTCTTCTTGGTCAAAGATTTGCCCGGAAGCCATTCAATTTTGGTCCTGTTAAGAAATGCAGCAAGCAAATCTTACTCGTGATCCTAAACAATGCAAAATAGATCGATGATCGCATAATAGCATCAGGTTAAAAAGACCAACTTACCCAATAGCCTTCTCTAGTATAGGCTCGTCTTCGTCAACCATATGATAGGTTTTGGTCAGGACCGTGTTTGAAAAATACGGATTTGAATCGAAAAAGAACTCAAGTTTGAACCCTAGCGGTTCTGTGGTCCTGGTATACTTGATGTCTTTGAGATACTTCAAAGCATCTTCATCATGCTCCGTAATCTAATTCATAAAGATCAGCAGTGAAAATATCATTACCAAAATGTAATTTTATGGCTATAAAACCTAAAGCATTAAAAAGTAAAACAAGTTAATAATTTAACACTTTATTCAACTTACCACATCAGCTATCTCGTCATTATTTTGCAAAGCAATGAGCCAAAAATAAGGCACTCCCTTCACTACATAATTCACAAGAAAATTGTTAAAGTGGAGAATCAAAATAATAAAAGTGTAAGGGGTCAATTTCTAGTTAATATATATACCTTCAGGCTCATCTTTATCAGCTGGAGTTTCAATTGCTGCCCCTTCCACTTCAGCAAGACCATTCACAATTTCATAGCGCTGCATTCATTTATAAATAGGTTTAGTGATCAATATACTACATTTGAATGCTCCCATACAAATTAGATTCAATAATTTAAACGTGAATAATTGAACAATCAAATGACAAGAATCCTCAAGATACCTTAGTGTACAATGGTTGATACAATAATTGGTATTTGGCTTCAAGAGCTGCTCTCTCCTCCAAAAACTTTGCCTTCAATTCATCATGTTCTCTCTGTAAAGTCACAAAACAAGTTCAGATCAAGCTACTAGGAAACTCGAATTCAAAAGAACAATTTACAGATTCATTTTTTTAAAAGCAAAAATAGGTTAATAATGGACGGTTAGGTTCAAACTATGAAAGAAAAAAAAACCTAATAACCCTAAAATGATCTCAATAGTTCTTAATAATAAAAATACACCAAGTGAATATGATAAATGGTACACATCTAGCGATAAACTATTCAATAAAGCATAACACAACACAGAAAAAAGTTTTAACAAAAAAAAAAAGCTTTACAACAACTATTTAGGGAATATACCTGGATCTCTTCCAGAACCTCAAGACGCTTCTCGACAATGGGGTTTGCAAATAGATACCGAAGAGAGTTATAGCGTTGTCGAGTTAATGCCTGAATCATTCTCAATTCCTAAAAAATAATAATTGACATTCAGAATCAAGAATCAATTAAAATATAACAGAAAACAATAAAGCATGAAACTAACAAACAATAAGGGTAAAAACGCAATAATCTATAATTGAAGCAACCAGAGAAAATCAACTTTAGCAACAAAATTCAACTAGTGAAAACCAAAATAATAAATCAAACCAATCATCAAAACAAAAGTGTTTATAATCGAAAGAAAATGAGGCACTAGATTCAAGTAGAAAAAAAAAAAAGTGGTGTACTTGATAAATAATAACTCAAATCAATCATCAAAACAAAAATCTAAATTCCCCTAAAAAACAAAAACCGAAAAAACAAAAAACTACAATCAAATTAAGGGTCGATTAAAACATAATCGATAGCAATAAAGCATGAAACTTTACAAAAAAAATTGAAAACAAAAAACAAAAGACAAAACGGTCTTTAAATGAAGCAAACCGTAAAAAAAAATTGAGTAACTAGTGAAGAGACATTCAAACCTCGAGAATATCAACATGGTGAGCACTACTCTCTTCATTGATAAATTCATTGAGAATTGCTGAGAAACAAAAAACAAAAATTTAGTCAGGAAAACATGGCATAATAAAAAAATAAAAAACATGAGACATAGAGATTGTTGAAATAGAGAGAGAGAGAGAGAGAGAGAGAGAGAGAGAGAGAGAGAGAGAGAGAGAGAGAGAGAGAGAGAGAGAGAGAGAGAGAGAGAGAGAGACACTCTTACAAAATTTGAAACCTCCCAATGAGAAAACACTGGTGTCGTCGTTGTTGGTCATTGTTGAGAAAATGAAGAAAGGAACAAGGAAACAAGAAACAATGAACAAGAGAAATTGGGAGAGAGGGTTTTGAAGTAATCCTCTTTGTGCCTCCCTCCTTTTAAACACAAAAAAGCTTGTTTTCTCCCTCCTTTTTCCTTTTTTAAATTATTAATTTTAATTAAATTTTTTCTATAATATTAATATTATTTTCTTTTTGAGGATTTTCTTTCAATATTAAAATTATTATTCGGGTCCACTTCCTTTTTTTTTATAAAAAAATATCTTTTAGTCAAAAAACATTTATTTTTTACTTTCTCATATTAAAGTTGTACTTTTTTTTTATAAAGCAATAGAATGGATAAACATCGAGCAAAAGTTATGACATCTCAACTAGGTTGACACCCCCGTAACTAACTTTCTGATTTAACTCTAAAAAATTTATTAATAAAGAAAAGACAAAATTACACAATTCGTCTCTTAACTTAATTTCAAGTAACACTTTCATCCTTTATCTTTTTTTTTTCCCGATTTAATTTTTTATGTTATAATTAAGTAACATTTTCGTCCTTTATCTTTTTCTTTTCCCGATTTAGTCCTTTATGTTATAAAATATCGACATTGTTGTCCTTTTTTATCAAATCAAAATAAAAAAAATCATAAAAAACAACTTATAAAAAAGGATAACAATGTTGATATTTTATAACATAAAAGACTAAATCGGAAAAAGAAAAAGATAAAGGACGAAAATGTTACTTAATTATAACATACAGGATTAAATCGGGAAAAAAAAGATAAAGGATGAAAGTGTTACTTGAAATTAAGTTAATGGACGAATTGTGTAATTTTGCCTAAAAAAAATAAAAAAGTACAAACTTGGGGAACTAGGCCAATACCCAAGACCACACATAAGGTGATCAAAACACTCTTAATCATTGAAAACCTTACCAAGGATGTTGGAGATATAGATTACAAGTTATTTATACAACTATCTACTAGGACTAATAAGAAATCCCAAGAGATAAAACCTCAATGAGGGGAAAAAGAGTGCATCATTTAAAATAGCAGAAACCAACGTCAAAATATATACAAAGATAAACTTAATCTATTACGATGAAAATCATCCTTAATATAATCTAACATGATCAATATGGCATAAACTTGCGTCGATGCATATGCTACTATTTGTACCTTCACAATTTTCATCCAAAGTACCCAAAATATTATTTCAAACACACTATATATCAAATTTAAAGAGTGCATGTCGTTTGATTATCAAAAATGAGTTTTACCTTTTTTTTAAGTAAAAATTGAGTTTTACCTTTGTACGTATAAATATTTCTATATCCGATTTATAGTAATGTTTTGAAATTGTTATACAACTCTATTAATATCAGTATCATCATTGACCCGTTACTTAGTACACACATCCGGTTTGGTATATAAAATTTAAATTTACTGTGAAGGTTAATAGATGATAAATGCTATATCTAGTGTATAATAAATTTTAGGATCATGATAAAACTACATCTATTAAATATGTAAGTGATGAAAATAGGTGTAACTGTCGACCCGTTATATTTTACATGCAATTGAACTTTATAAATGGAAATGCAAATTATTGTGATAGCTATACGACGATAATTTTCATCTGTTTATAACTGCCACTAGATTTGGCCTGAACTCATGTGCACACAAAAGCTATTATTTGTGGCTTCTCAACTTTCACGTCCAAAGTGCATGGAGACGCGATAAAGTGCATTTAAACTTTGTTTTGTAGATGGAAGCTAATTATTGTGACAGTTAAACGATAATGATTAGTAGGTTTGTATTACACAGACCAAAAATGCTAGGCTTTATTTTTTATTTAGGTTTTCAAATTCTATTATTTATAATCAATATGTGTGTGTGTATATTCTGTAAAAATATATCGCGTCGGGATTCATTGAAATTATGTGTCAAACTTAGCTAGAATAGTTACACCTCTAATGATTTTGCATAGAATATGGATCTTCCAAATCAGAACCTTGAATCATGTTGTATTCTCTTGATAACTATACATATAAACTTTTAAAAGGATTAAATTCGAATAATGACAAACAAAAATGATATCAAATACTAATTTTTTCCCATTTCAATAATAATATGTCTCCTAAGTATTGTAACACTCATATAAAGATTGCCTAGGATCTTATACGAGTATTAAAATTTCGTACTGGATGTATTAATTTACAATACTGGAAGTTATCTCATAATATTACATCGCATAAGTAATAATACATCCAACTGTTTATACATATCCTTTTTGATAAATATACATCAAAAGTACAACATCTGAATACAGGTTAACTGAAACAACTATAAAGTCAGCACGATTAGTCCAAAGCTTTTTCCTTACCCTTGTTGTGTGCTAATTGCGAACCTGCATCAGAAGGAATGGGATGAGACATAATGTCTCAGTGAGTTCCACCCAACCTACTGTTGGCAACCTCAGGGAACCTAAGGTCGCCATGCCTACTTCGGCAATCTCGGGGATTCCTACGATTGCCGTCAGTCTCTATCAAATACTTATCATATACATGATCTCATACTTAGTGATCTGGGGATATCCTATGATCACTTCCTGTTATCTGAACAGTACTTGTCATAAACTTATGTAATAAATACATATACATCTTGCTCAACATAAAGTTAGAAAGTTGGCGTTGAACATACAATAATTATCTTGGTTCATTTTACGGAGTGCATCCGGGTGGAGTAACCCCGAAGTACATCTCCCATCATACCGGTGAAATTCCTATCATATCAGGCTAACACCGGACTCCTCTTATCGTCGTGCAGGACTTACATAGAAACAATGTTTGTCCACTACTAACGGGGAACCTCGACTCCATTACTAACGGGGTGCCTGAGAATCACGACTTAGCTTATCTCTTTGCCGTGTAGGACTTACATCTAAAGAACGCCTAACCACTACTAACGGGGTACCATAACTCCACTACTAACGGGGAGTCATAGAGTCACGACTTAACATAATCATATTCTTATTATTCAAATACATATAATATTGAAATCTTACGTGTGGACAACCCTTTCGGAGAAATCTCATCCGGCATAATCTGGAGTCTGCTGAACACGTATAATCTTTAATTAAATTCTTAGCTTAAAACTCATGTATATCTAATACATCCTCCTGAACATATGCATATCTAATGCATTCATCACGTTATTAAAGATGTGATGCTTAACCTATAATATAAGGTTCTAAGCTTATCGTTCTCATAAGCCACTTAATCTTTATTGGGAAACTGAACCCCTAAGCCTATCTGAGGCCTTGAATGTTGAAACATTCCTTGTACTTCGTACACTTAATAATAATCTGCTTAGTTAAGGGAAACCTGAAAACTAACCCTTAACTACTTGATAACTTGTGGATAAAATACCCATCTCTTTGTATGATACCTATCCTTATCCTAGATTAATCCTTGAAGGTTCATGAGTATCTCTAACCCAAGGCATAACAAGATCAGTGGCATGGTACAGTTGTTTATAATGAAAAAGTCATTTTGGGCAACTTCGCTTTGCGACCCTGGACTTCGCTCTGCGATCACCTGCGTCTGAAGTCAGAGTTTGAAGCCTGCTTCTGAAGTTAGCTTCTGAAGCTTCACAGAGCCAAGTCTAGGCGATGGTTTGACGAAGGTAGGCAGTAGCAAAACTCTGCTACTTCGCAGAGCAAACTCTTGGTCGTTCTGCGACTGTAGCAGAACATAGAATTTTCTGAAAAACGTGTTTCAATCTTAAAAACCTTGGTACCCAACTGTCCAGTGATCTTTGAAAACATGCCAGGGACTCATTTTTGAACTTAAAAGCTTGTTGTGCTCAAGAATTAAACAGGATCAAGCATAGTATCAAAAATAGGGGAAAACTATCATTTTTCCTAATAACTTAGAAATTCAGTTATAATTCCTCACACAATATAACCCACAAAGGATATTGCTACTCTACGGAACTCACTTAGAATATGCTGTTCTTGACAGGCTTCCTTTACCAAAACCCTAGTTTGGTCTTACTTTTCCTTTAAGCTTCCACTTACTTCAAACTTTCCCAAACTTGCTTGCTTGCTTACAGTTCAAGAATTCAGGGAAGGCAACTGGTGGATCACAACTGCTGCTGATGCAAACCTATTTCTAGAGGGAGAGGGAGAGAAAAATCTATTTTAGTGAGAGAAGGAACTTTGAATAATGAAGAAATATTCATACTTATCCCCTTTTATGCCTCTTCCCTCAAAATTACCATTTTGTCCCTACCCACTCATAACTCCTCTATAACTGATAAAAGTTGCGCCTTTGCGGGATATTACATTTATGGATGTTGTGTTTAAGATGATTTGTTTTGTCATTCAAAAATAAATTAACGGCGCAGTTTGTTGTTCGTTTGTCTTCTATTCCTCTATAATTCATTGTAAATATTTTTTCATCTAGTAATAATATTGTGGAGCTCTTGACCAAAAAAAAAATATTGTGGAGCTTGATCTCTTAACTCCGAATTTTAATATTTTTCTTAGCTAAAGTTTCCTATTTAAATAATAATATATTAGTTTAATGAATTAACTTTATACTTTCTAGAAATCAATAAAACCTATGTCCTTTTATCCACATTGTGTTTATGGTAGATTCTTTATCTTCTTAATCTTTTTTTATTTCTTTTCAAAATCATACAATATCATCTTTAATTTATTAAATTTTTTACTATATTTACAAAATAATATCCAACAATTTGGTGAATAAGGTAAAAAATTAAAATCACACGTCTTTTCTTAATATAATATTTTTTATTTTTTATAGTATACTATGCAAAGTACGAATAATTAATGGCATACAAAATAAAATCGGATACTGAATTTAAATAATTTCCAATTTTTGTATTTTTCTTTGGATACACGTTGCAGTTTCATATTTAAATTTAAATAATATAATAGTTTAACAATTTAACACTATTACTTTTTAATATTGTCCTTTTATTCATATTTTGTTAGTTGGTAGCTGGCCTTTTCATCTTCTTTATGAAATATGTTGATTAAAAATTAAAAAACGATACCTCAAAAGATTTTTTTTTTATCGATTCTTAGAAGAATTATTTAGGAAAGAACAAATTAACTTGCTAGTTTCATAAAAACAAAAGATATCCTAAAAATAAAAATAAAAACATTTTAAAAAATAATATGAAACAGAATAAAAATACATGGATTGTGTCCCCGTATATAGGGGCCGAGGTTCGAACTTCTGATTTCTAACTTATTTATTTGCGAATTTATAATCATTAAACTACTCTACAAAGACTTGTCTTATAAATCTACCCATATATATATATATATATATATATATATATATATATATATATATATATATATATCCACTAATTTTATCAGTAATAACTTGTTTATTATTTTTCTTTTTTTTAAAAAAAAAAGTCAAAAGATAATATAACAAATAACAAAATAAAAGTGTTGAGATTGAAAAATACAAAATTCGAAGGTTACATCAAAGGCACCAAAAAATAGCACCACCAAACCAAAAATAAAAAGATAATCGACTACCTGATAAAACCACATCTAAACATATAAGTGCTTGGATGCTACACTGATAGAAACCATGTGAAAAACTTTTAACTTTTAACTTTAGACTTAATCCACTGCCATATCAATAATTTAACCATGTCAATAGGTGATCATGAAATACATTTTAGATTACGGAAAACCTCATTTATGATACTTTCATATTGACACCACAAGCAAGCTAATCAAATTGAATGAAAACATTCTTTTACTTGCTTTCCATGAGTCATTATACCTATAAATTGCACCACATGACAAAATCTATCGTTTGTGACTTAATAGTTGATTCCTAACCAAGATAGTATATCCAACCATAATTTAGCGGCAACAAAACATTAAAAAAAAAACACATATGTTAGGATGTTTCAGTCACATTAAATCCTTCCACACACACAAAGGGGATGCCTAAATTTGACCCCTCTATGTATTAAATTAGTTTTAGATTAAAGGTAACCATTAAATAATCTCCATGCAAACAAAATTTTTTTTGATGGAACCAAATAGTTTCAAGTAACTCTAAATAATGGAGAATAAACTTATAACACCCATACTAAATTTATCTAGAATATTTAGCACGCGTATTAAATCTGATACTGGATACATTAAAATTTTCAATAACAATAATATACAGCTGAAAAAATACGAATTTTGCTCGTTTATACAGGCATAACATACCACTAATATACATATACAAAATTACTGATAAAGTCCATAACTGGTACTTGACGAGCAACTACACTCCCTTAAGCGCCTCCCTGATGAACTTCATCGCTAAACTCTTGCTTTCGAACCACCTGCTTACCTGAAACTAAATTAAAGGGATTGGGGTGAGACGGGCGTCTCAGTGAGTTCCACCTACCCTAATCTTCAGGAGATCTCGGGGATCCTAGGATCGCCGTCAGTCTCTATATATCTTAGCGATCAAGGGAAAACTAGGATCGCTATATGTCTCTATCATATTCTTACCATATTCATAATCTCATTATTTAGTGATCGAGGGGGAACTATGATCACTTTCTGAAACTGTTAACTACCTTGTCGTATTCTCAATGTATATAATCATCTTTCTGATATCTTTATTATGTTAGAAAGTTAGCGTGTAACAAACAATAATTATCTTGGTTCATTTTATAGAGTTCATCCGAGTGGAGTAACCCCAAAGTATATCTCCCTGCTACCGGTGAAAATTCCTATCATATCAGGCTAACAACGGACTCCTCTTGTCGTCGTGCAGTCATCCTTGCAGAATAACTCGTCCCACTAGCATGAACCTCCTGTGTCCCACTAGCGTGAACAACAGAAGACACGACTTATCATATTCACATTATTAATCTTAACTTACGCGTGAACCTTCCGTGTCCCACTAGCGTGAACGATGAAAGACGCGATTTAACATTTTAATTAAACTCTTATGTGCGGCTATCCTCGCGGATGGTAACTTCACCGTTCCAGCTCGCCAGAACCCCCTGTGTTCTAACTAGCGAGAAAACAGGAGACACATTTAATCTTTAATTAATTCTTAACTTTAATTAATTTCTTAACTTTAAATAATTTCTTAACTTATACGTGGCCTTGACGTTCCAACTAACGGGAACTCCAAGAAGCACGTCTTAACTTAATCTTGTCTGAACTTGTACTTGAATGTAGAAAATACATTTCTCGTATCATCGTACACTTAATTGATTATTCTCTCTATTCTTGCTAACCTATTATAAGTTCTAGACATATCGTTGTCATAAGTCGTTCTTAAGGGCTTATTATCTCATTGTAATAACTACCCGGCTCTTCTACTTTGCTCTTGCATCTCTAATGCATTGTCGGGTCCTTGATCATCTATTCCTTAAATGTTAAAAAAACCTTTCGGATATGTCAAAAATGGTGTTTTTCTTAGAAATTAGGGTTTTGATTGAAAATGGTTACCAATTGATGTCTTAATTCATGGATTAACAAGGATTGATATGCATTAGAGACTTAGGGCACAAATTATCAAAACCTTCTAAAATAAGGAATTTCACCCAAACTTACCCAAGGTGGGTTCTAAACTAAAGGAACACACCTAGAAGAATTGTTTTGATTCCTTGCCAAGCTTCCTCTTCAAACCCTAGCTTGAAATCTTCCTTTCCTTCCTTGCTTTCTTGGCTCCCGAAAGGCTCAAGGTTCCCAAAAAGGTGCTTGCTTGCATAAGAATTGAGGGATTAAGATGAAGTTTGATGATTAATGGAAGGATGGAGGAGGGTGGCGCAAGAGGGAGTAGAGAGAAGGGAGAGGGTTGGTTTCTAGAGAGAGAAGTGAAAATGGGAAATGAAGGAAAAATGGGGTTTTGCCCCTTTTATAAGCCCTTGGGCGGCAATTACCAAAATGCCCTTCACTTAAAATATCTCGTATACATCGTCCCAACACTGATAAATATCTGAGTCTGAAGCGGGATGTTACACTCTACCCCCCTTAAAGAAATTTCATCCTCGAAATTTATAATTCTCTTGAGATCATATACGAATAGATCTTCCATGCTTCTTTCTCTACTAGACGATTTTTCCAATTCAACTTGCTTATAGGAATTTCATGGCTAATCTAGGGTCTGGTATGTAGCTTATTCATACACTCGATTAAAGTCGTCTGGTTAAAACTGGTTCATGGCCATGGTTTCCCATTCTATAAGTCGAAAATACTCGACAATCTCTTCCTTAACTGAAAAGCTTGATGTATATTACATAATTCTTACATAATAGGACGTGTGGTTTCCTGAATCAACATATCCGACTCACTTGACTATGTCTCTTATTCGACATACTTCTTGCAAATCCAACTTAAAATTTACTAAGCTTCGGATACCTTACTGAATTTTATAAGTTTTCTTTGATTGTCCACATAATTTTATTCGGACGACATCGGGTCGATCTTGTCTTCCTCAAATATTCCCGATATTCAAAGGGTCCATTGCACTACAACTAATTCCAACGAATTCTTGTCTTTATCTTTCGTCTCGTATAACGGCGTCTTACATGTATAATTATATCATACTTCGTATAGAATCATCACTACACTAAAAAACATCTGGTATTGGTACTCTCAAACGGAGGTAAAGATTACCACAACTACCTCCACTATCCATATACATGTAGGAGGCATCACTTCTAGTATCTGCTCCTTCTTTTCGGACATCTGATGTTCCAATTATCACAGATATAACTATTACTTCCACTACGAAATTCTCAAGAGTTCGTAGGGTTTTTCATATTACTCGTGCTCCGCTTCAATTAGTCTACGACGTCACTTATCTTAATAACTTAGAATTCGTTCTTCATTACTAGGAGTCTGATAATCTTCTATCATTCGTGTCACAACTTATTCTCGAATCCTTATCGTAGCATTAATATTTCCATACCGATATATCCAAAGTTTATAGGAGCTTACTCCATCTCACATATCATCATATGGTACAATTCATAGCACATAATTTACATACATGTTCGAGTACGTGTACACTACTAACGGGTACACAATACGTCACATTATCCTTGTCCGACTAACATGACATCATTCTTAATCAAAATATATTTGAGACAATACCACATCAGCTGGAGTTCTTCTTCTTATTCTTAACTCATGTTTATTCCCTGAGTATACATTATCCCGTAACATAAATTATGGTTACATTCTGTCGGTATTATAAACTTATTTCTCATTTCTGAACATCGAATTCAAAATTTCCGAACTCTTTAGTTAATACGTGTTCGGTATCAACAAACCTGTTCCGCTTAGTACCTTCTCATTTAAACATTAATGACCGCATGCAACGGTTACTGATACATGTTACATAATTGAAAAGAAACATGATGCACAACTGTCTGAGTATAAGTACTGACTGACGAGTACATAATACTAAACATAATCTGATACATGAGACATGTTTACATAATGTGGGTACAATGTGAAATAAACTCATATGTTATTACATCTGTCGTTACTGTTCGATGCTTCAAGCCCAAATACATTATCTCACAAGTGTAAAATTTACTGTCGTTGCCTTATGCATAATTCTCTTTTAGCTAAACTTACTCTTCAAGACCGCTTGGAGTTACTGAGCTGATTAACTAGCTTACTGTAGTAGCAGTAACTTCAATCGCTTTAGACTTAACATGGTAGGAACACATCCTTCTTTACTCTTACCACATACTCTTAAACTACTTTGATTTCCATTACTCATGGGTTTCGAGGTTTGAAGTATTCCTCAGCTTAACTTCTAATATTTCCCCATTAGAGCTTATGATATGTTCAAGTCGTCTCTACTTACTACTGTTCTGCGTTGCAAGAATTGAACACTTAATACATTTCCTGCGATTCATCTGGCAAGGACTTCACAAGCCTTCTTGTCCCCTAAGCTTCAGCTTAGAATTGTTCGTTAACTCATTCTTGGATTGCTTCTCCGCTACGCAACTCTGATTTTAACAACTCGCTTAGAATCGGAGTAATACTCCACCATTACCATATAAAATTTCTCGAACAATCTTGCTCTTTTATAACTTTGTAGTTACTCTAATAGAACTTTCTTACGTTCGTTACTTTCCTTGTGGCTTAGACCACTTGTTTTATGTTTTCCTTCGGACGTAAACAATATACTTATTCTCGCGAATTGATTTCTTGAATACTCTTCCAGATTCACGTCTTTCGTATACTAAACCCACTGATGGCTTGAGTCTTGTTCTCATTCATTCTATTCTTATCCATAAGGATTCCATACTCATAATCTTTTCCGAGAGAACTTCGGTCTCCATAACTCTTTCAATTCCATTAGATTACTCTTCGAGTTACTCCGAGAACAATCCGTCTTGAATAGATTCTAACTCTTACCGGCTCTCTTGTAAGTCCAATCATAGGTTACATCTCTTAATTACCCGATTAAATGATCTTAAACCTCAACACTTAATCATTACCTATTGGATTCCTTCAGTAAATCGTTACTGCATTCACAACTCAAAATCTGATCTTATTATCTGAATGATTCTCCCTTTATACTAAGTAATTTCCAAAGGTCTTCTCGACTATTGTTTATCCATCAGTTCACTAAATTCCAACATCTTATTATTCAATCTCCATTTCTCGATTCTGCTGAAAAATTTTACGTCTCATCTCTTGCCAACAAAACACATCTGAATTCACGCTTCGATACGCAACAAGTCTTATCACTACTACTTACTCATTCATTTTGGTTCCTAGGTTGCATACCATATTCTCTTCTTAATTTCACAAATCTGGCGGTTAAGGTTCGGGAAATGTGGTTGATCCGACGACATGGTTTAACTTACTTGTGCTTCACACGCAATGACCACATTTTAGGGTTAGTCTCATTTGTCTAAAGTAATGAATTAAGGTAAATAGGTCGTATGAATTAAGGTCACAAATCCATACATTTTCAACATCCTCCTTCAAAGTAATGTTAAATAATAAATTCCTACACTCCTCCACTAGGTCTACCTCCCAAGCTAACAAATTTCTTTTCCAACTCCAGTATCCTCCATCTAAACCACACATAGACATATGATGGTAAGACTCGGCAAGTGCACCAAATCGTACTCAAGTAATAAAGTAGTAAGTTATAGTCAACACAGGGATCGACGTTCAACTCGATAATTAGAGGAATTTATTTAAAAAGGAAATAAAAGAAGAGATTGAAAAGTGGTTGCAAAGTTTTAATTGTCCAGCCCAATGTAAGATTAGGTTTTGTTGATTCATAGGTATAACAGCGATTAAGAAATCCTTGAATCCCCTCTTCATTCTTTGTTGGAATTAACTCGATTAATTATTAGTTTATGACTTGTCTTTTTGGATTCAAGAAAGTAGAACATGACCCCGTGATGAATCAGTGGAAGTTTATTTTAATATTGTCACAATTCAACTAGTTACAATTGTGGTGTTCCCTAAAGATGAGTCATAACCTATAAATTCATACTTAGATTCAATTAAAATAATTTAATTTAGAAACTAAGCAATTTACTATTGTCTTGTTCGGATGGAATTCGGGTCGTCAATACTACTAATCTCAATCTAGAGATACGATATAGAATCTGACATATACAAATTAAATCGGACTATAGATCATAAATCGAATAAAAAAACTTTATTAATGGAATCCAACAAATAAGAAGGGGTTCATCGTTGAACACTGATCAAAGAGGTTTAGTTGCACATGGCAACATACATCATTACAAAACAATAGAAAAAAAATACCATAGATAGAACAAGAGGAGGATGAAGATCCTCTGCCTTGAAGCTCTGATGTTTGACCCTTGCCTTGTACCGCTAGCTTTCTCAAAAAATAAAAGAGTGTGCAAGAATGTTTATTTATAGTATATCATTACTTAGGGGTTAAGAGAGTAAAACTAGAGGTTTTCCACTAAAAATTAGCTTAAAAACGAAGCAATCAGCACTCCCTGGTCGTGCTCATGCGTAGGGCACATGGAGTGAGGCACATGAGGCAGTAGTAAATGTTGCCTCATGCGCATGGGCAAATGGGTAGTACCTCCTGTGTGAATTCTGCAGTTTTCGTCCCTTTTTCGAGCGCTTTTCCGTCTTGAAAAGCCTTGGAACTTGAAATAAATTTTCTTCACTTTGTATTGTCTTCAAATAACTTCTCAGAACCATTGATCTTCAATCTTCATATCCTCGATCCTTCACGTGATGTCTTGTTTTGTCGATTTACATGATTTCTAACTAAAAAGACTCAAAACACCTATGGAGTTGCATGATTTAGGATAAACTGAATTGCAACGACTCGAATGAAAACAATACAGAAATTTCCTCAAACCATTGACAAATCCTCTAATTGACTTCTAATTTTCCTTCAAATGCCAAGAAAACAGCTAAAAACATAGCTTGAAATATCATATGATGTTCCATCATCACAACCCCAAACTTAAATCGTTGCTTGTCCTAAAGCAAAAAAATAACGAGAAGGTAGATGTTACATGAATGTAAAAATTGGAACATACCTTTCCGGATATGGTGCTCAGGTTGTCACTCTTCCCACTCCCAGACTTAACTAGCTTACCACTTCCATGCAAGGGGGAGAGACTAAGAGAAGATACTCTTACTTTCAGCCACTTACAATTCCAAAATACACGTATGTACCTCCTAAAGCCAGTTGGACTGATCAAGGCGTTTGCCACACTCCAGTCGTCATGTGATTGTACCTTGTTATGAGATTGAAGCAGTTCTAAACAAACATTCAAGATACATATTACCACACACACATATATATATAGGTCTTTTCAAGGTTATAGCGTGGTTTAGGTTAAGGTGGGATATATTTGGGAAAGTAAGCTAACAAACATTTTGGAGGTAGTTTCCTAAGGTTTCAGATGACACTGTGTCATGTGTTATTTTATTAGCATTTTGTATGCATTACTAGTAGAGTCAAATGTTTTGCATGGCCTATAAGCTGGAAAATTGACAGAAAAAGGAAGAAACTCTGAATTGGAAATCGGGCAACAATATGGTAAGATTGGGGAACGATTTTGCTGCCATTTCAGGGGTTTTGATTAGACAAAAATTATGCCACGATTTGCCTAAATCGGGACACGATTTTGGAGGAACGTCTGGATTAATGTTGCAGTTAATGCAAAATCGGGCCACGATTTCTTCAAATCGGGCCACGATTTTGACGTTACAAAATTAAAATCTAAAAAAGCCAAACACGTTTCTAAAGCAAGGGTTCTGATTTTTGGGAGACTGAAGACATATTTGGAGCCGAGGATTGCAGATTTCGTGGTGGCTTGCCATCCAACTCATAGTCAGTCCCAAATTCATGTAATGTTGTTTTCTTTTAATCTAGTTTTTTGTGCATTAGCCATGAGTAGCTAAGTTTCAATTGGTTAGGTCTGAGATGATTCTGTTCTAGCTTTTTTGACCATGTAATTTATAAACTCTACATCAGTTATAATTGCAATTCTAGTTTATTCAATATAATTTGTGCTTAATGCTTTTAGGATTCTGACCAAATATAAATTGATCTCAAAGACCATATGACTGCTGACCACAACTTATGACTTAGACCTAATTATATTGTTCAACTTAACAGACAATCTATGGATAGAACGTTGTTAAGTTATGATTTCTAATTAACGAGCAATCAAGCTTTTAATAATTACGGGTTCATCAAAGGGATTAGGGGATTGTAATTAGAAAAGAGGGCTCTGAGTCAAGGGATTGACCTGGGCTATTTTGTTAATTATCGTAAACTAAAGGAAAAATTAAACGGTGTAGGTTTAGATTACCAATTCGTGATGAACAGATGATTCGAAAGACCTGATCATATTTCCTATAAATTCATTACCAATTTTATAATTAATCTGTTATATGTTTTAACTTGTAGACCAAACCTATTGCATCAGTGCACCCCTCATTTTTCAAACATCCTCAATAATGACATTACCGAGTAGAAGTTGAAACAGTCCATGTGGATACGAATCTTATAAATTTTATTATTTCGATATAGTTTAGTACACTTGCTAAAATTGTATCAAGTTTTTGGCACCGCTGCGGGGGACTGTTGAATCATTTCAACTTGGAAACTTCGTTATTATTTAGGACTTCTGTCATTTACATTTTTGTTTGTATATTGAAAAAAAATAAAAAAAAATTATGATTTATGCTCTTGATGTCTATTTCTTTGTGCTTTACTACTAAAAGGTTTCTCTGAGTTTTGTAGCAATGTGGGATAGTCAACCATTTATCGATTCTGAAGAGATCAGTATCCTTCGTTATGAAAAATGGATGATCTCTCGACATATAAAGGATTTAGAAGCAAGATTGAGTATGAGCTGTGATTTTTGTGGAGGTTATCATAATAGTTACTATTGTGAGAAGCAATTCATAGAAAAAGAAGAAGAGCAGGAAATGGTCAACATAGATTATAACTCTCAACTTCGAACTGTTTTAGATTAATTCTTGAGGTCATATCGAGTTTCATTTGAGAATTTTGAAGTTCAGTGTTGTCATCTCGTTGAGAAATCATATGAGTCTCAAAAGAAGTTGGTTGAGATGGAGACTGAGTGTCAGGCTACTATGGTGGAAGACAATCCACAAGTGAGGAATGTTGGTCTCTACTTGAATGTTGGTCTCTACCTGAAGACAATCCACAAGTGATGAACAGATGATTCAAAAGACCTGATCATATTTCCTATAAATTCATTACCAATTTTATAAGTAATATGTTATATATTTTAACTTGCAAACCAAACGTATTGCCTCAGTGTACCCCCCCCCCACACACACACACACACACACTTTTTAAACATCCTTAATAATAATGACATGACCGAGTAGAAGTTGAAACAGTCCATGGGGATACGAATATTATAAATTTATTTACTTCGATGTAGTTTAGTACACTTGCTAAAATTGTATCAGTTTCCCTATTTTAAATGCTTCCTTCCAACCTATAGCTTTGATTCACAATGTCACAACCAATGTTTATGAGGTACTGACTTTTATGCCAAACAAGAAAAATGGGTATTAATAGAACTACTTATTCTCTTTTTATTTTTTGTAGAGACCAACTTTTGTTGGCTCTTGTGTTTTCTATTTTTTTTTTTTTGTGTAGACCATCATTTTGATGTTTCATCTACATCTTTCTTTTTCTTTTTTCTTCTTTTCATAACCAAGTTCTACTGGTATCCCACCCTAAACTTAAGATGTTGCTAATTTCAAAGAGAAATCTCAAACTTAATTTAAAATCGTGATAAGTATTTCACTAATTCATCAAATTCCAAAAGAAATCAAACAGATGTATCATTATAAGGTTCAAAACTTGTGACATGATTCAAGTCACAAAAGTAAAAAAGAAAGAAATAATTCATGGAGGCTCAAAATGGTTTCACAAAGAATATAACAACAATAATTCAGGGTGGCGTAAAAAAGGCCCAAGGTACCAAAACAAGTACCTCGTGTGTATCATATTGTAACCGATAGTTTGTAGAGAACAACCGAAATTTCGAGCAAAAATAACAATCCATATGGAACACACATATAGAAAGAATTATAGTAGAAAGTTGAATATATATTTGGCTCAAAATCTTACCGGTTATGCTATACAAAAATGTAATGGTGAATATTTATGAGTATCTTCCGCAACAAACCCCAATAGTAATTGTGCACTTGAACTTCGGAAGTAAGCTTGCCTTATGATGTTAATAGTTGGAATAATTCTCCAAGACTAAAACAAAATTTTTGAATTTTTGGAAAGGAAAGGTTGAGCAATTCATGTAAAAACAATGTGCCTAGTCGCGAGTTAGTAAACAATAAAAGTAAAAAAATTGTTAGATGGAATGGCTATGTAAAATAAATGATTGAAATTTAAATGACTGAAGAGATAAATTTATGGGCTGCCTCCCATTCAATGCGTGTTTAGCATCGCAAGTGTAACACCCATATAGAGATTGCCTAGGATCTCTTACGAGTATTAAAATTTCGTACCGGATACATTAAATACAATACAGAAAGATTGGTAATATTTATATAAAACATAAGATTGTCATACAACTTGTTATCCGATACACACATTTCCCATAATATACATCATAATACATCTTCCATATACAAATGTCCATAATAATAAAACATAAGCAGCACGATCAGTCCACAGCCTTCTCTTTACCTTTGCGTCGTGCTACCTGCGAAGAACCTGCACCAGAAGGAAAGGGATGAGACATAACGTCTCAGTGAGCTCCTACCCTACCTACTGTTTGGCAACCTCAGGGAACCTAGGGTCGCCGTGCCTACCTCGGCGATCTTGGGAATACCTATTATCGCCAAGTCTTAACTTCTATTGCGATCAAGGGAAACCTAGGATCGCATCATGTCTTTATCTTTCTTATACTTGTCATATACATAATCTTATGCATTTCATACTCTATTCGTATCTTAGTCTTATACGTAGTGATCTTGGGGACATCCTATGATCACATCGCGTTCACTAGGAACTAATCATCATGTCTCGTATTACATATAAAATATACATATTCATATTCGTATTCATATTCATCTTTTCATATCATAAAGTTAGAATTTAGCGTTGAACAAACAATACATTATCTTGGTTCATTTTACGGAGTGCATCCGGGTGGAGTAACCCCGAAGTACATCTCCCATCATACCGGTGAAATTCCTATCATATCAGGCTAACACCGGACTCCTCTTATCTTTGTGTAGGCAACCCTCTCGGTGAAGCCCCATCCGGCATAATCCGGAGCCTGCTGGACACATCTTACTTTACATGTGGACAACCCTCTCGGAGAAGTCCCATCCGGCGAATCCCGGAGCCTGATGGACATGCTTAAATCTTTTAACTTACGTGTGGATAGCCCTTTCGGAGAAATCCCATCCGGCGTATCCCGGAGTCTGATGAACACGTGATCGTATCGTATAACATTTCATATCGTATCATTATAGCATAAACTTAACTTGTTCTTATTCTTGAGTAATCTTTCATAAGTGCTTAACCTATAAAAGGTTCCAAGCTTTGAATATGTAACGTTCTTGTACTCATCGTTCTCATGAGCCATTATCTGAAAGTGGGGAACCAAGTCCCTAACTTACTGGGTATCTTAAGTATAACTCTACCCATTGTCTTAATTAATTTCCTTGATCCTTAATGAGATTAATCCTCAATGATAAGTGAAGTTTCTAACCCCACACTCATGCTAATACGAGGTATACTATGATCTATTCTTCCATTTTTAAATGTACAAAAGCATACTGGCGCTGTGCGGATGATTTCTGGCTAGAAAAACACATTTCAAAATGAGGTACCTTGCTGGATCCATCGTGGCACGCCAGCCACCTATCGTGGCACGATGGCTGCCTGATCAGTATGATCATGGCACGATGAAAGCCATTGTGGCACGATGAATCCAGGGTGTTGGGTTTTTGTAGATTGGCTACATTTTGCAAAAACATCTTCTAGCCAGATGCTGGGACAGATGCGGTAGCATATGGAACAGCATTATGTGACTTGTGATTTTCGCGCCAGCTAGCGCTTTATATTTGTGTACGCAATCTTCCATAGATTTGCCTGAAGATTTATTTTCCTATAGCTTGCTGATCAAGGCGCGTGTATCTGATTGAAGATATGCTTGAAGTTCTATTTGCCTTGCTATTTGTTCCACAAGATATCATTCTATATTTGGAAGCTTTTTATTATTTCTAGAAGATTGTTTCAGCTGGACCGGACAATGTCCACGCTCTATTTTGAAGCCCATACCCGTGCTATCTCAGTGTTATATATTTGTGAAGGCAAACCCTAGTAGGGTAACTAAAAACCGTGTGTGTTATAGCAAAGCGTGTGTTTAAGGTTTTTAGGGTTTTCTTTGTTAATTGTGAGCCTTGCTTGTATCTCCCTGATTCAAGCTAAGGACTGAGTTTGTTTTGAGTTGTAATTGTAAGCTGCTCCTAAGCTTTTAAGTACGGAGTGAGTATGTGTCATTAGCGTGTGTTTCTCTTGGGTGTGTTTTACGTTTTGTGTGTTTGATAACAACACTGTCTGTGTTGCTGGTAGGAATTGAGACGGGGTCTCATATCTAGGAGTTCCTAGATAGAGTTGCCACTGGTAGGGTCTAGGTGCAAAGTCAAGTAGTGTGTCTGCGTTGGTCTTTTCACTAGAACTATAATAGTGGAATCATTCCTGGATTGGTATCCCCCAGAGTAGGAGAGTTGCTCCGAACTGGGTTAACAAACTCTCTGTGTACTTTTTATTTCCGTTGTGTTCCTTTTTATTTGTGTTTTGTTACGTTGCGATATTTTAATTGTAGTTCTGAGTAGACACGCGCTCGAACAGTTGTGCCAACATTGTGCACAGCATATTTCAGTCAGGTTGCCAGGAATTTCAATTGGCATCAGAGCAGGCACCCTGTTCTGTGTGGGTGAGCTCCAGGGAAAGAAGTTTCCGGCTCAATGGATAAAGAAGGAGGACTGGTGAACAGACCACCCTTGTTGGATGGGTCGAACTATGACATTTGGAAATCACGCATGACAACATTCTTGAAATCTCTAGACAGCAGAGCTTGGAAGGCTGTGATCAAGGCATGGGTCCCTCCTAAAATAAAAGATGCGAATAATGTTGATACTGATGAGTTGAAACCAGAAGAGGAGTGGTCTACAGCAGAGGACACTGCAGCTATTGGAAATTCTAAAGCCCTAAATGCTTTGTTTAATGGTGTAGACAAGAACATGTTCAGGTTGATTAAACAATGTACTATTGCTAAGGAAGCTTGGGATATCCTAAGAACAGCTCATGAAGGTACTCAAAAGGTCAAGAAGTCAAGGCTACAATTGCTAACAACACAGTTTGAAAATTTGAGAATGAAGGAAGGAGAGAGTGTTCATGACTTTCACATGAATGTGCTAGAATATGCTAACACATTTGAATCCTTGGGGGAAAAGATATCCGATGAAAAACTGGTAAGCAAAATTCTCAGGTCCTTGCCTAAGAAATTTGATATGAAAGTATGTGCTATTGAGGAGGCCCAAGATATTGGAAATATGAAAGTTGATGAGTTGATTGGATCTCTTCAAACTTTTGAATTAAAGGTTAATGAAAGATATGAAAAGAAAGACAAGAACATTGCTTTCATCTCCAACACTGATGAAGATGATGTGGAGAGTAATTTAGATACTGATGAGAGCATCTCTGAAGATATTGTGTTGTTGGGCAAACAATTTAATAAAGTTGTGAAGAGGATGGACAGACGCCCTAGAACAAATGCTCCGGACAACAGTCGCAGCATCTATAAAAATGCCAACAATCAGAGGAAACCTAGAACTGATGACAAAATCAATCAAGGCAAAGGGGTGCAATGCCATGAATGCGAAGGTTTTGGTCACATTAGAACTGAGTGTGCAACTTATTTGAAGAAACTAAAGAAGGTGATGACTGTGTCTTGGACTGATGAGGATGAATCAGAAGAAGAACCTGAAACTGCAAATCATGTGAATGCCTTGACTGGAGTGTGCGCATCTGACCATGAATCTAGTGATGAAGAGGTAACATATGATGAATTGGCTGATTCTTACAAGGAGCTATACCTCAAAAGTGAAGAAGTTTGTAGAACTTTAGAAAAACAAAAGAGGACCATCACTCTCTTGCAAGCTGAGAAAGACAAACTTCTGAAAATAAACTCAGACCTCAATGATGAGGTTATCTTACTTACTTCCAAGATTGGCAATATGAACAAGCAACTGCGGATGATGAACAAAGGTACTGATGCTTTGGACGAAATTCTGGAAATAGGACAGAAACCTGGAGATTCTAAAGGTATTGGGTTTGACTACAGTTCCTTGCCTCAGCAGAAACAACTACCAGTGAGACAGTTTGTGCCATCTGTTAATACTCATGATCATATTATGTCAAGACAGATGCCCCAGCATCAGGTGAGACAACAGGCATCAGGATATAGGCCCAGATCAAAAGGAAGGAATTATGGTTGGGTATGTCACTACTGTGGAAGAAAAGGACATATCAGACCTTTCTGTTTCAAATTATATGGCTACCCAGACAGGACCTATTCACCAAGACCTGATCCCACAGTAAAGATCACCAAGAAGCAGTGGAAGCAGAAAAATGATAATTTCACAAGCAACACTATGGATCCTAGAAGAATAGAACCAGAAGCTGATGAGATTGCTCAAATTGCTCATACATCTCTGAGAGTGTCATCCAGAAACGATTGGTACTTTGACAGTGGATGTTCCAGACATATGACTGGGGATAAAAATTACTTAACTGATGTTAAGCCTTATGCTACAAGTTTTGTGACTTTTGGGGATGGAGCCAAAGGAGAAATAAAGGGTGTAGGAAATCTTGTGGAAGAGGCTCTACCCAAACTTGATAAGGTGCTTCTTGTGAAAGGATTAACTACCAACTTAATTAGTATTAGTCAACTGTGTGATCAAGGAATGAAGGTCAACTTTACTAAGAGTGAATGCTTAGTTGCTAACAGTGAAGGGGACATCCTGATGAAAGGTGTTAGATCAAAGGACAATTGCTACTTGTGGGTTTCTCAAGATAAAGCAAAGTTATCTATGCCTAATAACCAAAGAAGATGAAGTTAAGCTATGGCACCAAAAGCTTGGACATCTGAATCTCAGAAGCATGAAGAAAGCTATTGCTGAAGGAGCCATCAGAGTTTTACCAAAGCTCCAAATTCAGGAAGGAAGTATATGTGGAGAATGCCAGATAGGAAAACAGACCAAGATGCCTCACCAGAAGCTGCAACATCTGTCCACATCCAGAGTTCTTGAGTTATTGCACATGGACTTAATGGGACCTATGCAAGTCGAAAGCTTAGGTGGTAAGAAGTATGCATTTGTTGTTGTTGATGATTTTTCTAGATATACGTGGATAAATTTCATTAAGGAGAAATCAGACACTTTTGAAAAATTCAAGGATCTTTGCTTACAACTTCAGAGAGAAAAGGATTGTGGAATTGTTAGAATCAGAAGTGACCATGGGAAGGAGTTTGAGAATGGTAAGTTCTCTGATTTCTGTATTTCTGAAGGAATATTTCATGAGTTCTCTGCACCCATTACTCCTCAACAAAATGGGATAGTTGAGAGAAAGAACAGGACTTTGCAAGAATCTGCCAGGGTTATGCTACATGCAAAGAAGCTGCCATTTTTCTTTTGGGCTGAAGCCATGAACACAGCCTGCTATATTCATAATAGAGTGACTTTGAGAAAAGGTACATCTACAACCTTGTACGAGCTATGGAAGGACATGAAGCCAACAGTGAAACATTTTCATGTGTTTGGTAGTAAGTGTTATATTCTAGCTGACAGGGAACCAAGAAGAAAGATGGATGCTAAAAGTGAAGAGGGAATTTTTCTAGGCTATTCTACAAACAGCAGAGCCTATAGAGTATACAACTCCAGAACCAAGACAGTGATGGAATCCATAAATGTTATTGTAGATGATGAAGGAAATAATGCTATGCCAGATGATGCTACATTTGACGCAGCATCTGACCTACAGGAAGCAAAGAAAGTAGATGAAGCAAGTGATAAGCAAGATTCTGAAGTAACTGGCCCAGAGAAGACTGCTCCCAACAAAGGACCATCTATCAGAGTTCAGAAAAATCATCCCATAGATCAAGTCATTGGCGATCCTAACCAAGGGATCACAACTAGAAGGAACTATGATGAGGTATCAAATTCTTGCTTTATATCTAAACTTGAACCAAAGAATGTTAAGGAAGCTCTAACTGATGAGTTCTGGATAAATGCTATGCAAGAAGAATTAACTCAGTTCAAGAGAAGTAATGTGTGGGACCTAGTTCCTAGACCAGATAATGTGAATGTTATAGGTACCAAGTGGGTTTATAAAAACAAGTCTGATGAAAATGGTACTATCACTAGAAACAAAGCTAGACTGGTTGCACAAGGATATTCTCAAATTGAAGGTGTAGACTTTGATGAGACTTTTGCTCCTGTAGCTAGGTTGGAATCTATTAGATTGTTACTTGGGATTGCATGCATACTAAAATTCAAGTTGTATCAGATGGATGTCAAGAGTGCCTTTCTCAATGGGTACTTAAATGAAGAGGTTTATGTGGAACAACCTAAAGGCTTCATTGATCCTAGCTTTCCAAACCATGTGTACAAATTGAAAAAAGCTCTATATGGCCTGAAGCAAGCTCCTAGAGCTTGGTATGAGAGACTTGCTGAGTTTCTAATCAACCATGGCTATAGGAAGGGAGGAAATGACAAGACCCTGTTTGTGAAAGATGAAAATGGACAGCTGATGATTGCTCAAATATATGTAGATGACATAGTCTTTGGAGGAATGTATGACCAGATGATAGAGCATTTTGTTCAGCAAATGCAATCTGAATTTGAGATGAGTCTTGTAGGTGAGCTAAAGTTCTTTCTTGGTCTTCAAGTGAAACAAATGGAAGATACTATATTTATCTCTCAAAGTAAGTATGCTAAAAATATAGTCAAGAAATTTGGGATGGAAAATGCTGCTCATAAAAGAACTCCTGCTCCCACACATGTAAAATTATCAAAGGATGAGAAAGGTGTGGATGTTGACCAAAGCATGTATAGGAGTATGATAGGAAGTCTTCTATATCTTACAGCAAGTAGGCCAGATATCACATTTGCAGTTGGAGTGTGTGCCAGATACCAAGCTGAACCAAAAATAAGTCATCTGACTCAGGTAAAGAGAATTCTGAAGTATGTGAATGGTACTAGTGATTATGGTATGTTGTATTCTCATGGGGAAAGCACTGTGTTGTTTGGATATTGTGATGCTGACTGGGCTGGAAGTGCAGATGATAGAAAGAGTACCTCTGGTGGATGTTTCTTCCTAGGCAACAACCTTATATCCTGGTTCAGTAAGAAGCAAAATTGCATTTCTTTGTCTACAGCTGAAGCTGAGTACATAGCAGCTGGTAGTAGTTGTTCTCAATTGTTGTGGATGAGACAGATGCTGAGTGAATACAATGTCAAGACAGATGCTATGACATTATATTGTGACAATCTGAGTGCAATTAATATCTCCAAAAATCCTATTCAACATAGCAGGACCAAACACATTCACATTAGACATCATTTTATAAGGGATCTTGTTGAAGACAAAATTGTTACTCTTGAACATGTTCCAACTGAAGAGCAATTAGCAGATATTTTTACCAAAGCCCTTGATGCTAATCAATTTGAAAAATTAAGACGGAAGTTAGTGATATGCTTAGTCGAAGAATTGTAGCAATTAATGTGCAAGGGGCGTGCAGCTATTATTTTTTCCCTCCTCAACCGCTTATTGCACGTCACTCAAGGAGGTTATTGCAAACTTGCCTTTTTCAAAACTCTTGCACGCTATCATCATTATCTTTGTCTTAACTTCTCTCAACCTCTCATCTCCTCTCTTACCGCGCACATCATCATTTAAAAATCGTCCACTTCTCATACCTTCACATTCAAAATCATCGCCATGGCTGATTCCACTTCTCATCAAACTACACATGATCAAGCTGCTGAAGCCGTCATCACTGATGCGCAACCCCTCACCACTATCCTCAGCGCTCCTACAAAGAAGCGTCGAACAAGGGCATCTGCATCACGAAGGAAGACATCTGCCAAATCTAGCAAAGCTGCCTCCTCCACCGCTGTGAACACCAGGTCAAAATCAAAAGGTAAATCTTCTACCACTCCTGCTGCTCAACGAGTAGGATTTAGCATGGATGATTTGTACCTTAAGGACAATCTGTTTATATCTACTGTTGTTGAACCACATGCTGAACCTTCTGTCACTGAATCTGAGAATGTCGCTGTTGAGAGTACTATAGCCATGCCTGAAACCCTAGGTTCTGATAATCCTAAGGTAGATGACAAATTAGTTGGTGATTCTTCGAATTCCCCTTTTGAGCAAGATGTTACTACTGGTTCTAGTGATAAGAATGTTGTTGATACGGCCGTTTCTGAGACACCTGCTGATCCCCCTGCCACAACAAAGGATGCTGTGACAGATGCTCAAGCATCTTTGTCACAAGCTCATGAGGAGCCTGATGTGGTGGTTCCAAACATCTCTGGTTCTGTGAGTGTCCCTGAGAATGAGTCCTCAGAGACTGAAGATGAAGGTACTGAGACTCAGGATGTTGTTGATAATGCTGAGACTGTTAATTTAGACCATGCTGACACTATTGCTGTTGAGGAAGTTGTGCCTGAAGAAAGACCTCAGGAAGAGATTGGTGCTATTGGTGTTGCTCGCAGGACTAGGAGCAAATCTGACAAAACTGCTACTATTGTTAGTGAAGGACAAAAGGATAAGAAGAAGAAAACTGTTAATACTGGGAAGAGGCCTGTGTATGGTCCCCCCAAGGCTGGGAGCAAGAAGGTGGCTCAAATTGGTCACAAGAAGAAGAGCCTCAAAAGAAAAGACCCTCCCTCTAGTGACCTCTGAGTTTGAGGTTGCTGAGCTTGAAGCTGCCACATCTGGTGGGGCTTCCAGAAAAACAATGAAGGGTATGAAGATACCTCTAACTATTCCTCCTGCCCCTCTTGATAATGTTTCCTTTCATTTGGAAAATGGTTCCTCTAGGTGGAAGTTCATATACCACAGAAGACTGGGTCTTGAAAGAAATTTGAAGGAAGATGTTTTCAAGTGTCAAAAGCTGGTTGATTTGTTGGAGTTTGCTGGTCTGATGAAGACTGTGAGAAATTTGGGTCCTTGTTATGATAAGCTGGTCAGGGAGTTTTTGGTGAATGTTTCTGATGAGTGTGATGACACAAGAAACCCTGAGTATAGGAAAGTTTTTGTTCGTGGTAAGTGTGTGAATTTTTCTCCTATGGTGGTCAATGCATACCTTGAGAGGTCTACTGAGGAGACCCCTGAGCTTGAGGTCACTGAGGACACTATTTGCAAGACAATCACTGATAACAAGATTAGACATTGGCCAAAGCATTTGTCTTCTGCTCAACTGTCTCCCATGTATGCTGTTTTGAATAGGATCTGTGCTCAAAATTGGACTCCAACCACTCACTCAAATTCTGTTGCATCTGGGTTGGCCAAGTTCATTTATGCTGTGGGGACCAAGTCTCCCTTTGATTATGGAGCCTACATCTTTTATCAAGTTTTGGAACATGCCAAGTCGTTTGCTATTAAGTTTCCAATTGCTTTTCCTACCCTCCTGTGTGGAATTATTCTTCAGCAACACCCTGATATTTTGATCAGTAGTGATGAGCCCTGCAAGAGGCCTAGTCCTATGGCTTTAGATTGCAGTCTGCTGTCTGAGACACATGATGCTGATGTAGCTGGTACTTCTGTCCGGACATCTGGTGTGCTCTCCAGAAAGCAAATGATTGCTGATCTTACTGAGACAAGTGTGGCTCTTGGAGCTAGGAAGGTGAAGATTGACAGGATCATTGCAGCTTTGAAGGCTGAAGCTGATGCTGAGGGTGAGCAGGATGAGGAAGAAGGAGGAGATAAGGCTGTTGCTTCTCCTGGTGACTCTGAGGATGCCTCTGATGATTCTGAGGATTTTTGATTTTCTTGTTTTGTTCTGAATCCTTTTGATGTACTCTTTTTCCTTTTGTTGGTGACTGGGCTATGCCCTGAATTTTTCTGGTCTGTAATATGCACTCTATGTGGTTTCTCTGCACACTTTATGGCTCTATGCACTTTCTATGAGTTTGCCCTATCTGTTGGTTGTCAGAATTTTTGGCTAAAAAGGGGGAGTAGAATTTGATGATGAATTTGATTTTTTATCTGTTGCTTGTGTGCATGTTTTGAAGCTTATATTATGTATGGTTACATATGTTGAGGGGGAGTGTAGTACATGTTGAGGGGGAGTTCTGGTACATGCATGTTTTGAGGGGGAGCTATGTTTTGAGGGGGAGCTCTCTTTAGTTGATTGTTGATGTGTGGAAATTTATTTTTTCCCTTATCTATGTGATTCCACTGTATGAGAGTTTATTTCTCTCTGGTTGTTCCTATGAGGCTAGATGTTGTGTTATCTGGTGCATGCCTCTGATTCTACGTGCAAGCCATCTTTGACTATTTCTTGCTTGGAAGTAATCCTTTTATTTGCTACGCTATTTTATTTCCTTGTTGTGTGCCTACGTTGACGTGAAGGAAATTTTTCTGTGTATCTCCCAAGGAACTGGCTCTAGAGTGTTTTAGCCAAAATTGTGCCAAAGGGGGAGATTGTTGGGTTTTTGTAGATTGGCTACATTTTGCAAAAACATCTTCTAGCCAGATGCTGGGACAGATGCGGTAGCATATGGAACAGCATTATGTGACTTGTGATTTTCGCGCCAGCTAGCGCTTTATATTTGTGTACGCAATCTTCCATAGATTTGCCTGAAGATTTATTTTCCTATAGCTTGCTGATCAAGGCGCGTGTATCTGATTGAAGATATGCTTGAAGTTCTATTTGCCTTGCTATTTGTTCCACAAGATATCATTCTATATTTGGAAGCTTTTTATTATTTCTAGAAGATTGTTTCAGCTGGACCGGACAATGTCCACGCTCTATTTTGAAGCCCATACCCGTGCTATCTCAGTGTTATATATTTGTGAAGGCAAACCCTAGTAGGGTAACTAAAAACCGTGTGTGTTATAGCAAAGCGTGTGTTTAAGGTTTTTAGGGTTTTCTTTGTTAATTGTGAGCCTTGCTTGTATCTCCCTGATTCAAGCTAAGGACTGAGTTTGTTTTGAGTTGTAATTGTAAGCTGCTCCTAAGCTTTTAAGTACGGAGTGAGTATGTGTCATTAGCGTGTGTTTCTCTTGGGTGTGTTTTACGTTTTGTGTGTTTGATAACAACACTGTCTGTGTTGCTGGTAGGAATTGAGACGGGGTCTCATATCTAGGAGTTCCTAGATAGAGTTGCCACTGGTAGGGTCTAGGTGCAAAGTCAAGTAGTGTGTCTGCGTTGGTCTTTTCACTAGAACTATAATAGTGGAATCATTCCTGGATTGGTATCCCCCAGAGTAGGAGAGTTGCTCCGAACTGGGTTAACAAACTCTCTGTGTACTTTTTATTTCCGCTGTGTTCCTTTTTATTTGTGCTTTGTTACGTTGCGATATTTTAATTGTAGTTCTGAGTAGACACGCGCTCGGACAGTTGTGCCAACATTGTGCACAGCATATTTCAGTCAGGTTGCCAGGAATTTCACAGGGGTTGCAGTCCCTGTAGCTGTTCCAGAAAGTTCAAAAACGAGTTTTAAGTTCCAACACAGTTCAGCAAGCATTTGTACATCAAAATCAAAGGTTTTCAACATATAAAATAATAGCATAACAAGTATTAACAATAGGGAAACTAACTAATACAAATCTAAACAAAATCATCATGAATTCCTTTCCTCTCTAAACCATAAAATTTACCCCTAAATAGGTATAAAACTTAGTGGAGCTCACCTTAATCCACAATTTGGTGCTGATTACACTTGATGTCCAAAACCCTAAGTCTCTCCAACTCTAACTCTTCCCTTGTTCTTCCTTGTTCCTCTTTTCTTTCTCTTGTTCTAGCTTCTTTCTCAAGTTTCCTTGCAAGTGTTTTCTCTCTAGGATTTAGATTGAAGTTTGGTTGAAGGATGGTGAGTGAGGGAGGGCGTGAGAGATGAGGAATGAAGAAGGAAAATCTGAATTTGGAATAGAAATGAAGGAATGGAAAGGATCATGAATAAATATCTTGTTCCATAATTCAAATTAATCTCCCTCTTTGCCTTATTTACAAAATTGCCATCTCACTTAATTTCTAAATTTTCTTGCTTGCTTCTCAGCTTCTAACACAGATGAATGCTACATCTAAGTGGGATATTACAATCTACCCCCCTTAAAGAAATTTCGTCCTCGAAATTTAGAATTTACCTGGAAATAAATGTGGATAGTGCTCTTGCATTTCTGATTCTAGCTCCCACGTCGCTTCGCCGTCGGGAGAACCTTTCCAAACAACCTTAACAATAGGGATTTCTTTGTTCCGCAAAGTCTTAACATCACGATCAATTATCTGATCTGGTTCCGGTTGAAAAGTCAAGTCCGATCTCAAATCAATACTGTCCAGTTCCACTGGTTGGAAAGGATCGGGGATGAACTTCCTCAGTTGAGAGACGTGGAAAACATCATGTAAACCTGACATGGCCGGTGGCAGAGCTAACTGATAAGCTGCTGGTCCGACACGTCGAAGTATCTGGAACGGTCCAACATACCTTGGACAAAGCTTCTTAGTTCGGAACGCTCCTCTTAACCCCAACTTGGGCGTAACTTTAAGAAATACATGGTCTCCTTCTTCAAACTCTAAGGGTCTTCGCCGTTTATCCGCATAACTTTTCTGACGACTTTGGGCTATTCTCATCTTATCTTGGATTGACTTAATCTTTAGGGTTGTTTCCTGAATGATCTCGGGTCCCAAAACACTCTTATCTCCAACCTCAGCCCAGCAAAGCGGGGTTCTACATTTCCTACCATACAATGCCTCATATGGTGCCATTCCAATGCTAGAATGGTAACTGTTATTGTAAGAGAATTCGATCAATGGGAGGTGATCATTCCAACTTCCTCCATCTTCTAGGATACATGCCCGTAACATGTCCTCTAACGTCTGAATAGTCCTCTCTGATTGTCCGTCTGTCTGAGGATGATGGGACGTGCTCATCTTTAATCTTGTCCCCAAAGCCTTCTGAAAAGCTTTCCAAAAGTGGGATGTGAAAATGGGATCTCTATCAGACACAATACTAGCTGGCACACCATGGAGTTTCACTATCTCCGAAATAAATAACTCGGCATACTGAGAGGCTCGGTAAGTAGTCTTAACCGGCAAGAAATGCGCTGACTTTGTTAACCGGTCCACTATTACCCAAATGGAATCATGTCCTCGCTATGTTCGAGGTAATCCAGTCACAAAATCCATGGTTATATCCTCCCACTTCCATAATGGAATCTCCAAAGGTACTAACATTCCCGCAGGCCTTTGATGTTCAATCTTCACCTGCTGACACACAATGCATCGCGACACAAATTCCGCAACATCTCTTTTCATACTAGGCCACCAATAATCTCTCTTCAAGTCTTGATACATCTTGGTGGTACCAGGATGAATACTAAAACTGCTCTTGTGCGCTTCTTCTAAAATCAACCTTTTCAATTCCATATCATTCGGAACATAAACCCTTCCTTCAAACAATACTATACCATCTGGCGCCCATGAAAACCCTGCTTGGCCAACTTTCCTCTGAAGGTCCATATCCACAGATTGAGCTTGTGCAATCCTAAACCGTAGGTCGCACGAAATATCTAACTTGTTCAGCAAGATGCCACCTTCTAACTCTGTAACATGTAGGTTAAGGTCTCTAAACTTTTCATACAATCCACATGTATGCATCATCACCTCAGCTTTAACCAAAGCCTTACGACTCAAAGCATCTGCTACCACGTTCGCTTTACCGGGGTGGTATTTCAAATCAAAATCAAAATCCTTCAAGTACTCCATCCATCGCCTTTGCCTCATGTTAAGGTCTCGCTGATCAAACAAGTACTTCAAACTCTTGTGATCGCTAAACAAGTCAAACTGCGCGCCATACAGATGATGTCTCCATATCTTCAATGCAAAAATTATGGCTGCTAGCTCGAGATCATGAGTGGGGTAATTCTCCTCATGAGTCTTGAGCTGTCTAGAGGCATAAGCTATCACGTTCTCTCCTTGCATAAGAACACTTCCCAGTCCCTTGGAAGATGCATCGCAGAAAACGGTGTATCTCTTTTCAGGATCTGGTATTGCCAACACTGGCGCCTTAGTCAACTTTCTTTTCAGAACTCTAAAGCTCTCTTCACATTCTTCGTCCCAAATAAAGGGTACATCTTTTCTGGTAAGGCGTGACAAAGGCAAGGCAATCTTAGAAAATTTCATAATAAACCTTCGATAATAACCTGCCAAGCCTAGAAAGCTCCTGACCTCTGCTACATTCTTGGGTCTTTCCCAACTTAGTACAGCTTCAACTTTGGATGGATCGACGGCCACTCCTCCTTGAGAAATAACGTGACCCAAAAACTTAATCTCAGATAGCCAGAACTCACACTTGCTAAATTTAGCGTATAACTGCTTGTCTCTGAGGACATCCAGAACAATTCTCAAGTGTTGTGCATGTTCCTGAGGATCCTTAGAATAAATCAAGATGTCATCTATAAAAATCACCACAAACTGATCAAGGTAAGGCTGAAAAATTCTGTTCATATAATCCATAAATACTGCTGGAGCATTGGTTACACCGAAAGGCATAACCAAAAATTCATAGTGCCCCTAACGCGTTCGAAACGCTGTCTTAGACACATCTGAAGACTTAATACGGATTTGATGGTAACCTGACCGAAGATCAATTTTAGAAAACACAGTTGCTCCCTTGAGCTGATCTAAGAGATCATCAATCCTTGGAAGAGGATACTTGTTCTTGATAGTCACCTTATTAAGTTGACGATAGTCAATACACAACCTCATGCTACCATCTTTCTTCTTGACCAACAAGACCGGAGCACCCCAAGGTGATACACTAGGTCTGATGAAATGCTTCTGAATCAATTCTTCTAGCTGAGATTTCAGCTCTTTAAGTTCCGTAGGGGACATTCTATACGGTGCCACAGATACCGGCTCCGCTCCTGGAATTAAATCAATTGAGAACTCCACCTCACGCTCTGGAGGCAAACTATTTACTTCTGAAGGGAAAACATCTAAATACTCATTTACAATAGGAATATCACTGGGACTTAACTCTGAGTCTAAAGCCACAGTGAGCATGACATAAAATCCTTTATCTTGCGCACAAATAAACTGGATTAACTGATGGGTGCGGTTAATCAATTCAGATAAAGCCACACCTTCCGTCGTATCACTGGTCGGCATATAAATACTCTTTTCAGAACATCCAATATACACATGGTTAGCAGAGAGCCAATCCATGCCTAAAATCACGTCAAGTTGCTCCATCGGGAGACATACTAAATCAACATAATAGGTCTTGCTAGACACAGTGATAGGACAGTTTTCACAAACATAACTTGCCTCAATTCCGCCCTCAGTAGCGGTAGTTACTAACATTGGAGGATTCAACGGAGAGAAAGGTAATTGAAGCGTCTCCACACATTTATATGAAATAAAAGAGCATGAAGCGCCATAATCAAAAAGAACTTTTACTGGGTATGAGCCAAGATAACACATACCGGCAATCAGATCTTCATTTGCCAAGGCCTTTGCACCATCAAGGGAATACACCCTTCCTTTGCTAGTGGTGGTTCCTTCAGTTCCACTTCTATTCCTCCGTTCTGGACAATTTGCAATAATATGCCCCGGCTTCTTACATCCATAACAAATACCTGTACCCTTCATGCATTCGCCATAATGTGACTTCCCACAATTGTTGCAAATAGCACCAGCCTTCGGTGAATACGTCTGTTTACCCCTTTGAGGTGATCCCTTCGGTTTCAACTTGTCATGATACTTATCCTGCATCCTGCTCTTTCTTCTTTCTTTTGAGGTCTTTGCAAGTCCTGCTTCGACCACCAAACTATCATGTACCAATTCATCATAACTTGCAGTTCTTTGGAGACTTACTGCAGTGTCAATCTCACCTCTTAAACCTCTTTTATACTGATTCATTTTCCACACTTCATTCTCAGCATATTCGTTGTGTGTAGAATAATAGGACAGCTCCTCAAACTTCTTAGTAAATTCTGCAACTGACATTCCTCCTTGCTTCAACTCTAAGAATTCTTGCTCCTTCTTTACCTTGTAAGACAAAGGTAAATACTTTTCCAGCATCACTCCTTTAAAGTTCTCCCAATTCACTTCTACACCATTGGCTTCCATTCTGCGCTGAGCAGATCCCCACCAGTCTTCTGCTGCGCCTCTGAGTTGGTTCGTGGCATAAACCACTTTGTCCTCTTCCGAACATTCAGCCATTCTAAAGATCTTCTCCATCTGTTTAATCCACTTTTTGCTTCTTGAGGTTCACCTTCTCCATTGAACTCCGGAGGGTGATGCCTATTATACTCCCGGAACACGGGATTACCAATTACTGGAGGAGGTGGTGGTTGTGGATGGAAACCTTGTCCTTGCTGCATCATTTCCATCCATTGCTGCTGAGATTGGGCCTGTTGCTGGGATTGCTGTTGCATCATCAACATCATTTGCTGATACTGTAATGCATTCTGAGCTTGTTGTTCTTGGTACTGCTACTGCCAGGCCTGCTGTTGTTGCATCATCTGTTCCCATGAATTCAAACTAGGTCCTCCACTTTCATCGCTAGCTTGATTGGTACGAGGTCTACCTCTTCTTCTCCCAGACATCTTATCCTAGCTGTCATATACAAGTCAAAGTGATCAGTTTTAACCGAATATAACAGTTAGAATAATGTCCTGGATCCAAGAGGTCCACGAACTTGGATTGTACTTTAATGACCCAAGGCACGGTCTGAATCGACCTGCTCTGATACCAAATTGTAACACCCATATAGAGATTTCCTAGGATCTCTTACGAGTATTAAAATTTCGTACCGGATACATTAAATACAATACAGAAAGATTGGTAATATTTATATAAAACATAAGATTGTCATACAACTTGTTATCCGATACAAACATTTCCCATAATATACATCATAATACATCTTCCATATACAAATGTCCATAATAATAAAACATAAGCAGCACGATCAGTCCACAGCCTTCTCTTTACCTTTGCGTCGTGCTACCTGCGAAGAACCTGCACCAGAAGGAAAGGGATGAGACATAACGTCTCAGTGAGCTCCTACCCTACCTACTGTTTGGCAACCTCAGGGAACCTAGGGTCGCCGTGCCTACCTCGGCGATCTTGGGAATACCTATTATCGCCAAGTCTTAACTTCTATTGCGATCAAGGGAAACCTAGGATCGCATCATGTCTTTATCTTTCTTATACTTGTCATATACATAATCTTATGCATTTCATACTCTATTCGTATCTTAGTCTTATACGTAGTGATCTTGGGGACATCCTATGATCACATCGCGTTCACTAGGAACTAATCATCATGTCTCGTATTACATATAAAATATACATATTCATATTCGTATTCATATTCATCTTTTCATATCCTAAAGTTAGAAGTTAGCGTTGAACAAACAATACATTATCTTGGTTCATTTTACGGAGTGCATCCGGGTGGAGTAACCCCGAAGTACATCTCCCATCATACCGGTGAAATTCCTATCATATCAGGCTAACACCGGACTCCTCTTATCTTTGTGTAGGCAACCCTCTCGGTGAAGCCCCATCCGACATTATCCGGAGCCTGCTGGACACATCTTACTTTACATGTGGACAACCCTCTCGGAGAAGTCCCATCCGGCGAATCCCGGAGCCTGATGGACATGCTTAAATCTTTTAACTTACGTGTGGATAGCCCTTTCGGAGAAATCCCATCCGGCGTATCCCGGAGTCTGATGAACACGTGATCGTATCGTATAACATTTCATATCGTATCATTATAGCATAAACTTAACTTGTTCTTATTCTTGAGTAATCTTTCATAAGTGCTTAACCTATAAAAGGTTCCAAGCTTTGAATATGTAACGTTCTTGTACTCATCGTTCTCATGAGCCATTATCTGAAAGTGGGGAACCAAGTCCCTAACTTACTGGGTATCTTAAGTATAACTCTACCCATTGTCTTAATTAATTTCCTTGATCCTTAATGAGATTAATCCTCAATGATAAGTGAAGTTTCTAACCCCACACTCATGCTAATACGAGGTATACTATGATCTATTCTTCCATTTTTAAATGTACAAAAGCATACTGGCGCTGTGCGGATGATTTCTGGCTAGAAAAACACATTTCAAAATGAGGTACCTTGCTGGATCCATCGTGGCACGCCAGCCACCTATCGTGGCACGATGTCTGCCTGATCAGTATGATCATGGCACGATGAAAGCCATCGTGGCACGATGAATCCAGGGGTTGCAGTCCCTGTAGCTGTTCCAGAAAGTTCAAAAACGAGTTTTAAGTTCCAACACAGTTCAGCAAGCATTTGTACATCAAAATCAAAGGTTTTCAACATATAAAATCATAGCATAACAAGTATTAACAATAGGGAAACTAACTAATACAAATCTAAACAAAATCATCATGAATTCCTTTCCTCTCTAAACCATAAAATTTACCCCTAAATAGGTATAAAACTTAGTGGAGCTCACCTTAATCCACAATTTGGTGCTGATTACACTTGATGTCCAAAACCCTAAGTCTCTCCAACTCTAACTCTTCCCTTGTTCTTCCTTGTTCCTCTTTTCTTTCTCTTGTTCTAGCTTCTTTCTCAAGTTTCCTTGCAAGTGTTTTCTCTCTAGGATTTAGATTGAAGTTTGGTTGAAGGATGGTGAGTGAGGGAGGGCGTGAGAGATGAGGAATGAAGAAGGAAAATCTGAATTTGGAATAGAAATGAAGGAATGGAAAGGATCATGAATAAATATCTTGTTCCATAATTCAAATTAATCTCCCTCTTTGCCTTATTTACAAAATTGCCATCTCACTTAATTTCTAAATTTTCTTGCTTGCTTCTCAGCTTCTAACACAGATGAATGCTACATCTAAGTGGGATATTACAGCAAGCTTGACAGATTTTTCTAAGGTGAGCTTGGGAGGCTCAAACCTTCAGGCTCCGTGTCTTCTTCTTCCTCATCTTCCTCATCTTCTTCATCTGTCCACTCTTCTTCATATGAGTATTCCACTTCACGTTCTGACCAATCAGACGGGCTATTTATAATTGCCTTGAATATTTCCTAGTTATTATCAAATTACATAGCCATGTTGTATGCATTAGATGGTGGAGTTATCTTGTAGCATTGATAATAACCATTGGACCTTATGAATGCTTCCTTTTGCTCCAAGTCTACCAAAGATTAAGCAAACACCATGAATGATCTTCTTAGAATCTGCAGCCATTCTAGATCTTAGTTGTCTTTTGTGACAATAATATCAATCTCGAACTCAAATCATTCAATGTTTATCATCATGTCTCTAAATGCCTAGAGGCACTGTTGTAGTTCCATTTGTGAGTCCCACATTCATGAAACATGGTCTTAGCTTCAATCCTCAAATCTTTTCAAAAGTTGCATATGGCATGAGGTTGCCGGCAGCTCCTAGATCACATAAGAATTCACCCACATAGATGTCTCGTACCTTTACAGGTACATTGAAAAATCATGGATCTCCTTCATTTTTCAGAACCTGCAATTCATAAACATCACAACAATATTTTTTTTAGAGCAATAAACTCTTTATCCGATGGTTTTTCCTCAAGTTCCAGGATGTCCTGAAGAAATTGGATGCAGCAGGGGCTTTCTTTGAACATCTCTCTAATGGGCATGTTGACCTTAAACCTTCCTAAGGCTTTGAGGATTTCTTGAAAATTTTCCTTTTCTTGATCCTCACTGGTTGATAATTCCTTAGTTAGAATCTTGCATTTTTCATGGTCATGCTTTATACCTTCCTTTATTTTCGGTATTTCAGCATGCTTCTTTTATTGCCGCCTCTGGTTTCTCTTTTTATTTTGATTTTTCTTTGAAAGTTTCTTTCTCCCTTGCATGGACTATACTTCCATCCTAGGTATTTTTTCTTTCTCAGAAGTCATCACATGAACCTCCTCGGATTCAACTTTTCCCCGAGTCATCTCTTCATTTGGCCCTATAGTGGATTCTTTTTTTATACTTTCCTCTTTACTCACATATCCATCTCTTTTACTCTTTCCCTTATTCTCGACACTTTTCTTCCACCACCCCCGCTTCTTTTTCCTGGGAACTAAGGTGTATTTTACCATTCTTCGTGCTTCTTTAATCTTTCGAAGTTCACATTGTTTGGCAAGAAATTTGTCCACAAACCTAGTGTAGATAGGATTATGTTCAAGTGTAGAAACAAAAGGAAGAGTGACATTGATGTTCTTCAGCAGCTCTATGAGTACTTGCATCTTCTCATCATTTCCGATTTTCTTCTTTGGTACCTTAGCTTGTGAAGCCAAAGGTGTTGGTTTTCCTTCTTTATGTGCTTTTGTACCCTCAATTGTCCTTTCCATCTTTTCTGGACCACACTTCCCATTAACAACCATATTGCAAATCATTTTTTATTTCCTCTTCAATGTGAGTGAGTTGTGTAGAAATTTGCCCAATTTGCATCTCTAAGTTCTTAATTGAAGGCTCAATATTTCTTTGAGATTCTTCATGATTTTTCGAGAGAGTGTCAGTCTGAATCTAAGTAGTTTTCATGTATTGGGTTAGGACTTCTTCAAAATTTTCTTTGGTTGTTGTTGGTTGGTGAAATTTCTGGCTTAGCAACTGGTAAGGAGGTTAAACTGGTTCTGATTAAAAACTGGTTCTGAACCTAACAGGTTCTGAACTTGAAACTTAGCACAATTTAAATCACAGTTATGCAGCAGAATTAAAAAGTGCAGAAATAAAAGAACACAAGGTTTGTTAACCCAGTTCGGAGTAAGCACCTCCTACTCTGGGGGATACCAATCCAGGAAGGAAATCCACTATTGGAATTAACCCTTAAGACTCAGACACTGACCTCCCAGTTCCTATCCTAAGCAATCAACTTCCACCTAGTCAGACTTCTACCCACGCATGAGTATTAGAGTCCACTAACTTCCTATTTAAGCAACAGCCCAGTTACTTGAACAACTTGAACTAAACCCAGTTCTTAAACAAAACTACCCAGTTTGTGAAGAACACTCTTCAATACATGACCTGCACTCGTACCTACAGGTTTAGAGTGATTACAACTCTATTAAACCTAAACCAACTCAACAGAGTGGTGCACAAACAAAGCTAAAAAGCTTACACAACCTAAGACTCAATTTTCTGAATTATACTCTGTTTTTCATATATCTTGAATAGCAGCAAAGCACTCTTTATATAGCCTTCAGTCCAGCATAAACCCCAATCCAATCTTCTAAATTGATCTGTTTTTGAATTATGATTGGTCCAATAAGGAAACAAATAAACCAGGAAAGAATCTTAATAAGATTGTAACAGAAAAATACGAAGTTTATAAAACTGAACCAAATCTTTATTAAATCTTCTCCAAAACAACCAGCATTCTAGAAGCAATATGCGAAGATATATTCTTGTTAAATCTCGCCAAGATTCGCGCAAGAATAACTTGAAAATAACAAGCTTCTGATGAAGTCAACAAAAGTCAACGCGGGCATCAGACTCACATTTCAGCTTCTGAAGTGCTATAGTGCGTCTGACCCAACTTTCAGCTTCTGATGAAATTTTCAGCTTTTGAACAGCTTCAAATGGAAAAACTTACAACTGAAGATTTGTTCTAGACATGGAGATGCTACTATTCAACACATTGGATTTGCCAAAATATGCAGCCAACACCAAAATACTCAACAATCTCCCCCTTTGGCAAATTTTTGGCTAAAACCAATGTTCACACACCCAAGTTCTTCAATCTCCCATAAAATTAACTCAGCAATGAAGAACTCCACAAAAATGTAACATAGCAAACAGATTATCACAGATCAGCAGCGGAGTTAAGCTATGTTTATACTAAAAACCAAACAGTTTCAGTATCAGACCACTGAAACACACTTTGCAGCTTCTGAACAAGCTCAGCACCACTTCAGGATCACTAAAACCACATAAAACACTCCCCCTGAAGCTTCACAAACGTGCAAACACATGTACAACCACTCCAACAATTAAATTCTCCTCCTGCAACTCATAAGACTCCCCCTTACTTCTGAACTATGTAAAAACATGATAAACTTTTGAAGCACATCACACTCAGGAATATAATGACCTTGAACTCCCCCTGAGGTACACATTCTCCTTTAAAACATGTGCACTGCATTGGTTCTGAATTCTGAACAACATACTCAAAACTGCACAAACTACAAACTGACAGCTCACACTCTACACAGCTCATGTCTGATCTTAAACATAGGTTTTTCTCCCCCTTTTTAGCCACAAAATTATGACAAACCACAGGTTTAACATAGGGTTTGAAAACTGAACATACATCATCTGAATCTGTCCCAGCATTAACTTCAGACCCAGGATCAGACACACATTCAGCATTAGCAAAACTGGCAGGTACTCTATCTTCCTCACATCCAGTTTGCAATAATTGCTATAAATCCTTATGCTTACTAACATTTGAAGAACCACAACCAAAACCATTCCTCCCAGCAATTTGTTTCTCAAAATCAGCCACTCTTTTCTGATCACAAGTCCTAGCAACTTCAGACTTACAAGAAAATAGTACCTTCTGAGCAGGAACATGAACTTTGCTCCAGACTTTGGATGGAACAGCACCAGAATTCTTCTGTGCTATAGGAATCGGCTTGCTGTCATCAGCAACAGCCTTTCCTTTTCCTTTGTTCAGATTCTGAGCAACACCTTCACACTTTGGTTTCCAAACTTTCTTGATTTTGCTCTTGTTCACAGCTGGTTTAACCTTTTTGTGTTGCAAATGTTTGGGATAACCATGCAATTTGTAACAAAAAGGTTTAATGTGACCCTTCTTACCACAATGATGACAGATCCAGGTATGATTCCTCTTTTTGTTTCTGAAACATTTCTGGGGTTGCATCTGATCTTGCTTATGAGGTATCATTTGAGCTGGCTTCTGACCTTGCATCTGTGCTTGTTTCTGAGGTCTCCTCTTTGGTGTTCCAACCATAGAATCATGAGTTTGAGTAGCAGGAACAAATTGACTAACAGGATTTTTCTCCTTGAGCTTCAGACTCTGATCAACATAACCTAACCCAGTTTTTCCTTGCTTATGGACCTCCAGAATTTCCTCCAACTTATCAGTAGCAGAGTTTATCATCCTAACTTGCTTCTTCATCTGATCAAGTTGGGAATTCAGTTGGCTCACTTCATCCTTTAAATCAGAGTTTTGTACCAAAAGTTCACCTTTCTCACCCTCCAGTTGACAAATGTTCTTCTTCTGATCCACTACTTGATTGCAAACTTCTAAACTTCTGATGTATAGATTCTTGTAATTTTCAGCCAGTTCATCATATGAGAGTTTTGCAACTTCAGACACAGATGAGGCTACAGACTCTGAGTCAGACTCAGAAAATGTCTCAGACTCTGAAAATGCATCAGACTTTGAACCAGTTCCTGAGTTCTGTTTTAACCTTACCATCAGGCCTGTATTAACCTTAGCAGATTCACTCTCAGCATCTTCTTCAGAATCATCATCAGACCATGAAGCAGCTAGGCTCTTCTTCTTCTGCTTCTTAAGAAAAGTAGGACATTCTGTCTTGATATGTCCAAAGCCCTCACACTCAAAGCACTGAACACCTTGTGATTGTTTACTATTTTCTTCAGTCTTGGCCCTTTTTAAATCATTATGAGGCTTGCTATTGTAAAACCTGATGTTCTGACCCTTGGATTTTGACTTTCTATCAACAAGCTTCAGAATCTTATCAAACTGTTTCCCCAGCACCCCAAGTTCTTCTGATAAATCATTATCATCCTCATCTGGTTCTTGTTGATCATCAGCTTTAGAGTTTACAGCAAGAGCTATTCCTTTCCCTTTCTTCTCAGGCTGTTTGCAAAAAGTACTTTCAAAATTCAAAAGGGATCCAATCAGCTCCTCAACCTTCATAGTGGTAATATCATGGGCTTCTTCTATTGTTGTAACCTTCATATCAAACCTTCTGGGCAGGGACCTGATGATTTTTCTGACTAATTTCTCATCTATCATCTTTTCCCCAAGAGAATCAAAGGAATTGGCCATGTCCAGCACATTCATGTAGAAATCCTGAATAGATTCATCTTCCATCATCTTCAGGTTCTCAAACTTTGTTGAGAGAAGTTGAAGTCTGGATAGCTTAACCTTAGGGGTTCCTTCATGAGTGGTTTTCAGAATTTCCCAAGCATCTTTTGCCACAGTACATTGTTTGATGAGTCTGAACATGTTCTGATCCACACCATTGAAAATTGCATTCAAGGCCTTTGAGTTTCCATGTGACAGATCATCAGCTTTGGTCCATTCTTCTTCAGGCTTCAAAACCACAGTTTTATTACCATCTTTGTCTATAACCACAGGATGATCCCAGCCTTTAATCACAGCTTTCCAAGTTCTGCTGTCAATGGATTTCAGGAATGCACACATCCTGGATTTCCAGTACTCATAATTGGTACCATCAAGTAGGGGTGGTCTGTTGACAGGGCCTCCTTCTCTCTCCATAAAGCCAGACATAAATACTTATGGATCTCACCCAAATTACAGGCAGGGTGCCTGCTCTGATGCCAATTGAAATTTCTGGCTTAGCAACTGGTAAGGAGGTTAAACTGGTTCTGATTAAAAACTGGTTCTGAACCTAACAGGTTCTGAACTTGAAACTTAGCACAATTTAAATCACAGTTATGCAGCAGAATTAAAAAGTGCAGAAATAAAAGAACACAAGGCTTGTTAACCCAGTTCGGAGTAAACACCTCCTACTCTGGGGGATACCAATCCAGGAAGGAAATCCACTATTGGAATTAACCCTTAAGACTCAGACACTGACCTCCCAGTTCCTATCCTAAGCAATCAACTTCCACCTAGTCAGACTTCTACCCACGCATGAGTATTAGAGTCCACTAACTTCCTATTTAAGCAACAGCCCAGTTACTTGAACAACTTGAACTAAACCCAGTTCTTAAACAAAACTACCCAGTTTGTGAAGAACACTCTTTAATACATGACCTGCACTCGTACCTACAGGCTTAGAGTGATTACAACTCTATTAAACCTAAACCAACTCAACAGAGTGGTGCACAAACAAAGCTAAAAAGCTTACACAATCTAAGACTCAATTTTCTGAATTATACTCTGTTTTTCATATATCTTGAATAGCAGCAAAGCACTCTTTATATAGCCTTCAGTCCAGCATAAACCCCAATCCAATCTTCTAAATTGATCTGTTTTTGAATTATGATTGGTCCAATAAGGAAACAAATAAACCAGGAAAGAATCTTAATAAGATTGTAACAGAAAAATACGAAGTTTATAAAACTGAACCAAATCTTTATTAAATCTTCTCCAAAACAACCAGCATTCTAGAAGCAATATGCGAAGATATATTCTTGTTAAATCTCGCCAAGATTCGCGCAAGAATAACTTGAAAATAACAAGCTTCTGATGAAGTCAACAAAAGTCAACGCGGGCATTAGACTCACATTTCAGCTTCTGAAGTGCTACAGTGCGTCTGACCCAACTTTCAGCTTCTGAACAGCTTCAAATGGAAAAATTTGCAACTGAAGATTTGTTCTAGACATGGAGATGCTACTATTCAACACATTGGATTTGCCAAAATATGCAGCCAACACCAAAATACTCAACAGTTGGTTGCTTGTGGTGGTTGGAAATTGTTGTTTTTCCCCATGAAAAAATTTGACGGTTTGGTCAGCCGGAATATAAAGTATTGGAATAGGGTTTCTTTGTTGCCTTGTATACGCATGATGGTCGGATTTAGGAAAGTGTACCAAATCGTTTACCAAGTAATAAGGTAATAAGTAGAGTATCGTATCCACATGGATTGTCGTTTCAACCAAAAGGGTTTAGAGTTTTGCAATTGAATCTGTTTGCAACAGAGCAAAGTTTACATGTTTTGATTGCAAAATGTTAGCAGCGGTTAGGATTCTTTGAATCCCCTATATTTAATTGTTGGAATTACGTAACAGTCAAGTTTTATTCATGTTATTTTATGTTATCTATCTAAGTGATGAGTTCGTGGAGTTTTACTACCTATCAGCTTTCGAGTTGCACCTGCTGATCACACAGGTAGGTATGTTTGGGGCCTTACTCTCTCCGAGATATGGGCTCATTTCCCTCCAACTAGCGAGTTGCACCTGATGATCACACAGGTAGGTACGCATGGGGTCTTACTCTCTCTGAGGTACTTGAAACATAAACTTCAATTAGCGTTCCTAAATTCCCATCAGTGCAGTCCCAATCTTCTTAAAGGTTCGCTCATCTATGAATCTTAAAAGCACATAGCACACTCTCCCTCTCGGTAGTTCTACAAACGGGCAGCCCTATCAGCGTCTACCTTACCAAGGTTCGAGGAGAATGAAGTTACGTTACTGAGCTGGTTTAAGTTGTGAAGTCACATGTTTCCCTAATTACTAACTAGTTACTTCCTGATTGGAGTAGGTTTGCACCAATATTAGGTTATGTCACCTCCGTAAGTACTTTTATCTCAGGGTTCTGCTCTATGGCTTGTTTCCCTAGTTACTAATTAGTTACTTCCTGATTAAGACAGATATAAATATCAATATTAGGTATGTCACCTTCCTAAGTGCCTAGGTATCAGGGTTATGCTTCAGAGGAGACAAATCTTACGCACAACAGTAAAATTAAATAGCATAAATAAAATAACCAAATAAATACTTTAAATTAAATAAATTATCCAACAACTAGAATAGAGGTTCATCTTAGAACCCTAGCGTAAAAAGATTTAGTTACACATGGTAACTAAAGACAAATTACAAAAGAAATAAAACATACCCTAGAGAAACTTGGAGTGAGGAGAGAAACTCCTCCCTTTAAGCTCCTAGTGCTTGCCTTCCTCTTGAACCGCTTCGTTCTGAATGAAAAATTATGAATGAGAGGAGTAGTATGTATAGGGAGAGTTTCCACATGAAGTTGGGCTAAAATACCGGGCTTTTGCCACAAAAAAGTAGCAAAATTCAGTCTTGGCCCGCAAGACTCGTGCGTCAGGCGCCTAGGAGCATGCGCTAGGCGCATATGAGAGAGGTTTCAAGCGCCTGTCACCTAGAACCATGCACCAGGCACATGTGAGTGTTGTCTGGGTGCTGAAATGCCTGTTTCTTCGTCTTTTTGGGTGTTTGCTTCCTAATAAGACGTCTTAGAACTTGGGAACAGAATTCCACCCTCTATAATATCTTGTGGATCTTCCCAAGGTCTTCACAAATCTTCAGATGTCTTGCTTTGCCGATTTGCATGATTTCTTCGTGAATTACATCAAAACACCCTAAAATTGCTATGTTTCGGGAAGAATAGAATTACATACTCAAATATAGAAAACATTACAAATATCCCAAAATCATAAGCAATTGCTCTAATACTCCTATATTCTGGATGTAAAACCTACTGAAAATGATTGAAAAATATGCTAAGAATAATGTAAGATGACCTGTCATCAACGCACCCATATACTTGACCTGCTCTTCATAAAACCCCAAACTTGCTAGAAGGCATGCACCACTTTCATGAGGTTTCTCACAAAAGGCGCAAATTACACCATTGATTGAAAACATTTCTACTTCTTGCACTTCCAACCTCTTAGCCGGTGCTTTGATCTTGTCACTAAGGAGTTTGTTGCTTGCTAGTAAGGCAACATATGTTTCCAAACTTAGAACTCCTTGCTTTTTAACAACACCCCTAGTTTCGCTTTGAGGGTGATACTCGTTCAAGGACATGTTATCAATGAGCTCTCGGATTTCTGCTGCAGTTTTGTTCTTCATGGTACCTCCAGCTGAAATGTCTAAGAGCTTGTGGTTTGTTGGCTTAAGACCATCTGTGAAAGTCAATGCAATTTCCATTTCTGAAAATTTGCGTCGCGAACAACGCTTAGTAATTAAGTTTCTTAATGATTTAGTTACTCCAAATTTGTTACGAACTCTCCCTATAAAATAAGAGCTCGCCTGACTCATTCAACACACCGAAAATATTGTGATACTTCCAATATTTTTCTTCTCTCTACCTTTTTGACTTGTGTTGACGAGTCTTTCTTCTTTTCTTCTACTCCTTATGTCCCTTCGGTTTCGAGTGGTCTTCGTGTCATACAAGAGTGGTTTGATACCATATTGAGGGTATTATTTCTTGAACGATTACTTACAGTGCAGTACGTAATCGAACAGGTGAATTTAGATGCTTTATCATAGAGGAGGCGCGGTTGATAGCCTACCTTGCACAAATTCGGGTAGTGCCGCCACTACACCATTTATTGTATCTAACAACAGTTGAAAAACGTTGCCAGAGCTATGAAAATCGTTGCCAAAGAGAATAGGGGACGTTTTCCACGCGTCTCCTATGCGAGCGTTGCCTATGGTCTAAGGGGACGTTTTTCTCGCGCTTTTGGCTACACTTTCAATAAACGTCCCCAAAAGTCTTGGTAAAGGGGACGATTTTCAAAGTCACCTAAGGCAACGATTTTCAGCTGTTGCCACACTTGGCAACAGTTCATAAGTGTTGCCTTAACTAATATAAACACTACAAGAAATTGTCCTTTTAGAGACCAAAATTTCGGTCGCTATATCATCAAAATCGGCCACTAACTAGTTTAGTGACCGAAATAGAGACCAAAAATAAGAGTTTTGCGACCAATTTTATCAACTTGTAAAACAATCAGTCACTAAATCGGTCTCTAAGTATGTTGAGCAAAAAAAAATCAATCAAAATATGATTTTACCTCTGCTTATATGTTAATATCATACACAACAAAATAAACATTTATGTGCTTGTATGTTAATATCATACACAACAAAATAAACATTTATGTATTAAACTCAATACCAACAGTAATGGTAGTATAATATTACATTAACTAAGAAACTAACTTTATTACGATATAGAAAAGAAAATTCGGAAACCATAAACTGCATATCCTTAACTAGTTGGAATGGCCTGGATCTCCATTTTTTTCTTGCATCCATAACTCTAATGTTGTTGTTCTTGAGTACAACCTGCCAATATCAAACAACTTAGCATCATAATATAACACACTTAAGATACTTTACATATAAGAGAGACAATATATAAAAAATAAAAAACATGTAAGGTTGATTTCCATTGGTACAAGGTCTGCATTCCCAATCAAGTGAAGTGCAAGGGTACTTTACTCTTAAACTAGTACTTTGGGGTCAACACTTTGCATTCACTTAAAGCAATACATTTATTAGGAGTACATAATTACCTCAAAATTTGTAGAACCTATGTTTTCTTATATGAACGAGGTTAGAAATGACTTGATTATAGATAAACGTGATTGAAGATAGAGATTAATAATTGTGTTGATTATCTTTTGAAGATAGAACCTAAGTTTTTTATGTAGTTGTAATTGTGTTGATTACCTTTTGAAGATGGCATACTTTTGACTTTTGTTCCCTCATTTGCTTTCCTATAACAAAAATACACGACATAATTAACAGGTACAACACACTAGTAAGAAACATTATCTAAGGGCCATAATAATAGTCAACTAGAAATGCTTATAATCTTTCTTGAATCGATAACACACCTAATGAATCATATAAGTTGAATCAAGAGAAAATTAACTAAGCTAATCTAATGACTTGTGATCTAGAAGAATGTCATTACGAAACAAATTGCTGGTGCTCTCAAACACAAACTATATGAAAGTCAATTCCCCCACCACATATATTGCCACTGCTCTCAAACCAAGAATTCATGTCAACCATCAACAATTGAAATTTGAAAGAAAACACATATAAGCAAGCAGCAAATTCTTATTTAACATATAAGTTTCAAAGATACAGTTTACAACATAGACAATAGACACAAAGAAAATCTAAACACAAACACATGTTGATGTGTTGCTTGTTTGATGGTCAGTTTTTAGGTTGTTGCGAGTTATGTTCTAGTGAATTGGAGCTTGGTTAGCCGGAGTCCTTTGGGACCCTGGTGCTGTCTTTTAGAGTGAGTCTCATAGTTGATACGATTAGGCTTGTTTATGATCACAAGTAGTAGCTCAAACTCACTAAGGGCCATGTTTCATATACTTGTATATAACATATTAGTAAACATTTGTTTTCACATATAAATACATCAATATAATTTCTTTTTGGTATTCCAACAAAAAGGATTAGTCATTATTAAGAAACTATCATATGATGATCTTACAAATGGCATCTACCTTGTATAAGACATTATTAGAATGTGTTCTGTATTTTGTAGGTGCCCCTAAGATAAAATGTCTTGGGTTTGGTTTCTTATCATTGGTAACATATTTATTTGAACAGAGATATCTAACACTTCAACTTGTAAAAAAGAGAAAACTCATGAAAGATAATAAGCTTATAGTAATAAAAACAAAAAATCCAAAATGAGAAGAAATCAATTCAAAGCGAGTGAATCTCGAAAGTTAAATCATAATATTAATTAATAATATGAACAATATGAACAATCATAATTGAAATTAATAATACCAACAACCATAATAGAAATTACCCAAAGGAAACGAGATAAGACTTAAAGATGGAGCTTTAATTCAGAGAAGAAAATCCTAAGATAGGAACCCATGAACAAAGTTAGGAACTCACATGTTTTCTATGGATACTTTAACCAACTTTGCTCCAAGTACATATACCCAAGCTTAACTTCTGATCCCTTCTTCAATTGCTTCTTGTATTTGTTCCTAATGAAATCTAGTACTTGTCCGTCCAATCCGATCACTGTACCGAATATTATAACATGAACATTACAACCACATTAGTGCAGATTTTTTTATTCAACAACTGAAACTTGTAACGCAGTTTTCTCCATCATAACATAAGTTAATTAAGCCATTCCAAAGTCTATTTTGTGTTAAATCTTATCTACTTTCAAATGGTCCAAGTCCCATTCCAAAATGATGTATGTACAGAGAGATATAACAGAAACGTACCAGCAATAATAGTGCAGATTTTCAATTCAGTACTGAAACTTCTAACTCAATTTTCTCAGTCATAGCATAACGAAATTAAGTTCTTCCAGAGCCCATTTCGTGTTAAATTTTGTCTAGTAATTGATATAGTTGAAAAGAAATTTTCAAATAATAAGTAATAAAGAGGAAAGAGATGAAATCTTTGTCGAACAAAAAATTAATTTCCAAAACTAATTCAGCCTTGCAAACTTAATCTACTGAAAATAATGGCAAAGATACTAAGAAACATTACCAGTACAATTTTGAATTTACATCTAATGAAAATTTTGATTCAATAGGTGTCATAGCCTTCTCAACAGTCTGTTCAAAAACACAAATTAATAAGCAGAAGTCATAGACAATTTTAATAACAAGATGGAAAAATAAAGCATTAAATATGTTCTTATAGAAGCCAAGAGCTGACAACATGAGGATGTATACTATGGAACACAAGATCACTACAAGTGAATGGTAAGTTTTTGAATATCGTGGCGTGGCTAATTGACAAACATTTTATTAAACCCTATTACTATTACACTTCCTCCATCACCAATGTATATCAAAACTCAACATAGGTAAGAAACTTCATATTATGTTGTGTTGAATATCATACGTTGAAAAATAGTGTTTTATGGACATGAAATGGAATACTAACAAATAAGTTGATATTGAATGTGAAAGGTGAAAGGTGAATTGCAAAACTTACCTTTTGGGTCAAGTCAAGTGCTCCATTGATAATGGTCGTCTCATCAAGTGTAAGCTCGCCCCTTATCCCAGCCTTAAAATCAAGCAAGTTCAACGCTTATGATTCAAACACCGAAAAAAAAATAGTTGAGAAGTTTCACCAAATTTGAAATTAAAAGACTTGTTCTGACATGTTCTGATTTATACCTCCTTTCATTAACAGAAAAACATGTCATGAAGCATTATTTATAGGTAATTCACATGGTATTCATTAAGAGAAAAACATGTCATGAGATTGTCCCACTTGAAAACAAACCAACAACTAAAAGATATCCCAATTTGTCAGCAAATAGAGTCAAACAGATTGTGCAAAAATGCTCGCAGAACATCTCTAACAAATGGGTGGCTCTATTATTGGTGTCTATTATTGGTGGCTCTATTATTGGTGTCTAATTCAAACAACACTTAGATGTATATGTAGACATAATGCTGAAAATTTGAACCACACCAGCAAAATATATAGGCAAAGCTGATTCTGACATTTGCTAACAGCTACATTGAACCAGAATACAAAATTTAATACATGTACTTGATTAAATTTTAAAGTGCACCAATACTCCTAGAAAGCTAATACACTACAAAAAGCAACCTACTAGTAAATACATCAGCACATCGCCTAGAATTGTATACGTAAATGATAGTAAAATCACACATGTATTGAACCAATTTCAACCAGAAATTAAACTAAAGATTGTCAAATAAGGAGAAAAAATATGAGAAGATTGAACACATTCAATTGTTAACAAAGATCCAAAAGTGACCTACGTGTATCAGAAAGTTAAGTGACCTATGTCTATCCAAAAGTAATGAGCAGAAAATTTAGGTTCAATCCACATGGAAGCAGATTTGATTATTGAAGTCAGATGTATGTAAAAGTCTAAAAAAAATATGATCCCTAGTCAGCACCCTGAACAATTTAGATCAAGTATCATTAAAGAAAATAATCTACGTGCATATTGACATGAATTTTCCTAAACAGAATCCATTGCAAAAGATTGTGAAAGGATAAGTTGGAAAGAAAGAGAGAGAGAGAGAGACAAAAAAAAAAGAAAAAAAGAGAAGAATGAAGAAGGAGAAGTAGACCATGGTCATTGCTCCAAAATGAGCTGCTGCAACAAGAATACTTCCGGTTCCAACAAAAGGGTCATAAACTAGTTTCCCCGGAGTAGCCAGTGCTTGGTTGGCCATTAGAAAAAAGGAGGAATCATTAACACAAAATCCCTCAAACTCCATTATTACACTAATTACCAAAACAGAATGTCATTATCACCAAAAATAATATGGGTGAAAGCAAATAGAATGGTACCAGCAACACACACCATTCATAGTCATTCTTATCAGTTTCAGAATTGAGAAAATCATCAGCAGCACCAGTCCTACTCACATGAGCTTCAATTGATGATGAAATGTTAAATAACTGAGAATCCTTTGGATTCAAGTCTGTAACATACAAAAATCATAGATTGTAGATATTCACCCATGCCAAAGCAGAGTGAGGGGGATAAAACAGTGGTGTGTCCAGATCATCTACTTCAATGAACTGTATAAATTTCATGCTAAAACAGAAAGTGTTTTTGTAAATATCTTTAAAAAACAATTCACTGTGAAACAAAAGTGAGAATTATCTTTTTGGTCACTAATATTCAGTTACAGGTAACTTGGCTGCTTCACTGTGGGAGGGGCGCTAAATGTATATTATAAAAAAGTTGGGGTAGCAGACATCCATTATATTAAGAGAACATCCATAATAAAAAAGTTGGGGTCGCAGACATATACTATATTTGCCAATACAGTGTCCCCAAAAGTGTAGCCAAGTGGTATGGATTGGGACGCTGAATGCGTTTTATGTAAAAGGTCCAGAGTTCAATCTGCTGCTAACAAATTTCCCTCAATAAATTAACCACTTAAAATTTGCCTATTAAAAACATATATTGCCAATACAGTAAAAAAATATATGTATATCGTAGATCACATACATTCCACTGTCCACCACCATATGTGTTCCTTCCAAATACATCAATTCCCATTTATACATCGAACTTCCGATCACCGTCCACAGCAGCAGAGATCCTTGGATAGTCTTCCTATATGATTACATAAGAAAATTAAATTAACTAAGGAAAACGACAACTGATTAAACATCGCATTGTTGAAGAAAGATAAGCAATACCTTCCATGTATAGTTTACAAATATTCCATCACACATGTCAAAGAATGTCTTATTAGATTCGTTTAGTTGATCTTGCCAATTCAGTTTACCATCAATTGTAACACTGTCATACCTATATGACCATTAACACACATCAAAGTCTACTTTTGGCACCATCCACTGTAATAAAAAATTTCTGACTCTGATACTTACCACAGCACTAATGATCCAGGCACAGACGAATGCATTGTCAATGATAAATGGTCGATAAACTCTTTCAAGTTAGAAATTTGCCCAGGATCCAACTCTACCTCCATATTTATCTGCAATTAAACATTACAACTTTGAATAATTGACAAGAATATGATAAATGTGTTGCTGTAAAGTACAGAGATAACAAAATATTTACTAGCCACCAGTCGAAGCCTAAATGAACAGCAAGCTCTGCCAGACGTTCTGCATACATTTGTGCAGATTCCTTTGTCGAAAGCAGTACATCACAGTTAGCCTTCCCCTCGTTTCATTCGGTGATGAAAGTCCCCAACACCTGAAATATCAAATAAATGAGTACAACCAATAAATAACCCATCTGTTCTGATTAAAGCATGGTCAATAAATAATGTCAGAAACATTTCCAGGTGAGAAATAAAGTCAAACTCCATGAATCCTAAGCTCCCAAAAAAAATTCAGAAAAGTACTTTACATTCACCAAATGATCTTAGATCAATTGAAATAAACCAACTTCATGAGTATATAAGTGGCCCGAAAAACTATTAGTTAGTCAAGCAAAGAAGAAACAATGTGCAAAATTTTTTATTAATGAGTTTCAAATGGCCACAAACTTCAAAAGTCAATATTCATGTCAAATAATTTAGTATTTGAGGATTACAATTCTGGCAAATAACCACTAGTGAAAGAAAGGACATTGAAGCTACTCAACCATAATCACAATAATAATCATCATCCAGAAACTCAAAATTCAAAAGATAACTTCTAGATATTGGTATATTATAAAACCTAACCATAGAAATATCAACAATTATAAGGTTCACCATTACCCATGATTCTTTGCACTTCATCTTTTCTATATTTTCTATTTTTAAAATTTTATTTCAAAAATATGATAATAATTTTTTTGACCAATAATGCCACTTTTGGCATAAACCTTAAGAAAAAGCAAGACAAAATTCTTTTAATGATTAGTGACATCAAATTAAAAAAAATAAAAGTAGAAAACTCAAATCAATTGACAATGGAACCAAAAACATCTTTGAATTTATCATTTGTGCTTTTCTACTGACATACACAGCAAGTAAAGCAAGTTAGTACCTTAACACCATGACGATGAGCAGTGTTAATCCAACAAACAGGAGGAAGAGTAACAAGTTCATGAGAAAAGTAAACAAAAACATCAATCAAATGCCAATGCCAAATAGCATAAGCATTAACATTATCACCACCTTGGATCCACTTATCATCTAAGTAACCACCAGCCATATCATGACACACCAACAATCTACGTCTATTAGGTAACTTAGAAGATGAAGATGAAATTGGAACTGAAGCTTTGTTGAAAGGGTAGTGAAAGGAATCGAAGTAAGAGCGTGATTCGAGTTCTTGAAGGATTTTGATTGGGTATGAAATGGGGATTGAGGGTTGTTTTGGATCGAACGGTGGAGAAGGAGAGGGTTTTGATTCGGAATCGGAATTGGAATTGGAATTAGGGAGACGGTGGATCGAGAGAGAGAGAGAGAGGAACGTAATTGTTCTTCTTTTTTGGGGGAAAGTGAGATTGTGGGTGAGAGTGGTGGAGAATTAGGGAGAATTAGGTTTCAATTTGGGGGAAAGTGAGATTGAAATTTGGTGGAGAATAAAATGTGGTTTAGGGTTTAGAGTTGTGGGAGGGAGAATGAAATTATGGGAGGGAGAATGAAAATGAATTAGTGAGAGTGATGAATATTTGGGGTTTTTTTTATTGAGTAAAGAGAGGGAAAAAAGTGTGGGAAAAAATTTAGGGTAGTATTTTTGTTGATTGAATAAAAAACTTTTTATAATAATTTATATAGAAATTAAATTTTTATTGGCAAAAATTTTAGCGTCGGCTAAGCCGACTCTAAATCTAATCTAAACATTATGTGGGTCCCATTTGAGCAAAAAAAGAGGAATAATAATTTTATTTTATTAAATTTTTATAAATTAAAATAATAGAGTCAGACAGGCCGACTCTAAATATGGTCTAAAATGTCATACGTGGGTCCCCTAACCTTTAGCCTCGGCTAGGCCGACTCTAAATCTTTTTAAAAATAAAGGAAAACTAGAAATTGAAGTAGAGTGGGTTAGGCCGACTCTAGTCAGACGCTAGTAGCGTCGGTGTCGGGGGCCGACGCTAAAATTCGACGCTATTTTGCTGTTTTCTTGTAGTGAATTGAATGAATGATGAATCATTACTTACAATTGTTAGGGTTTGTGGAGGAGGCCGCAACAGTGAAGGTGAAGGTTGGAAGAGGATGCGGCGCCGGCGGTCACGCGGTGGGTGATGGATGGAGGAGGAGCCGTCGCGGTCGGTGGTGTGGTGGTGGACGGTGGTGGTCTAGTCAAGGGAGGAATGTGAAAACTGAAAGAGGGAAGGAAGGGAAGCACCAGCACGTGAAAAGGAAGAGAAGAGGAGAAAATGAATGAAAATGGATGGCATGGCATCTGTGTAGTTTCATAATAACTAAAGGGCAATATTGTAATTTCCATAGTATGAATTTTTTTTTAATGACACCAACACTAATCATTATTATAGAAAAAGTATTTTAGAGTATTATTGGGATAATGAAAACGTCAGCATAAAATCTTATATATATATATATATATATATATATATATATATATATATATATATATATATATATATATATATATATATATATACTCGATCTAGTTTGTTACACTTTTTAAAGCATAAAAGAAAAAAAAATCTGGACATATATTAATCTTGTGTTTGTTACATTTTTTTAATTTTGAATTCACTCCTATCAATTATCTTTTTTAAAGAATAAAGGATTAGAAAAAAATTGATATATCGTGGACAATTAAGATTGAATTTGTTACATTTTTTTAATATTGAATTTACTCTTATCTATTTGTTATATGTGCTATTTGTATTTAAAGTTGAGGGTAATTTGAGAAAGAGAAAAAGTCAGCCCAAAAGAGCCGAAATGGACTAGAAGTAGCTAAGGGTACAATTAACAATTGTTGCCAAAGAGATAATAGAGTAACACTGCAAAAACGTCCCCAAAAGTATTTTAGGGGACATTTAACAATCGATGCCAAAGAGTTAACAGAGTAACACTCCAAAAACGTCCCCAAAGGTATTTTAGGGGACGTTTTCCAGGGGTTGCGAAAATATTTCTGGCAACAGTCAGAAAACGTTGCCTTAGCGATTTTTAGGCAACAATTTTTACATGTTGCCTAAAAAAGTGTTGCCAGAGACAACAAATGGTGTAGTGCGCGAAACGACTTAATGAGCAACCTGGTGGTGACTCAACCCGGTAATCTCTTCGGTGGTGATTTTTTTCTTCCAAGGTACTCTTTCTAATTCCGAAAACAACATATTTTGACTCACACTTGATATACTATAAATTTGCAATTAAAACGGATTACAAAATACTAAATACACAATGTGATTTGGTAATCATATAAAATACAAAATACTAAATGAGCAAACATGTTGAAAAAACATGTACCGATTATAATAGAAAAACATGTTGAAATGAATTGGTAATCATATTTTACCACAAATATCGATATTATCGGGGACATAATATTGTCAAAAAAATATATCCAAGACGAACCTTTAAAGCATAGCAATAAATCAATACATCACCATCTATAACCGCATTTCTCCAAAATACTAACCAAAATAGGAGAATGGGCACTAAATAAAATTCAAACTATAAGATATTAAAAAAGAAAAATAAATCCAGCGTCCATGAAAAACAGCATCAGATTAAATGAAATATAATTCTTCATCATGCAACTTAGGACCCAAAAACAACCATCTCTTACTATAGATTGCATTCTGCTGGTCTTTGACCCAAGCCAGGCTGAAAAAAAATATAAACACAAAATTAAAATCAGAAAAGCAATGTCGAGCGACATAGAAAATAAAGACAAGAACTATGTGATTTGCGCGCTGTTTCTAACACACACTTCTATTTGTCGAAATTCATACATATCTCACCAAATTTAATGGAAGTGGGTCCATGTGATTTGGTGGGACATGTGATTTCAACTGATAGAAGAGGCTATTGTCATTGCTCTTTGTAAAGACAACGTAATATAAAGGGAGTCAAGCAAACAACTACAACTGATAGAAGAGGCTATTGTCATTTCTCTTAGTATTTAGCTTACCCAATGTCATAGTCTTGTTCCATCTCATTCTGAAGTTCTTCAGCCTGTTTAAAAAATAAAATAAATTTGTTCAAGAAAAATAGTATTTCATATTTATATATATCAACAAGTTTTTATAGATAGTCTTTCATACCGCTTCTTCATCAACGCCCATGTCGTCTTTGGGAATCACTGTCGGGTTGAAAAAATTGAAGAAACTATCACATATTTTAGTTTCGATAGTTGGTTTTGCAGTGTTTGAATCTTTTTTCTCGATCAAAGATTTTCCCGGAAGCCATTCAATTTTGGTCTTGTTAGAAAATGCAGTAAGCAAACCTTACTCGTGATCCTAAAAAATGCAAAATAGATCACTAATCGCATAATAGAATCATATTAAAAGGACCAACTTACCCAACAGCCTTCTCCAGTATAGGCTCGTCTTCATCAACCATATGATAGGTTTTGGCAAGGACCGTGTTTGAAAAATACGGATTTGAATCAAAAAGGAACTCAAGTTTAAACCCTTGTGGTTCTATGATCCTGGTATACTTGATGTCGGATACGTTACCGCAAGTGCAAGATTAATATCGCGTAGTAAAAGTATTGATCCACAGAGAGTTTATAAGTACTGAGTATGTTTTCAGAGTATGTTAGCTGAACATGTTATAATTTTGAGTTGGAAAATTGTTTTTGGTTAAGTTTTATATAATAAAAAGCATATTGGGATTATTGGTATATCTAATGACAGAATCTTAAATGGTCAAGCCTATATCTCTATTCTATATTTAATCTATTTTCCAAAAGCAAGATTCTCTAAGGTAATTCATGTTTCCTCTCGAAATACATGAATGTATCCCAATAGCAACCACGCCTATTCTCATGGTTGATTGTTATATGAGACCCATTAAGTGCGAATCTTATGGCCTCAAGACATTGTAAATCTATTCATTTGGGGTGTTCCCATCAAGCTTTACAATGCCTTGTCTAATCTCATTTGTTCCAATATCAAGCTTCTTCGTTCGATATTTCACTTGATATTTGAAATGATGAAATAGTAGTTGTTGAACTTCTCCGTTTGGTACTTCGTTCAACACTTGCTACTAAGTTTAAAAGCGATGAGATTAGATAGGAAAATGATTTTTAATAAAATAGAGTCTAGGCTTGGTTTGATTAGGATCTAGTCATTAGACTTTTCCAACAATCCCAAGACTAGACTAGTCTACTCACAAGAGTTCATTGTAGACACTTGACAAAATGTAAATTGCATGAATTTTAAAGACAAGAAAGTAAATGACAGGAATTGTAAATGTGCAATAAAATAAATTGCAGAAATATAAAGAACAATAAAATAAATTGCAAGGAAATGTAGAAATGCATAAATTTTATAAAGTGTTTGAGCTTAGAACAAGATAGAGTTACAATCTCACTATAGTAACTTTACACTCATTCCAAGATGAGAAACAACTCTTATTAAAGCCCTATTTATAGCCTAAAGCCATGGACAAAGCATTAACCAGGAATTATACAGCAATAATTGGCAAAAACCAAGAGTTTTCAATCATAATTTATGACTGCATAACGCGCACGACCATGCCATATGGGCGCATGGTTGTGCCAAGTTCCAAAATGCCAAAATCTGAAGAACTGGACAGGCACACGACTGTGCTCTTTGAACGCACGGCCAGTGTAAATGATGGCACGACCGTGCCATCTAACTTTTGCGTTGAAACTTAACTTTTCTTGCCCGACTCTTTGTGATTTTGCTCCAAAGTGTTTGCTCATCATTATTTTTGCCTAAAAATAAAAACAAAGGTACTGAAGTAAAATAGCTCAAGAAAATAATGAAAAACGACTAAACTTGCATAAAAAGAAACCCTTAAAAACCTATAAATTATGACTTATCAAACTCCCCCAAGCTTGAATCTTTTCTTGTCCTCAAGCAAAAGACAGTTTTTCAGCAACACAAGTCAAAGTAAAAACAATTTTTGCAAATTTTTTTCTTTTTAAAAGCTTTGTTCTTGAAGTGCTTATTATTTCTACCCTAATGCCCAATTTAGATTTTTCAACCCAACAACAAGCTTCAAGTGAGTTTGTGTGTGTGGAGTCCAGCTTTTTATTGCTCCTGTGCAACGAGGTATTATGAGGAAAACAGGTTCTAACCCTAAAAGTAAACAAATCGACAAACTTTCACTTCCATTTCATACAAACTAGGTGGGAATTTTCTAGGTCACTTTGTTATTTTTGGTAGTTTGATTGTGTTGAGAATTTTGTGGGTTGATTATTTGATGAGTTTTTGTGAGGTTTTGATGGGTTTATATGGAGGTTTGAGAGTTATGGGTGGTTATGAGGTTTTAAGGATGTTTTGGGATGTTTTAGTTTTTGAGAAGTTGAAGGGATAAGAAGAAAGAAGAAGTTGAGTGGTTGAGAAGAAGGGGGAAAAATCTGTTTTTTTTCCTATGCTGAGACATGATAGTAAATTAGCAAGTGTACTAATTTATATCGGAGTAATAAATAAATTCCTTTCCACAGGGACTATCGTAACTTCAATTGAGCAACAATGTTAATATTTAGGATGTGTAAATAAAGGGGTTGCACAAGACAAAATAGGTTTGTTTGAATAATCTGAACAGTATTGATCGGGAACAAGTGAATTGATTTAGAAATTGAAGAGAAAGATGGTTAAGCCTTTCGAATCCTCTAATGTTATTATACGATGAATTGCACCCCTTTCCTAACAATGTTTACCCAGTTTTACGATAGATTAACAAAATGATTCCACCCAATCTCATGGCCTAGAACCCTCTCCTAAGGTAATTATCCCTTAATCTCTTAAGTGAAATAAATTCCGTTGGAGGTTTTACAAAGTACGTTAATCTTTTGATCATAACCTAACAATTTTCTATCTCTAGCTTAATTAATTAGGTTAAACAAAGTTCCTGGATCAGATTCAAAAGCCATGGCTAGTGGTCATTCAAAGTCCACAATCAATTTATATATTCAGGAAAGCTAGTGCTAATAGTCAATCAGAAACATATAAAAAGCATTAAGCAAAAGGAAGTATGAATAAAACTAAGTTTTCATTGATAATCCAGGGAGTTCATACAATTCATGAAGCCATACAATTACATCAGATTCATCTAAGGCTCAACCACAATAGAGTTAGTTACTCATAGCTAAAGTACGAACAACAAATTCAAAAGAAAGATTCATTACATGAAATGGATGACTGGCTATGAGTTTTGATGGTCTCCCACCTATTCTCCAGCGCTTCAGATCCAAAATATGCCTCTCTTCCCTAAAATTTCGAACCCTTAAATCAGAAACACGTTTGCCTTATATAGACATAGCAAAAATTGTGCCCCGAAGCACTGAAATCGTGGCCCGATTTAATGAAATTCAAATGATGCTTCAGACGCGCCTACAAAATCGGCGCCCGATATGCACAAATCGGCGCCCGAAAAATCACGAATTGAGGGTCTTGAATCAGCCTTCAAATCGGCGCCCGATTTACAGCTTCTGAAATGACTTGCTTTTCTTCTATTTTTCAGCTTATGAACCCTTTATTGCCTTGAACTCATCCTAAAATGTCAAGAAAACACTAACAAAAACAAAGATGACAATATGTCATCAAGACATCCACACGGTCATGCACCTGGATGGCACGGAAGTGCATAAACACACTGTTAGGACTAGGCTTTTGGCATGCGCACGGTCGTGTGCCTGGATTGCACGCCCGTGCGAAATATTCTGGTTCAGAAGGATTGAATTATTTTAGCTTTTTTTGAAAATTTATCGCTTCTTCTGGCAAAGACCTCTTCATCAAAACTTTCCTACACCCAAACCATGTTTCTTATGAACATTTTCAGACTTTTATTATTGCTCTACCCTGCATAAAACAAACAAAAGAAAAGAAAAAAATCGTAAACTCGTGGGTTGCCTCCCACGCAGCGCTCTTTTATCGTCATTAGCTTGACAATAAAAAATAGTTCATTAATCTCGGTCCCTTATACCATTGCATGCAGTTGATGCTATAGAGCATTCTTTCACGCAATGGACGACTACATCGACCATGAAACATGAATCCTCAATTGAGGGACTTTTCATTAACTTAGCAATCTCAAACTCCACTTTCTCATCACCTACATGGAAAGCTAACTTCCCATTCTTCACATCTATCACCGCACCAGCAGTGGCCACGAAAGGTCTTCCTAAAAGAATAGGGACATGTGAATCTTCCTCCATATCCATCACAACAAAATCTGCCGGGATATAAATTTGGCCTACCTTAATAGGTATATCCTCAAGAATTCCGGCAGAATGTATGATGGATCGATCGGCCAAATGCAAGGTTATCTTAGTGGGTTTCAGATATCCTATGCCAAACTTTTTAAAGAGCGACAAAGGCAATAAGCTCACGCTAGCCGCTAGATCACATAGGGCTCTCTCAATTTTCTCATTTCCGATCACACACAGAATAGAAAAGCTGTCAGGATCCTTCAACTTAGGCGGCAGTTTATTTTGAAGAACCGCACTACATTCGTTTGTCAATGCCACTGTCTCATCGTCCTCTATTTTTCTCTTTTTAGACAAAATATCTTTCAAAATTTTTGCATAAAGAGGCATTTGCGATAGTGCATCAGCAAAAGGAATGTTAATGTAGATCTTCTTCAATAGATCAACAAACTTTTTAAACTGCACATCTAAGTTAGGCTTGGCTAGCCTTTGTGGGAACGGAAATTTTGGCTTATTTTGCACAGCTGGTCCTTCAACTACTCCCTCAGTTCTAGAGTTTTCACTCTCTTCCTCAACCTCATTGGTCTTGCTTTGAGGTTCCTCTAACTGCATACCATTCCAAAGAGTAATAGCATTAACTTGGGCTTTGGGATTGGTTTCTGGCTGGCCTGGAAATATTCCGGGCATTTTCGAGGAAGAGGCCACGTGTTGGGCTACTTGAGAAATCTGGGTCACAAGCATTTTACAGTGGGTATCAATCGATCAACTTTTGTGGATAGCTTCATGAGAGAGTCGTTCAAAAATCCGGTTTGGTTCTTAAACTCTTGATTTTGCTTAGTTTGAGTTAGAATGAAATTTTCTAGTAAGAGTTCTAAGTTGGATTTTTCAGGGACTCTATTGTTGTTTGCAAAGCCAGGTGGTGCTGCTTGTTGTCCAAAAGGATTTTTAAAAGCATAGTTTTGGTTGTTCCTTTAATATTGAGCAAAATTAATTTGCTCTGGACTTTCAGCAGCCACGCCTAGTTGGCATTCAACACCAACATGACCCATGACACCACATATTTCACAAGGTGGACTAGAAGGAGAAGGTGTGACAGCACTTACATTTAATTTATCAAATTTATTGAAAAGTGCGTCCACCTTAGCAGCAAGATGATCAAAGGCGGAGATTTCATACATGCCTGCCTCTTTTTTTAGAGGGGGACAAAGCAATGGCAGTGATGGCTCTTTCACTCGTCCACTGATAGTGCTTTTGAGTCATGTCCTCTATGAGGTTGTATGCTTCCATGTAGTTTCATGAGTGCTCCCCCTGCAGCTGCATCAACAGTCAATTTGGTTGCATATAAAAGACCGTTATAAAAGGTCTGGACTATCAACCATTTCTCCAAACCATGGTGGGGGCAAATCCTAAGCATTTCTTTGAAACGCTCCCATGCATCGTATAGAGATTCCCCATCTTTCTGAGTGAATCTAGTAATCTGATCCCTCAGTTGAGCTGTTTTGCTCGAGGGGGAAAATTGGGTTAAGAAAGCAGCCCTTAGTTGATCCAATGTTGTTATAGAAGCATTAGGCAAGGAGTGAAGCCAGACGCTTGCTCGATCCCTTAGTGAAAAAGGAAAGAGATGCAACCTTATAGCTTCCTGGGTCACCCCGTTATTTTTCAAAGTTCCACTGAGTCTTAAGAAGTTTGAAAGATGTAAATTCGGATCCTCAGTGGGTGATCTAGAAAACTGGTTCTACTGCACCAAGTTAAATAGTGCAGGTTTTATTTCAAAATTATTGGCTTCAACGGCCGGATACACGATAACAGCATGAGGCTCATCCGTAGATGGCGTAGCATACTCTTTAAGAATACGTTCTGTAGCCATGGCGTTACCGAGTGCTTCTCTTCTTCTTTAGTGGAGGAACCTTTCGATCTCGGGAATGAACTCACCAAGACTTCCGGTTCTTCGCGTTCAAAGAATGAGAGAATCCAAACAGTTGAAAGAAGAAAAAGAAAAAGAAAAAGTTCAGTCTAGCTGTTACTGAAAAGTAAATCAATATTACAAAAACTCCCCGGCAAAATCGCCAAAAACTTGATATGTTACCACAAGTGCACGGTTAATATCGCATAATAAAATATCGATCTACTGGGAGTTTAGTAAGTACTAATTATGTTTTCAGAGTATGTTAGCTGAACAGGTTATAATTTTGAGTTGGAAAATTGTTTTTGGTTAAGTTTTAAATAATAAAAAGCATCTTGGTATTATTGGTATATCTAATGACAGAATCTTAAATGGTCAAGCCTATATCTCTATTCTATATTTAATCTATTTTCCAAAAGCAAGATTCTCTAAGGTAATTCATGTTTCCTCTCGAAATACATGAATGTATCCCAATAGCAACCACGCCTATTCTCATGGTTGATTGTTATATGAGACCCATTAAGTGCGAATTTTATGGCCTCAAGACATTGTAAATCTATTCATTTGGGGTGTTCCCATCAAGCTTTACAATGCCTTGTCTAATCTCATTTGTTCCAATATCAAGCTTCTTTGTTCGATACTTCACTTGATATTTGAAATGATGAAATAGTAGTTGTTGAACTTCTCCATTTAGTACTTCGTTCAACACTTGCTACTGAGTTTAAAAGCGATGAGATTAGATAGGAAAATGATTTTTAATAAAATAGAGTCTAGGCTTGGTTTGATTAGGATCTAGTCATTAGACTTTTCCAACAATCCCAAAACTAGACTAGTCTACTCACAAGAGTTCATTGTAGACACTTGACAAAATGTAAATTGCATGAATTTTAAAGACAAGAAAGTAAATGACAGGAATTGTAAATGTGCAATAAAATAAAGTGCAGAAATATAAAGAACAATAAAATAAATTGCAAGGAAATGTAGAAATGCAGAAATTTTATAAAGTGTTTGAGCTTAGAACAAGATAGAGTTACAATCTCACTATAGTAACTTTACACTCATTCCAAGATGAGAAACAACTCTGATTAGAGCCCTATTTATAGCCTAAAGCCATGGACAAAGCATTATCCATGAATTATACAGCAATAATTGGAAAAAACCAAGAGTTTTCAATCATAATTTCTGACATATGGGAGCACGGTCGTGCTAAGTCCCAAAATGCCAGAATCTGAAGAACTGGGCAGGCGCACGATCTTGCTCTCTGAACGCACGGCCGTGCGTGATCCCACTGCCTAGGATGGCACGGTCTGCCCAGGATGGGCACACGGTCAGTGTAAATGATGGCACGACCGTGCCATCTCACTTTTTCCTTGAAACTTGACTTTTGTTGCCTGGCTCTCTGTGATTTTGCTCCAAAGTGCTTGCTCATCATTATTTTTGCCTAAAAAGAAAAACAAAGGTACTGAAGTAAAATAGCTCAAGAAGATAAAGAAAAATTACTAAACTTGCAAACCTATAAATTATGACTTATCAATGTCTTTAAGATACTTCAAAGCTTCTTCATCACACTCTGTAATCTAATTCCTAAAGAAGCAGTGAAAAGATCATTACCAAAATGTAATTTTTATGGCTATAAAAACTTAAGCATTTCCCTCGTTATCCACCATTTCCCCTGCATTTCCCTTATTTGCCACCACATTTTCCACCTCCTATACAATCTCCTCCACCACAAATCCCACATTTTGTATAGGATAGTCAATCAAAGGGTTCAGACTACCAATGTCTGGATGGCATATTGAATGTTCTACATAAAGATGTACCATATCATACACTTATGCTACATGTCTCATCCTTCAACAGCCTTGGTCATTTCTCAGTTGAACCAGGTCATCCAATAGATTAGGTTCGTGGTACCAAAGGGACTTAATCATTGGGTAACCTAGACGCCTTGAAGTTGATAGCATGGAAAAATAACTCCAATAATCAGGGTCACACTCTAGTACTGTTTCCACATCATTATAAGCAACATGGTCAAATGTTCAACCCCCTCCCCCCCCCCCCCCCCCCCCCCCCCAAATGGTGGAGCACAAGCACAAATCTCCCCTCCAACTATTACAAATCGAAACAAAACACTTAATCCAAAGAAACTTAATCCTAACCCATGAATATGCACATAAATCAATGAACAACACAAAGAATGACACAAGAAAAGGAACGATCGTTTAAAAAAATTATTTTTAAACAAAACCCTAACCCTAAACAAGAAACCATTCATAGAAACCAAAACCCTAAACTGGAATACAAACAAACCCTATCTATAGAAATTAAAGCAAAGTTCAAGACAAACCTCGTCAATAGCTTCAAAATCATCGTCTTCAGCATCCATTTTCGTGTTCAACAACGAATTCGAGTTCTAGTTCCTTCTTCTTCTTCTCCTCTTTCCAGATCTTTCGTATTCTCTCCATCTCTTTCTATTTTTGAAAACCATCCCCTTTTCTCTCTAGTAAGGAAACTCTCCTTTTATACGCACCACGTTGGATTGGCCAAGTAGTCATTCACTAACGATATTTTTAAACTTTAGAGCATTAGGTATATGAGTCACTTCAGTGTATGCCGATGAACAACAACTTTTTCATTCAATATGAGACTCTTACTCACATTTAATATAGCAACAACCTCTCTTTCAAGTAAGTCCATTAATTTGGTATTTATCTCCCTCAAGTAGAAAATTTCTCATCCATGTACAGTTGTACAACCATTGACACTCACCATCAACGAGACAAGCCTTCTAACCATCTCTGAAAAGAATAATTTTGATACAAAAAGTTGTTGAAGGAGACTCTGATACCTTTGTTGAGTAATGAGAGGGTTAGGGAAATCATCAAATTGGACTTTGAAGAATCATGCAAGTGCAATTGGAGTCTCACATGGGACTATGAACAATCTTTAAAACATTTATATGAGTTTTCTCACTTATATGTTGTTCAACATCTAATTTTCCATTCAATATGATACTTTGACTCACACTTGCTATACCATAAATTTGCAATTAAAACGGATTACAAAATACTAAACACACAATCCAAACATGAATCGATTAAAAAAGAAAACTTGTTGGAATGAATTGATAATCAGATTTTAGCATGAATATCGATATTATTAGGGACAAAATATTATTGTCAAAAAAATAAGTATCCAGGACGAACCTATAAATCATAGCAGTAAATCAATACATCCCCATCTATAACCACATTTCTCCAAAATACTAACCAAAATAGGACAATGGGCACTAAAGAAAAACAAAAGCAAATAACCCTAAAATGATCTCAATAGTTCTTAATAATAAAAATACACCATGTGAATATCATAAATGGTACACATCTAGCGATAAACTATTCGATAAAGCATAACACAACACAAAAAAAAATTCTTAAAAAAAAAAAAGCTTTACGATAGCTATTTAGGGAATATACTTGGATCTCTTTCAGAACCTCAAGACGCTTCTCAACAATGGGAGATGTAAATAGATACCGAAGAGCATTATAGCGCTGTCGAGTTAAGGCCTGAATCAATCTCAATTCCTAAAAAAAAAATTACATTTAGAATCAAGAATCTTTTTTTTGAAGAAGTTTACAATCAAGAATCAATTGAATAAAATATAAAAGAAAAAAAATAAAGCATGAAACTAACAAAAAAATAAGGTTAAAAATGTAAGGATCTATAATTGAAGCAACAAGAGAAAATTAAATTGAGCAATGAGCAACTGAATTCAACTAGGAAAAACCAAAATAATAAATCAAATCAATCATCAAAACCAAAGTGTTTATAATTGAAAGAAAAAGAGAAAACCAAATTGAATAATTGAGCCACTAAAACCATTCATCAAACAAAAAACGAGGCACCAAATTCAAGTAGAAAAAAAAAGTACTTGATAAATAATAACTCAAATCAAATCATCGAAACAAAAACCCAAAACATAGAAATTTTAAGGTTTCAATTAAAACAAATTATTTAAATATAAAACATGAAACTTTTCAAAAATATTTAAGATAATTAAAACAAAATTGCTTATAATTGAGAAATGCTGAGAAACAAAAATTTGATCATCATTGACTCGTTACTTAGTACACACATCCGATTTCCTAGATAAAAATTAAATTTACTGTGAATGTGATGGTTAATAGATGATAAATGTTATATCTAGTGTATATAAATTGGGATGCCATATAAATTTGATCATGATACAACTACATCTATTATATATGTAAGTGATGAAAATAGGTGTAACTGTCAACTCATTATATTTTACATGCAATTGAACTTTATAACTGGAAATGCAAATTATAATGATAGCTAAACGACGACAATTTCCATGTCTTCGTTTAGAACCGCAACTAGGTTTGGTCTGAACTCGCGTGCGTGCAAAAGCTACTATTTGTGGCTTCTCAACTTTCACGTCCAAAGTGCATGGAGACGCGATAAAGTGTATTTAAACGTTGTTTCGTAGATGGAAGCTAAATTTATTGTGACAGTTAAACGATGATTAGTAGGTTCGAATTACACAGACCAAAAATACACTTGCGCCATTGTTTGCACTCAACATCAACGGAACACACCTCTTAATCACCTTTGTCAAGAAGACTTTCAATACAAAGTGTTGGTAAAAATCAAACTTTGATACTAATGTTAGATCATAAGGGGGATCTGGAAAATCATCACGTTGAAATTTAAGCAACCACATAAGTGAAACTAGACACCGCATTTTATTTTGGTGCAATTGGACACCACATCTTAGTCCAAAACTTTAGAGCATTAAGTATATGGGTCAACAACATCTTTTCCATTTAATGCGAGACTCATACTCACATTTAATATACCAGCAATCTCTCATTCAAGTGGGTCCTTTCATTAATCTCGTATTTCTCTCCATCAAGTAGAAAATATTGCATCCACATACACTTGCACAACTATTGATACTCACCATCAATGAGACAAGCCTTCTAACAATCTCTGACAAGAATAATTTCGATACACGAGTTGTTGAACAAGACTTTGATTCCATTGTTGAGTAATGAAAGGGTGAGGGAAATCATCAAATTGGACTTTGAACAATCACGCAAGTGCAGTTGGAGTCTCACATTGGACTATGAACAATCTTTAAAACATTTATATGAGTCTCTTCATTTATGTGTTCAACATCTAATTTTCCGTTCAATATGATACCTCTGACTCACACTTGATATACCATAAATTTGCAATTAAAACGGATTACAAAACACTAAACACACAATCTGAACATGTTTCGATTAAAAAAAACTTGTTGAAATGAATTGGCAGTCAGAATTTACCAATAAATATTGATATTATCAGGGGCAGAACATTGTCATAAAATAATCATCCAAGACAAACCTATAGCAATAAATCAATACATCCCCATCTATCACCACATTTCTCCAAAATACTAACCAAAATAGGAGAATGGGCACTAAATAAAATTCAAACATATAAAGACAACATCAAATATAATTCTTCATCACCCAACTTGGGACCCAAAAACAACCATCTTTTACTGCAGCTTGCACTCTGCTGGTCTTTCACCCTTGCCAAGCTGAAAAAATATATAAATACAGAATTAAAATAAAAAATGTAATGTCGAGCGATATCAAAAAAGAAATAAAGATAAGAACTATGTGATTAGTGCGCAATTTCTAACACACTTCTATTTGTCGAAATTCATACATATCTAACCAAATTTGTTGGAAGTGAAATCCACATAATTTGGTGGGACTTGTGATATCTACCGATAGAAGAATATTGTCATCGCTCTTTGTAAAGACAATGTTAACTAAAGGAGTCAAGGAAACAACTTCAGCAAAAGTTAAAATATCTTACCTTAATTGCTGAGGACTGGAACAACATTCTGAAGGAAATTAACACAAAAGGATAGGCAAAAAACAAATGTGTTAATTCTAGTTCAAAATTCAAATTTAAAACAAACAAAAAAATTGAACAAATATTTCAGCAATTCAAATCATCAAGATTATACCTTCTTTTTTGGATTGTCGACATCTTCATTGTCATCTTCTTCATCATCATCCAAGCCGTCGTCGCCATCTTCCTCCTCCTTTTCCACCTCCACCTCTTCCTCTTCATCCTCCTCCTCCTCATCATCATCATCTAGATCTACAGACTCTCCATCAAAAGCCTCCCCGGTATACCATGATACAGCATTGGGAATGATTTTGTCTCTTATGGTGTACCTAAACAAGCATCAAAATTCATTCAAGTACATAATCAAAGTTACAAAATGCAAAAGGGTATCATGAGTCAACAATTATGTTAAAACATCGTAGTATTTAGCTTACCCAATGTCGTAGTCATGTTCCATCTCATTCTGAAGTTCTTCAGCCTGTTTTAAAAAAAAATGTTCAAGAAAAATAGTATTTCATATTTATATATCAACGAGTTTATATAAATAGTCTTTCATACCGCTTCTTCGTCAATGCCCATGACATCTTTGGGAATCTCTGGCGGGTTGAAAAAATTGAAGAAACTATCACATTTTTCAGTTTCGATAGTTGGTTTTGCAGTGTTTGAATCTTTCTTCTTGGTCAAAGATTTGCCCGGAAGCCATTCAATTTTGGTCCTGTTAAAACATGCAGCAAGCAAACCTTACTCGTGATCCTAAACAATTCAAAATAGATCGCTGATCACATAATAGCATCAGGTTAAAAGGACCAACTTACCCAATAGCCTTCTCCAGTATAGGCTCGTCTTCGTCAACCATATGATAGGTTTTGGTCAGGATCGTGTTTGAAAAATACGGATTTGAATCGAAAAAGAACTCAAGTTTGAACCCTTGTGGTTCTGTGGTCTTGGAATACTTGATGTCTTTGAGATACTTCAAAGCATCTTCATCACGCTCCGTAATCTAATTCATAAAGATCAGCAGTGAAAATATCATTACCAAAATGTAATTTTATGGCTATAAAACCTAAAGCATTAAAAAGTAAAACAAGTTAACAATTTAACACTTTATTCAACTTACCACATCAGCTATCTCGTCATTATTTTGCAAAGCAATGAGCCAAAAATAAGGCACTCCCTTCACTACATAATTCACAAGAAAATTGTTAAAGTGGAGAATCAAAATAATAAAAGTGTAAGGGGTCAATTTCTAGTTAATATACCTTCAGGCTCATCTTTATCAGCTGGAGTTTCAATTGCTGCCCCTTCCACTTCAGCAAGACCATTCACAATTTCATAGCGCTGCATTCATTTATAAATAGGTTTAGTGATCAATATACTACATTTGAATGCTCCCATACAAATCAGATTCAATAATTTTAAACGTGAATAATTGAACAATCAAATGACAAAAATCCTCAAGATACCTTAGTGTACAATGGTTGATACAATAATTGGTATTTGGCTTCAAGAGCTGCTCTCTCCTCCAAAAACTTTGCCTTCAATTCATCATGTTCTCTCTGTAAAGTCACAAAACAAGTTCAGAAGTTGCTAGGAAATCGAATTCATAAGAACAATTTACAGATTCATTATTTTAAAAGCAAAAATAGGTTAATAATGGACGGTTAGGTTCAAACTATGAAAGAAAAAAAAAACAAATAACCCTAAAATGATCTCAATAGTTCTTAATAATAAAAATACACCATGTGAATATGATAAATGGTACACATCTAGCAAGTGGCGGAGCAAAAAAAAAAAATTTATGGAGGTCTCATATTTTCAAGATATAAATATATATTGTGACAAAAATAATTACATTTAAAAAATACAAAAAATGAATCGAACACAGGACCAATTGTTGGAAGGTGAGGCACTTAACCGGCTTTGCTAAAGTGTAAAGACATGATTTATAATGCAAACATTAGTATATATAACATAATTTAATTAAAAATATGTATATATACTTATTAAAAATGTATTTTTTTTAAACTTTGGGGGTGCCATGGCAACCCCCTGCACCCACTGGCTCCGCCAGTGCATCTAGCGATAAACTATTGAATAAAGCATAACACAACATAGAAAAAAGTTTTAACAAAAAAAAAAGCTTTACAACAACTATTTAGGGAATATACCTGGATCTCTTCCAGAACCTCAAGACGCTTCTGGACAATGGGGGATGCAAATAGATACCGAAGAGCGTTATAGCGTTGTCGAGTTGATGCCTGAATCAATCTCAATTCCTAAAAAATAATAATTGGCATTCAGAATCAAGAATCAATTAAAATATAACAAGAAAAGAATAAAGCATGAAACTAACAAACAATAAGGGTAAAAACGCAAGAATCTATAATTGAAGCAACAAGAGAAAATCAACTTGAGCAACTAAATTCAACTAGAGAAAACCAAAATAATAAATCAAACCAATCATCAAAACAAAAGTGTTTATAATCGAAAGAAAAAGAGAAAACCAAATTGAATAATTGAGCAACTAAAACCATTTATCAAACAAAAAACGAGGCACTAAATTCAAGTAGAAAAAAAGTGGTGTACTTGATAAATAATAACTCAAATCAATCATCAAAACAAAAACCCAAAACGAGAAATTGATTATTAAATTATGGTTTCAATTAGAACAATTTAGTTAAATATAAAGCATGAAACTTTTCAATAAATATTTAAGAGAATTAAAACAAAATGGCTTATAATTGAAGCAATAAGAGAAAATGAAGTTGAGTAATGGAGCAACTAAAACCAATGATCAAAACAAAAACCTAAAAACAAAAAATTATAATCAAATCAAGGGTTTGATTAAAACATTATCGATAGCAATAAAGCATGAAACTTTACAAAAAAAAAAATTGAAAACAAAAAACAAAAGACAAAACGGTCTTTAAATGAAGCAAACCGTAAAAAAAAATTGAGTAACTAGTGAAGAGACATTCAAACCTCGAGAATATCAACATGGTGAGCACTACTCTCTTCATTGATAAATTCATTGAGAATTGCTGAGAAACAAAAAACAAAAATTTAGTCAGGAAAACATTGCATAGTAAAAAAAAATAAAAAACATGAGACATAGAGATTGTTGAAATAGAGAGAGAGAGAGAGAGAGAGAGAGAGAGAGAGAGAGAGAGAGAGAGAGAGAGAGAGTCTTACAAAATTTGAAACCTCCCAATGAGAAAACACTGGTGTCGTCGTTGTTGGCCATTGTTGAGAAAATGAAGAAAGGAACAAGGAAACAAGAAACAATGAACAAGAGAAAGTTGGGAGAGAGGGTTTTGAAGTAATCCTCTTTGTGCCTCCCTCCTTTTAAACACAAAAAAGCTTGTTTTCTCCCTCCTTTTTCCTTTTTTAATTTATTAATTAATTTAAATTTTTTCTATAATATTAATATTATTTTATTTTTGAAGAATTTCTTTCAATATAATATTATTATTAGGGTCCACGTCCTTTTTTTATAAAAAAAATATCTTTTAGTCAAAAAAACATTTATTTTTTATTTTTTTACTTCTCATATTAAAGTTGTAGTTTTTTTATAAAGCATAAGAATGCAAATGCATCGAGTGAAAGTTGTGACATCCAACTAACTAACTTTCTCCTTTGTCTAGACTCTAAAAAATTTTGTTGAATATTTGGTGGTTGGCTTCATGTTTGCTAAAATCAAATATACAAGCAATTTGTGCTTCAGAAGCTGAAATCTCAAGCAGTATAACTTCAGAAGCTGGAGTAAGTCTTCAGAAGCTGAAATGTGCCAACAAGCTGGAAACAGAACTTCAGAAGCTGGAACTGTTCATCAGAAGTTGAACTGGTCATCAGAAGCTGACCGTACCATCAGAAGCTGATTGTTCAGATGCTGAGCACTGTTCATCAGAAGCTGACTTCTTCAGATGCTGATCAGAAGCTGATCTTCTGCGTTCAGAATTGATTACTTGGAGCTGTTTATTTTCTTACATTATCTTTTGAAGATTTAATTGAAGAATTCTCCAATCTTGTTTCCATAAGGAAGTATTTTTGCGTGAAGATATTTGTTGAAGATTGAATTCAATTCTTTGTGAATATATTTTCAAAGCAATCTTTGGAAAATATATTTCTGAAATATATGTGCTTCCATTTTCTTCTAAAGAATTCTGGGAATATATCTTTGAAGAAGATTTGGTTCAAGAATTATGTTGCAGCTGATTACTATAAATAAAGGAAGCTGTTATTGAAGAAAAACATCTCAACAAAAGCTAGAATTGAAAGAGTCTTAGGTTGTTGAGTTGTAAGCTTTGTGCTTTGTTTCTGTCCACCACTCAAAGTGTTTAGAGTTGGTTGTTTGTTATTGAGTTGTAATCACTCAAAGCTTTTAAGCAAGAGTGACTGTTTTTATGTTTTGAAGAGTGTCTTCAACTTAGTTGTTTTGTTTAGAGTCTGATAAATCACTGGGGCAGTGATTGACTGAGGGAAGTAAGAGGTTTCTTATATCTAGGAGTTCCTAGGTAGAAATACCACGGGTAGTGATTAAGTGATAAGAGGCTGTGAAACAGGTGTTGTTGTCATAGGGGCTGTGAAACAGGGGCTGTGTCATAAGACTTCGAATTGATACTATTTTAGTGGTAGCCTCCAGATGTAGGTGAAGTTGCACCGAACTGGGTTAACAAATCAACTGTGTTCCTTTACTTTTTGTCTTTTATATTTCTGCTTCTGAACTGCTGTTTGCATACTCTGTTTTACGGTTCAGAACCAGGTCCTGCCAGCAATTTCAATTGGCATCAGAGCAGGCACCCTGCCTGTATTTGGTTAAGCTCCAGGGAAGGTTTTCTGGCATTATGGACAAGAAAGGAGGATTTGTGAACAGACCACCTCTGTTGGATAGTTCCAACTATGAATATTGGAAATCACGCATGAGTGCTTTCCTTAAATCCATAGATAGTAAGACCTGGAAAGCAGTTCTAAAGGGTTAGGAACATCCTGTTGTGCTTGACAAAGATGGTAAGAAGACATCTGAACTGAAACCAGAGGAAGATTGGTACAAGGTAGAAGATGAATTAGCTTTTGGAAATTCCAAAGCTTTGAATGCTATATTCAATGGAGTGGACAAGAATATGTTCAGACGGATCAAGCAGTGTACTGTGGCTAAGGATGCTTGGGAGAGTCTTAAAACTACTCATGAATGCACTTCCAAGGTAAAATTGTCCAGACTTCAACTTCTCACCACAAAGTTTGAAAATCTCAGAATGTTGGAGGATGAAAATATTCAAGACTTCTATATGAACGTTCTGGACATGGCCAACTCATTTGATTCTCTTGGAGAAAGAATATCTGATGAGAAACTTGTGAGAAAGATCCTCAGATCCCTACCTAAGAGATTTGATATGAAGGTGACTGCAATTGAGGAAGCACAAGACATCTAGAGTATGAAGGTGAAGGAATTGATAGGATCCCTTCAGAATTTTGAATTAGCCAGAACTGATAAGAAGGGGAAAGGTGTTGCTTTTATAGAAGATTCTGATACTGTGGATGATGAAAGCACATCATAAGCACTTGTGTTACTTGGAAGACAATTGAACAAGGTTCTGAAACGTAATGGTCAGAACATGAGGTTCAACATCAGTAAGAAACCAAATGACAGTCAATCCAGAGGTGTTCAATGTCATGAGTGTGAAGGATATGGCCACATTAGGACAGAATGTGCAACATATCTCAAGAAACAGAAGAAGAGTTTGGCAGCTACTTGGTCTGATGATGACTCAGAAGGAGAAGTGAAGCATGAGTCTGCTAAGCATGTTCTTGCTTTAACTGGTAAATGCATGTCTGATGATGGAGTCAAGGTTTCAGAAGCACCATCAGGTTTTGAAACATCATCTGATACTGAGTCAAGTGATGGAGAACTATCTTGTGAAGAACTGGCTACCTATTACAAAGAACCTGCTGTTTTTTGCAAGAAGTTGCATGATAAATTTGAAGAAGTGTGCAAGCAGATGGAAGAACAAAAGAGAACTATCAGTCAACTTCAGTCTGAAAGAAGTGAACATCTAGCACTAATCTCTGATCTCAAAGATGAGGTAACCCAGCTGAACTCTCAACTTGAACACATGAAAAAGCAAGTCAGAATGTTGAATACTGGTACTGATATGCTTGAAGAGATATTGGAGAGTCAGACCCAAAGGAAACCAAGTGGTATAGGATTTGATGATAGGACCTTGAACAACAAACAGCAAAATCCAGATAAAAGGTTCATTGCTGCTGTTAAATCATGTGATCCAATGATGGATAAACATAAGTTAGAACACCAGAACCAACCTAAGGGATTTAAGAGCAAGAGGGCATCTCATTCTTGGGTATGTCATCACTGTGGTAAGAAGGGGCACATAAAGCCATTCTGTTTTAAGTTGCATAGATACCCCAAGCACTTTCAGCAAAGAAAATCTGAACCTGTTGTAGTCAATGTCAAGAAGGTATGGAGACCAAAATGTGAAAGTGTTGACAAGAGGAAAGGAAAGGTTGTTGCTGCTGACAGCAGGCCCACTCCTGTTGCAAAGAAGAGTTCTGGTGCTAGACCATCTAAAGTCTGGAGCAAGGTTTTGGTTCCTGTCCCAAAGAAGAAGGCACTAATAAGAAAGGAAGTTGATCCTAGTAAGTCTAAAGTTGATGTTAAGCAAGATGTTCCAGACATCATGTCCTATTTTCAGAAGAGATTTGCTGATCTTGAGAAGCAGATTGCTGGGAAGAAGGTTCCTCTGAATGTGCCTGAAGCACACATTGACTAAGCAGCTTCTGTTGCTGTGTCTGATGATGAAACAACATTTGTTGCTGAGTCTGAAGACTGCCAATTTGTGACTGATGTCTTGGATTTCTGTTTGTGCTTCTGGTCTGCAGTTGTTGCTTTTTGTTTTGTTCTTCTGTGTGTGGATACTATGTGGTTCTGATCCTGATGTTGGTGCTGTGATGGGTTCTGTATGTTGGTTTTGATGTTGATTCTGATGTGGTGTCTGTGTGTGGTTCTGTGGTATGCTGTTCTGTGTTGTGCTAGTTATAAACTCTGAAAAGATTTGTGCTTATGCTCTGTTTCTTGTGTTTCTCTGCTCCTGGTGATTGCTGGTTGTTTTGTCAACATTGTTTGGCTAAAAAGGGGGAGAAATAAGTATGTTTAGTTCCTAAGTGTATGTTTCAGGGGGAGTTTCAGAAGTTGTTCTTGTTTGTTGTTCCTGTTTTTCAGGGGGAGTATTTGTGTGAAACATAGTGAATTATTCGCTGTTGATTCTGTTGTTTTTTTGTTACTATGTTTCTGTTAATTCATGGTTGCATGAAGATTTTTTGCTTGTGTTATCTCTATGTGCTCAAATTGATTTTAGCCAAAAATTTGCCAAAGGGGGAGATTGTTGGATATTTGGTGGTTGGCTTCATGTTTGTTAAAATCAAATATACAAGCAATTTGTGCTTCAGAAGCTGAAATCTCAAGCAGTATAACTTCAGAAGCTAGAGTATGTCTTCAAAAGCTGAAATGTGCCATCAGAAGCTGGAAACAGAACTTCAGAAGCTGGAACTGTTCATCAGAAGCTGAACTGATCATCAAAAGCTGACCGTACCATCAGAAGCTGACTTCTTCAGATGCTGATCAGAAGCTGATCTTCTGCGTTCAGAATTGATTACTTGGAGCTGTTTATTTTTTTACATTATCTTTTGAAGATTTAATTGAAGAATTCTCCAAGCTTGTTTCCATAAGGAAGTGTTTTTGCGTGAAGATATTTGTTGAAGATTGGATTCAATTATTTGTGAATATATTTTCAAAGCAATCTTTGGAAAATATATTTCTGAAATATATGTGCTTCCATTTGCTTCTAAAGAATTCTGGGAATATATCTTTGAAGAAGATTTGGTTCAAGAATTATGTTGCAGCTGATTGCTATAAATAGAGGAAGCTGCTATTGAAGAAAAACATCTCAACAAAAGCTAGAATTGAAAGAGTCTTAGGTTGTTGAGTCTGTAAGCTTTGTGCTTTGTTTCTATACACCACTCAAAGTGTTTAGAGTTGGTTGTTTGTTATGAGTTGTAATCACTCAAAGCTTTAAGCAAGAGTGACTGTTTTTATGTTTTGAAGAGTGTCTTCAACTTAGTTGTTTTGTTTAGAGTCTGATAAATCACTGGGGTAGTGATTGACTGAGGGAAGTAAGAGGTTTCTTATATCTAGGAGTTCCTAGGTAGAAATACCACCGGTAGTGATTAAGTGAGAAGGGGTTGTTGTCATAGGCGCTATGAAACAGGGGCTGTGTCATAGGACTTCGAATTGATACTATTTTAGTGGATTTCCTTCCTGGCTTGGTAGCCTCCAGATGTAGGTGAAGTTGCACCGAACTGGGTTAACAAATCAACTGTGTTCCTTTACTTTCTGTCTTTTATATTTCTGCTTCTGAACTGTTGTTTGCATACTCTATTTTGCGCTTCAGAACCAGGTCCTGCCAGGAATTTCAAATTTAATAATAGAGAAAATAAAAAAGTACAAACTAGGATTAGGCAAATACCCAAGACAACAGATAAGGTGATCAAAACATTTTGTATCATTAAAAACCTTACCAAAGGATATTGGAGATATATATATATATATATTACAAGTTACTTATACTACTATCTACTAGGACTAATAAGAAATCACATGGGATAAAACTTTGATGAAGGGAAAAAGAGTGCATAATTTACAATAGCAAAAACTAATATATTATGATGAAAATCATCCTTAACATAATCTAATATGATATTCCATCAATTTAGTGAGAGTAGGGAAACGAAGATAGCTAAACAAAGATAATATTTATGCTTTCGTTAGAATGCCTGCTGAGGATCGTCATGCCATGCTACGGTTACTTAAATGCTACAAGAAGAAGAAAAAGGATTGTTCTAAAAACAACAACTCCCACATAGAATCCTTGGGGGTTGACAAGTCGTCATCATCTTCAAATAGTGACTGGAAAAATTGGTTAATCTTACAAGATAAGTCTAAAGGTGTGGTGCAAGATGTTATAGATATTGGTAATTCTATTGGAATTTGGTCTTCTAATATGTTCAGTGTTCTTTCTCGCGCGGCTAGCAAAACAAACCCGGGATTCAATGATATTATTAAAGAAAAACATGACGACCATGTTAGGCTTCCAGCCGGCTCGACAAATTGATAGCTTTTGTGGTTTGGTTTTTTTGGGTGTTCTTTGTTCTTATGAATAGTATCTTTTATAATGTCTACGATTTCGGTGGTTGGGAGAAACGGAAGGTTGTTTTGAAGTTAGTTAGGATGCATCGACCCTGGGTTTTGTGTATTCAAGAGACTAAATTAGGAATTATCGATGGTTTTGTTTGTACCTCTTTGTGGGGATCTTCGGACTGCGGGTTTTCTTTTAGGCCATATGTGGGAGCTTCAAGTGGTATTTTAACATTATGGGATACTTCAGAGGTGGAGGTGTGGGACATCACGAGTTTGGCCAATTTTCTTATTATTCATGGCCTCTTTGTTAAAAGTGGCTGTGAGTTTTTTTATTGCAAATGTTTATGCACCGTGCGACCCCGCTGGTAGACAAACATTGTGGTCTCGCTTAGGAGCCGTAATTAATAATAGCAGAGGAGAAAATTGGCGTGTTTGCGGAGATTTCAATGTTATTCGATCCTCTATTGAACGCAAAAGCCGAGCACTGAGTCAGAACCATGAGGACTTCACTCCTTTCAACTAGTTCATTGATGGTAATACTCTCTTTGATTTACCGCTTTGTGGAAGACTCTTTACTTGGTTCCGGGGGGATGGGGCATCTATGTGCCGGCTTGACAGATTCCTACTTTATGAAGATTGGTGTGTTCAATGGCCTAATATGATACAAAGAGCTCTTCTTCGTGGATTATTTGATCATTGTCCTATTCTGCTAACGATTGATGAGGCTAACTGGGGACCTCGCCTGCAACGTATGTTGAAATGTGTAACACCCAAATTTTTAATATTGATTTATTAGTATTATTGTTATATAATATTAGTAATGTTAGTATTATTTAGGAATTTGTCTGTTTAGTATTTTCAATGAAATGTTGTTGGATTATGGATAGATGGGTTAGTCAGTTATTGAAAAATAGGAGATTATGAGAAAATAAGAAGAAAAAAGATATTTTTAGCAATTAAGAGAGAATAGAGGTGTATTAGTAAATATGAGGTTTAAGTAAGTTAGATAAGTAGTGTGTTAATTAAATAAATAGAAGGAGGTGTAAATAGTGGAGCTGAATAGTTACAATAGAATTAGTAACCAAGCCCATTAAACATGTTAGAAAGTTATGAGAGAAACCAAGCCCAATAAGAGGTTATAAATAGAGGAAAGTCTTAAGAGAATTAGGTTAGAACACATAAATAGCAAAATTGAGAGAAGAGGCAAAGAGGAACTAGGGTTGTGAAGAGAAGAACACAAGGAGGCAAGGAGAGAAGCTTGGAGAGAGACCCAACCATATAAGTTGACAGATTTGGTGATTTTTGAGGTAAGGGGAGAGTCTCTATTCACATAAGGGTTGTATGAACATATGGGCAGTGAAGGATTTGTGTTTTTCTTCCTTGTTTTCAAAATCTTTTGATAAATTCATGTTAAATCTGTGGTCTAATTTGTTGTTGTAGTTTTAGGTATGTTCTTATTTCTAAGTTTATGAAGTTAATGTGCTAAATTCGTGGTTTAATTGTGGTTATGTTGTGTTTTGAGTTTTATATGTTAAAGTTTATTAAAATCATGAATTCAATGTATGTTTGATGTTTTGATATGTTATAAGTGCCAAATTAAAGTATAATAATCATGGGTATTGTTCATCTATCGTTTTGGGTTGCAAAGGATCGAAAAAAATTGGATTTTGGGTGATTTGGGGGTGAACCCAAGAGCAAAAAACATGTTTCTGGGTTTTCTGCAGTCAGGGCTCGCTAAGCGAGCTCAAAGCGAGCCTGACATCAAACTGCACACACTGTTTTGCTCATTTTGGTCTGTGGGGGCTGTGTTCTGGCGTTTCAGGGCTTTCTTTTGATGCCAAATTTTATCTGCTAATGAGTGGTTATGATGAATTAATTACGTTAAGACATTTTGGGATAAAATTGGATGGTTAGGAAGCTTTTAAAACGAACTTAATTGTTAGAGTGAGCTAGTACAACAAGATGATTAAACTTTGAAAGGGTTTGGATAACCGTAGTGATTGAAATTAATGAGATGGTGGACTTAAGATTAAGTATTAGAACTTGACAAATTTGAAATGTTATAAAATAGACGACAGTTGAATTGACGAATTAGTAATTGATGAGAATGGAAGGTCATTTAATGATGTGTATTTTAATGATGTGAAGGTATTTAGTAATTTTAATATGTACATTAAATGTTCTATATGTGAACATGTGTTATATAAAGATGTGAATATGTGAAGATGTGCTATAGATGTGTTGATATAAAGATGTGTTATAGATGTGTTGATATAAAGATGTATAAATGATGAATATTTGAATTATATATGATGAGGAATATTTGATGATATATGGTGATGAGTATTCGATAATATATGAAGATGAATGCTTGATAATATTTAATGATGTATTATTTAAGGATGTGTAATGGTGTGTATTTGATGATGTGTTGTCTAATGATAAGTATTTAACGATGTGTAATTGATGGGCTATTTTGCGATGTTGTATTTGACGATGGTGCTATTTAAAGATGTGTATTATCGAGTCATTGAATGATGTGTATTGTTGAGGTGATTGCTTAGCGTTCATGCATTCATAGTCGAGTCTATTTAACGATGTTGTATTTAACAATGGTGTGGACAAAATAAGTAACATACCTCTGATGTCTAAAATATTTGATGATGGTGATAGGTTTGGTACCACATGCATATAGAGTCGAGTTATGGACATTGCATATATAACTGCAAGTCTATTTGAAAATGTGTAATTGAAAGATGTGTTTATTTAAAGATGTGATATTTGATGTTGTGTTTTTATATGGTTATGAGTGAATGGTTTGTATCTTGTTAAATGCTTACTAGATATTCATAAATATTGTTGATGTTTACATGTTATTATAAGATGTTGATTCGATGTCTATTGATCTTATTAAATGAATGTATACTGTCAAATGTAAATGTTAACTGAATGTGATATATATGCATGTCTATGTGTAAGTGTTATGATCTTTTATTTGAATCTATACATGTGTTTATGCATTTCTTATGTTGGATATATTCTCACCCCGATTGCGGATTGGACGCCTACGCCCTTGTGGTGTAGATTTGCAGAAAGAAGAAGCTTAGTAGCAGTGAGTCTCTGAGGATGGCTTTTGAGCCTAGTCGTTTATTTATCGCTTTTGGGAGTCTTTATCGAGTCGATGCTCTGATATGTGACACTAGGGATTTGAGATTTATTTTATTTTAGACTATGTTTTAGAATTCTTTTCGAATTCAGTTTTGATGTGGATTTAAAGATGTGAAAATTACTTTCATGTTTTGAGAATTATTCCGTTGCGACATTTTTAATTTAAATGAAGTACTTTTGGATTGATGAAGTTGTGTGACACCCTTGCATGCTTAATTATTTATTGTATTATTATTAGAAAATAATATGTGGGGTTTAGGGTGTTATAAAATGTTGGGCTGATCTTTCGGGATATCATATGTTTGTTAAAGATAAATGGCATTTTTTTCAAGTGACAGGTTGGGGATGTTATGTACTTAAAGAAAAATTAAAATTGATCAGAAGTAGCCTTAAAGTTTGGCATCAAAATCACACTCAGAATTTAGATGCTCGAATCAGCGAAATTCAAGCTAATATTGCAATTCTTGATTCTAAAGGTGCGGAACTTGATCTTGACACAGAAGAGGTTAAGGAACTTCACACTTCATCGGCTAATCTCTTTATCTAAGCTCAACACTAGCATTCAATGGCAGAAATCTGGAATCAATTAGCTAAAAGAGGGTGATACTAACTCCAAATTTTTTCACGGTTTCATGTGTTCTAGAAGGCGAGCAAACTCAATTGTCTCCTTATCAGTTAACGGGTCTCAAGTTGAGGGTGTGACTGATATCAGAAACACAGTCTTCAACTATTTTTCTGCTCATTTTTGTGATTCTAATATGGAAAGGCCTAGTGTGGAGAACCTTTCTTTCAAATCTCTCATTCAGGAGTAGGGCGGAGTTTTAACAAAACCTTTCTCTGTTGAAAAAAAGAAGCAGGCGGTGTGACACTGTGACAGTTACAAAAGTCTGGGGCCTGATGGTAATAATCTTGGTTTCATAAAGGATTTCTAGGGGGAACTCAAAGATGATTTCATGCGCTTTATCTCTGAATTTCACCGTAAGTGGCAGTTATTAAAAGGCATCAACAGTACTTTCATCGCTCTTATTCCTAAAGTGGAAAGTCCTCAACGATTGTCAGAATTCAGGCCTGTCTCTCTAATTGGTAGTTTGTATAAAGTGTTAGCTAAAGTTATATCTAATAGATTGTGATGTGTCATTGGAAGCGTCATCTCCGAGTCTCAGTCTGCTTTTGTCCATAGCAGGCAAATTTTAGATGGTATTAATTGCTAACGAGATGGTTGACGAGGCTCGCCGTTTAAAAAAGGAGCTATTACTCTTTAAAGTTGACTTTTAAAAGGTTTTGATTCTCTTGACTGACGTTACCTCAATGTTGATATGACCAAAATGAATTTTCCTGCTTTATGGCGCAAATGGATCATGGAATGTGTTACTACAACATATGCTTTTGTGCTCGCTAACGAATGTCCTACTGATTAATTCCATTTTGAACGAGGAAGGCCTTAATGCCATATTGAAAGCTCTTGTCCATGCTGATCGTTTCTCAAGTTACACGGTGGGTCGATCTGATACTGTCAGTATTTCTCATTTGCAATTTGTTGATGATACACTTTTAGTTGGAAATAAAAGTTGGGAGAATATTCGATCTTTAAAGGCTTTACTCCTGCTTTTTGAGGTCACTTCAGGCTTTAAGGTCAATTTTCATAAAAGCATGCTTATTGGTGTTAATGTGTCTAACTCCTAGCTGAATGACGCTTCTATGGTTCTAAACTGCAAAATTCGTCATGTTCTCTACCTCTACCTAGGTCTTCCCATTGGTGGGGACTCCCGGAATTTGACTTTTTGGAAACCATTGGTTGAGCGGGTCAATTCTAGATTGTCTGGTTGGAAGAGTCGCAATTTATCAATGGGTGGTCGTTTAGTCCTTCTGAAATCGGTCATGTCTTCTCTCCTGGTTTACTTCATTTCCTTCTTCAAGGATCCTGCATGTATCATTACTTCCCTTGAATCTATTTTTAACTGTTTTTTTTTTAAATGAGGAATCTAGGAAAATATCTTGGATAAATTGGGACACTATTTGTCTCAAACGGGAGGAGGGAGGTCTGGGGGTCAGGAGGATTAGGGAGTTCAATTTGTCGTTACTTGGAAAATGGTGTTGCAGGAAGAGGGAGGAAAACGTTGCTTGTTGTATAGAGTCTGTTGGAACAAAATGTGTATGAACAACTCTCTTTTGGGTTTTGATGATAACAAAGTGTTAAAAAGAAAATTGGTATTGCTAATGCTTTGTTCTAAGTGTGCAGAACCATGTCCTTAATGTTTGGTTATTAATATTGGTTTTGGAAGAACAAGCTAAGAGCAAGAAAGAAAGCATTGAAGCCTTTGTTGCAAGTCTGAAGCAAAACTGGGTCTGAAGCAGCTTCTGAAGACTGCGTCTGAAGGGTGCTTCTGAAGGCTGAGTCTGAGGGTCAACGAAAGTCAACGTCTGAAGGATGAGTCTGAAGGTCAACAAAAGTCAACGTCTGAAGGGAGTGTCTGATGAACAGTGCTTCTGAAGGGTGCGTTTGAAGACCTGCTTCTGATGAACAGTGTCTGAGAAGCTTCTGAAGTCTGACGTGGAAGGAAAAGCAACTGTCACTGTCTGCCTTTAATGCCTGCACTGTCAGAACAACTCCAATGGAACAGTTGTCTCCTTGGCCAAAACATTCCCCAGCTTTTAAGGAAAAGATTCAAAAATGTGTGCTCTGGTTTCTACCCAGTTCAGCACACATTTTCAGCGAACCTAGCTTCCAATTTGCAACGGCTCTTTGCTGGATTTCTGGCAATTCTCAACAACTATCTTTTGCTTTATAATAGGGTGAAGATTTGAAGAAGAAAACTGCTAAGACTCTTGAAACACAAGACTGATATTCGTGCTCTGTTTTGCTACCAATAATTGAAAGTCACAAAAACTCTTAGAAATTCTTACAAAGTTTACATCTTAGAATTTCTTAAGTGTTGAGTCTTAAACCTGTGTTGTATTAAGTGAACACCTCTGATATTTGATCAAGTGTTCAACTCAAACTTCTTTCTTTGTAAACCAGTTTGAAACAAAGTCTCAGTCTGCGTGTTGAGCATCCTGAAGTCTCATTACTTTGTGTTCTGAGCAATTAGAAGTCTCTTAGCTTTGTGCTTTGAGCAGAGAAGTCTCTTGACTTTGTGTCTTAGGCATTGGAAGTCTCTTGACTTTGTGTCTTGAGCATTAGAAGTCTCTTACTAGGTGTTTGAGCATTGAAGTCTCTTAACTTTGTGTTTTGAGAAAATGTAATCAGTTTGATTATAGTTAAATCTCTTGTAAGTGACAGGGGGGCTAGACTACTTCCAACTTGTGGAAGGAACTAGTATAAAAACATTGTGTCTCTTTCTTTCCCTCTCTCTTTACTTTTGAATCCGCTGCATAATAACTCTGAAAAAGGTTCAGAACTGATCTATATCAGATTCTGAACTTAACATAAGTTTTGAGAAAGGAAAAACTGTCCTCACACAATTCAACCCCCCCTTCTTGTGTGTTTTTCTCACCTTCAGTTGGTATCAGAGCTCCGGTTCTGATATTAAATCACTTAACAGTGAGTCAGTGAGATTCTGAGAAAAACATGTCATCAGATAGTTCACCTCCACCCACTCCCAGAAATCAAAGAGGTACTGGTACTTCTGTATCATATGACTATGGTACAGAAGAAAGAAAATCTAGATCACACAATAAACCCCCAATGTTTACTGGTGATCCAGAAAAGTTCTCATGGTGGAAGAGTAAGATGTACAGCCACATCATTGGTATTGATGATTCATTATGGGATATAATAGAAGATGGAATCTCTATTCCAATGGATGAAGAAGGTGTAGATGTCAACAGAAGAGGCTTAAGTGATGCTGAGAGGAAGATATACAGAAAGCATCACAATGTGAGAGGAATCATTGTTGATTCTCTCCCACACACTGAGTACCAGAAGCTGAGTGATAAATCTACAGCCAAAGCCATCATCAAATCCCTCTGCTCTAACTATGAAGGTAACAAAAAAGTTAGAGAAGCAAAGTCTAATATTCTTGTTCAACAATATGAACTGTTCAGAATGAAAGAGGATGAAAATATTGAGACAATGTTCTCAAGATTTCAGACTCTGGTTTCTGGACTTCAAATTCTGAAGAAGAGTTATACCACTGCTGACCATGTGAACAAAATTCTAAGAAGTCTGCCATCTAAATGGAGACCCAAAGTAACTGCTATTGAGGAAGCTAAAGATCTAAATACTTTAAGTATTGAAGATCTTATAAGCTCCCTCAAAGTGCATGAACTGGGACTTAATGAAGATGATTCTGTTAGAGAGCCTAAATCAATAGCACTGAAATCCAAAAGAATGTCTGTTAAAGCTCTAAAAGCTATTGAATCTGAAGAAGAATTTCCTGAGGGAAATTCTGAAGAAGATTCAGATGCTGAAGAGCTTGCAATGCTTTCCAAAAGAATTCAGTACTTAATGAATAGAAAGAAGAAATTCTCTAACAGAAGCAGCAACTTTAAAGGATCTGGTTCAAAGAGGGAAAATCAGAAGGACTGCTACAATTGCAAGAAACCTGGTCATTTTATTGCTGATTGCCCTGAACTTCAGAAGGACAAGTCAAAGGAAAAGTCAAAGAAGACCAGTTCTAAAAGCAACTTCAGAAACAAACTCAAGAAGGTCTTATGGCAACATGGGAAGATCTTGACAATGATTCTGAGTCTGATGATGAAGAGGAAGCAAACCTGGCTTTAATGGCAACAGCTTTCTCTGATGCTGAATCATGTTCAGACTCTGATGATGAAGATGAGGTATACTCTGAACTTACAAGATCTGAACTGATTGAAACAGTTAAAGATCTTATGAGCCACCTCAAAAGCAAGTTAGGTGAATTAAAATCTTTGAAAAATAAACATAACTTGCTGAATGAGGAAAATCTCAAACTTCAGAATCAAATCATTGAGTTTGATGAAGAAGTTAGAGAACTCAGAGATGGGGCTCATAAGAAACCTGAAGAAATTCTAAATGAACATGAAATTGCTCTTCAGGACTTTATTTTAACTGGAATCAATAGAAGTAAGATTGCTTCTATGATTTATAGCATTTACAAAAACAAAGGTGAAGGCATTGGTTTTAAAAATGATTCATTCAATCTTTCAAATGAATCAAAAATATCACATTGTTCTGAAAATATTTTGAAAAGGCACTGAGGTGTGCTTTGTGCCTGCTTCTGACAGTTTTGAGAAACTGAGTTTAACAGAAACTGAGACTGCAGAGTCTGAAGTTCTGAACTGCTCAGACTCTAAAGCTTCTGAGCCTAAGGGAAAGATGATAGCAGATGTTAAAACCTTGCCAAGGTCTCAACGAAAAGGTCCTAAGCCTAATAATATGAGAAAATCAGACTCTAAACCTGAAAATGTTCAGAGTCTGAAGAGTTCAGAACCTGAAACTAGTAAGTCTCAGAGTTTGAAGAATTCAAACTCAAATTTTACTAAGACTGGGTTCATGAAAACTTCAAAAACTACTAAAGCAGTCTATACAAAACATTTTCAATCTCAGAATGTCAGGCAAAGCAAGCAAAAGAAAGCCAAACTGTCATCTGTTTCTGATTTCAAACTGAAGTTTGCCTTGTGTCAGGAGTTAACAAAACTAGAGTTCTGAAGAAATCAGAACCAAAGTGTTCAATGTTTCAGACTCTAAACAACTCAGAACCAAAGACTCGCAAGTCTCAGGTTCTGAAGAAATCTGAGTCAAAACCATTGAGAACTCAGGTTCTGAAGAACTCAGTTTCAAAAACTAAGACTTATTCAAGATTTAAGGATTCATATCCAAGATATCTGAACAAGTCTGAGTTCCATAACTCCAGACATAAGGTGCAAAAGGCTAAACCTTTCAGGACTAACCATAAAGGACCCATGAAAATCTGGGTACCTAAGTCTGAGATAATTTCTGTTGCAGATATGCTTGTCATCCAAAGAAAAGGAAATGTCTTGGTACCTGGACAGTGGATGCTCGCGTCATATGACAGGAGACAAGTCTATGTTCCAAACCCTGAGCATGAAAGAGGGAGGAACTGTGGGGTTTGGAGGAAATCAGAAAGGAAGGATCGTTGGTACTGGTAAGATAGGTAATTCTTCCCTGTCCATTGATGATGTTTGGTTCGTAGATGGACTGAGACATAATTTACTTAGCATAAAACAATTATGTGACAGTAATTACGAAGTCCTGTTTAATAAGAACACATGTACTGTAATCAACAACAAAGATAAATCCGTTATGTTCAAAGGAAATAGGAAAAACAATGTTTATAAAATCAATTTTTCAGAACTGGTTGAGCAGAAGGTAGTTTGCCTTCTGTCTGTGAGTGATGAGAAATGGGTATGACACAAAAGGTTGGGACATGCTAACTGGAGACTCATCTCTAAGCTTAGCAAGTTGCAACTGGTCAGAGGCCTGCCAAACATTAACTATCACTCAGATGCTCTGTGTGGAGCATGCCAAACAGGAAAATTTTCTAAAACATCTTTTAAATCCAAAAACATTGTTTCCACCTCAAGACCTTTAGAACTGCTTCACTTTGATTTGTTTGGTCCTATTGGAACAGCTTCAATCAATGGGAAGAAGTATGGGCTTGTAATTGTTGATGATTACAGTAGTTGGACTTGGGTTAAATTCCTTAGAACTAAAAATGAAACATATGATGTGTTTAATAAATTCTGCAAACAAGTACAAAATGAAACTGACTTGAAAAATTTAAAAGTCAGAAGTGATCATGGTGGGGAATTTGAAAATGAACCTTTTGAAAAATTTTGTGAAGATCATGGAATTCTCCATGAGTTCTCATCTCCTAGAACTCAACAACAAAATGGGGTTGTAGAGAGAAAGAACAGATCTTTGCAAGAAATGGCCAGAACCATGATCCATGAATCCAAAATTGCAAAGTACTTTTGGGCAGAAGCTGTTAACACAGTATGTTATATTCAGAACAGGATCTATATCAGACCTATTCTGAATAAAACATCATATGAACTTTTTAAAGGAAGAAAACCAAGCATTTCTTATTTTCATCAGTTTGGTTGTACTTGTTACATTCTGAACAATAAGATCTACCTAAAGAAATTTGATGCTAAGGCTCAAAAGGGTATCTTTTTAGGATACTCAGAGAGATCCGAAGCATACAGGGTGTATAATTCTGAAACACATGTTGTTGAAGAATCAATACACATAAGATTTGATGATAAGAAGCCTGGTAATGAAATAACAGAGCTGGTTGAGAGTTTTGCAGATTTCAGACTCTCAGAAGAACCTTCAGAACCTGAACAGAGTTCAGAATCTGAAGAAAGTTCAGAAGCTGGAAATTCTGAAGAAACTGAGAAACTCTCAGATGCTGAAACTCCTCTTGAAGATAATCAAGATCAGCATGGTTCTAAACAAGCCCCTGGTGATTCTTCAGAAGCTAATCCACCCAGAACTTCATTTAAGTACAAGTCTTCACATCCTGAGGAGCTGATTATTGGGAACAAGAACAGTCCAAGAAAGACCAGATCAGCATTCTGTCAGAATGAGTCTATGATTGGACTTCTATCAATGATTGAACCCACAAGAGCTGATGAAGCACTTGCAGATGATGGATGGATTGTAGCTATGCAAGAAGAACTGAACCAGTTTCAAAGGAATGATGTCTGGGACCTAGTTGTAAAACCAGAAAACAAGAACATCATTGGAACAAAATGGGTGTTCAGAAACAAGCTCATTGAACAAAGAGAAGTGATCAGAAACAAGGCAAGACTGTTTGCTCAAGGCTACAGTCAGCAGGAACGAATAGACTACACTGAGACATTTGCTCCAGTTGCAAGACTGGAAGCAATCAAGTTACTTCTTTCCTATGCTGTTAATCATGATATCATCTTGTATCAATTGGATGTTAAGATTGCTTTTTTAAATGGAGTTATTTCTGAAGAAGTTTATGTTAAACAACCTCCTGGTTTTGAAGATATAAAACATCCAGATTTTGTTTTTAAACTTAAGAAATCTCTATATGGTCTGAAACAAGGTCCCAGAGCTTGGTATGAAAGACTAAGTAATTTCTTGATTAAAAATGATTTTGTAAGAGGTCAAGTTGACAATACACTCTTTAGAAAAACTCTTAAGAAACACATCTTAATTGTGCAAATATATGTTGATGATATCATATTTGGTTCTACTAATGCTTCTCTTTGCAAAGAATTTTATAAGTTAATGCAGGATGAATTTGAAATGAGCATGATGGGAGAATTGAAATTCTTTCTTGGAATTCAAATCAACCAATGCAAAGATGGTGTGTATGTTCATCAGTCCAAATACACAAAGGAGCTTCTGAAGAAGTTCCAGCTTGATGATTGCAAACAGATGACAACACCAATGCACCCTACCTGCACCTTAAGCAAAGAGGACAATGGCTCAAAAGTAGATCAGAAGCTCTATAGAGGTATCATAGGTTCTCTGTTATACTTAACTGTTTCTAGGCCAGATATTTTATTTAGTGTATGTCTGTGTGCTAGATTCCAGTCAGATCCTAGAGAATCCCATATGACTGATGTCAAGAGAATCTTCAGGTATCTGAAAGGAACAACTAATCTGGGACTTCTGTATAAGAAATCCTTGGATTATAAGCTATTGGATTTTGTGATGCTGATTATGCTGGGGAGAGGATTGAAAGAAATTACACCAGTGGAAACTGTCAGTTTCTTGGTGAGAATCTGATATCCTGGGCCAGCAAAAGAGAAGCAACTATTGCTTTGTCAACAGCAGAAGCAGAATACATCTCAGCTGCAAGTTGTAGCACACAACTGCTCTGGATGAAACATCAGTTGGAAGACTATCAGATTCATGCAGATAGCATTCCTATTTACTGTGATAATACTGCTGCAATATGTCTGTCTAAAAATCCAATTCTGCATTCTAGAGCCAAGCATATAGAAATTAAACATCATTTTATAAGAGATTATGTTCAGAAGGGTGTTTTGGATATTCAGTTCATTGATACTGATCATCAATGGGCTGACATATTTACAAAACCCCTCACAGAAGACAGATTTAACTTTATTAAAAAGAATCTGAACATGCATTTCATCTCTTGAAAAATATGCTTGAATCTGAATAGCAACTGAGACTCTAAAAGCTCATCAGAAACTAAGACTTATCAGCCACTCATTTTGAGAGTCTGAAGAAAGTTAAGCATCTGAAAAACTTCAGAGTCTGAGTTTCAGAACCTGGATTTCTGACTTCTGAATCTGCATAGTTCTCAAACTTTTGGTCAGAATCTGGTAAGTTATAACTCTGGGCAATGATGATTTAAAGCTTTGAAAGTTATACTTTGTCCCTCCCAAAGTCATCAATGAACAAATGTGTTTTTCTGTTTTCAGTTCTGAAATGTTGTTTAACAAAAAAACACAGACACATTTTTCATCATAATTGCTCAAATTTGGTATCAGACATGTTCAGTTTTTCAAAACATATTTAAAAAACCCTGAACAGTTATGTCTGAATGAGTTCAGAAGCACTGAGTTAAATGCTATATTTTTCAGTTTTCTGAAACGAAGTTCAGTTGTGCTAAAATCTTCAGTTGGTATATGATCTGAACAATTTTGTCTAAAATAGTTCAGTGATACTAACCAGATTGTACTGAACAAATGCTCTGAACAAAATGATCTGTTTTCAGGTTTCTAAAACCAGTTAAGTGGTACTGAACAATTCTGAACAGATTGTGTCTGATCAGAATGCTCTGAACAATCTTTTATGTTCTGAACAACATTCTCTGATCTTCAAATGCAATGTTATACTTCATGCATGATCAAGCTTGCTCTGATGCTTATCTTTGCTGCTTGATTACCTATATGATTGCATTTTTTTTAATCTCACATGTTTTCAAACTCTCTTATTTCTTAAAATTCTGGAAATTTTCTTTTTGCTGATGACAAAAGGGGGAGAAAAAGTAAACAAGTAAAGTAAACAAGTATTAAGGCTCCTGAGCTCAAAATATAAGTTTAATTCTGTCAGTTAATTAACTTATGAGAGGGAGTAAAAGGTATCAACTTCTGAGCTCAGAACATAAGTTAAATTCTGATTGAAATTATCTTATGAGAACAGTTTAATATCTGTTTGCCTCTGAATTAATTTTCTGTGAGATAAATTACTCTTAGTGAGTTGAAATGAATTTAAATAACTTGGATAAGACTCAGGGAGCTTACAAAACTTATCCTGTGGATTATCAGACTTAGGGTGAGAGCTTACAAACCTCATAACCTAAAGTCAGCCTGTTATTTATAATTCTGAGTGTTAATTTCATGTTATTGATCTAAATTAAATTTAATTAACATGGATAAGAATCAAGGGGAGCTTTCAAACCTAACCTTAAGGATTATCAGACTAAGGGGGAGCTTGCAAACCTCATCCTGAAGTCAGCTTGTTAATTAAACTTAACAACAATTCTGAAATTCTCACATTTTTTATTTAAACTGAATTTAATTAACCTGGTTCAGACTCAGGGGGAGCTTGCAAAACCTCACACCCTGTAGTCAGCTTGTTAATTAAATTAACAACAATTTTCTATTAATACTTATGTTTGTCATCATCAAAAAGGGGGAGATTGTTGGAACAAAATGTGTATGAACAACTCTCTTTTGGGTTTTGATGATAACAAAGTGTTAAAAAGAAAATTGATATTGCTAATGCTTTGTTCTAAGTGTGCAGAAACATGTCCTTAATGTTTGGTAATTAATATTGGTTTTGGAAGAACAAGCTAAGAGCAAGAAAGAAAGCATTGAAGCCTTTGTTGCAAGTCTGAAGCAAAACTGGGTCTGAAGCAGCTTCTGAAGACTGAGTCTGAAGACTGCGTCTGAAGGGTGCTTCTGAAGGCAGAGTCTGAAGACTGCGTCTGAAGGGTGCTTCTGAAGGCTGAGTCTGAGGGTCAACGAAAGTCAACATCTGAAGGCTGAGTCTGAAGGTCAACAAAAGTCAAAGTCTGAAGGGAGCGTCTGATGAACAGTGCTTCTGAAGGGTGCGTCTGAAGACCTGCTTCTGATGAACAGTGCCTGAGAAGCTTCTGAAGTCTGACGTGGAAGGAAAAGCAACTGTCACTGTCTGCATTTAATGTTTGCACTGTCTGAACAACTCCAATGGAACAGTTGTCTCCTTGGCCAAAACATTCCCCAGCTTTTAAGGAAAAGATTCAAAAATGCGTGCTCTGTTTTCTGCCCAGTTCAGCACACATTTTCAGCCAACCTAGCTTCCAATCTGCAACGGCTCTTTGCTGGATTTCTGGCAATTCTCAACAGCTATCTTTTGCTCTATAAAAAGGTGAAGATTTGAAGAAGAAAACTGCTAAGACTCTTGAAACACAAGATTGATATTCGTGCTCTGTTTTGCTGTCAATATTTGAAAGTCACAAAAACTCTTAGAAATTCTTACAAAGTTTACATCTTAGAATTTCTTAAGTGTTGAGTCTTAAACCTGTGTTGTATTAAGTGAACACCTCTGATATTTGATCAAGTGTTCAACTCAAACTTCTTTCTTTGTAAACCAGTTTGAAACAAAGTCTCAGTCTGCGTGTTGAGCATCCTGAAGTCTCATTACTTTGTGTTCTGAGCAATTAGAAGTCTCTTAGCTTTGTGCTTTGAGCAGAGAAGTCTCTTGACTTTGTGTCTTGAGCTCTGGAAGTCTCTTGACTTAGTGTCTTGAGCATTAGAAGTCTCTTACTAGGTGTTTGAGCATTGAAGTCTCTTAACTTTGTGTTTTGAGCAATTGTAATCAGTTTGATTATAGTTAAATCTCCTGTAAGTGACAGGGGGACTAGACTACTTCCAACTTGTGGAAGGAACTAGTATAACAACATTGTGTCTCTTTCTTTCCCTCTCTCTTTACTTTTGAATCCGCTGCATAGTAACTCTGAAAAAGGTTCAGAAAAGATCTAAATCAGATTCTGAACTTAACATAAGTTTTGAGAAAGGAAAAACTGTCCTCACACAATTCAACCCCCCCCCCCCCCCTTCTTGTGTGTTTTTCTCACCTTCAGAGTCTTGGCGGCGAGGTACGTTGAGGAAGGTGGAACTATAGAAGATGTAGGGAGATTAACTTCGGTGTGGTGGTCTAATTTTCTTAGCATCAAGAGGGGTGTTGGCGAGGGTGTTGGTAGCTGGTTTACCGATCACTTACGGGTGGAGGTGGGAGATAGAGTGTGAACTTTATATTAGTGGGATCCTTGGTTAGATGGCGAAATTTTGAAGGATATATTGAGCCGTCTTTTTTATCTTTCGGATAACAAATTGGCGATTGTGGTGGACATGTTTTCTTTAGGATGGGGGAGGGAGGTGAGGCGTGGAATTGGCGTCGGAGGTTGTTGGCTTGGGAAGAAGAACTGGGGAGTGATTGTTGTGCACTTTTATTACCAATTGTGTTACAGGCTAATGTGAACGACGGGTGGATCTGGCAACTTCATGTCTCTTCAAAATACAATGTTACCAGTGTTTACAATTATTTAACAACAATGGATCAACCTCTAAACAACAACCACACTACAATCATTTGGCACAAGGAGGTTCCTTTAAAAGTCAACATCTTCGTTTGGTGTTTATTACGTAACTGTCTTCCAACAACTAACAACTTAATCAGAAGAAGGATACTTCAACCGAATATTTTCTTTTGCTCTGGCGGGTGTGGCTCTCATGTGAATTCTATTAATCAGCTTATAGATAAAATTAAGCTCAAATCCTTTTGGTGGTTGAAGGAAAATCATCCTAATTTTGCTTTTAATTATCACGTGTGGTGGCTTAATCCCCTCTTATGTTTGGGAGTTAATATTTAGTTTCATTTAATTTCTGGCTCTTTTTTTGTGATTCTAAGTGAGCATGCATTATGGCTTAAGGCTTAGCTTTTTTTGCAAATCGTTGTAACATATACCTTTCTTTCTTAGTTCTCATCTGGCACTTCTTGTGCTTGAGAAACTAAGTTTTGGTTATATATTTCATTTTAGCTTAAAAAAAACTGTGACCAAATCAATTTGACATAAACTTGCATCCATGCTTATGTTACTTACTATTTATGCCTTCACAATTTTCACATCAAAAGTGCATGGAGACGCGGGAAATTGACCCAAAACATTCGTTCAAACACACTTTACATCAATTTCAAAAATTGCATGTCATTTGATTACCAAAATTGAGTTTTACCTTTGTACGTACAAATATTTCTATATCCAATATATAGTAATGTTTTGAAATTGTTATGCAACTCTATTAGAATCAGTATCATCATTGACTCGTTACTTAGTACACACATCCGGTTTGGTAGATATAAATTAAATTTACTGTGAATGTGATGGTTAATAGATGATAAATGCTATATCTAGTGTATATAAATTGGGATGCCATATAAATTTGATCATGATACAACTACATCTATTATATATGTAAGTGATGAAAATAAGTTTGGTCTGAACTCGCGTGCACACAAAAGCTACTATTTGTGGCTTCTCAACTTTCACGTCCAAAGTGCATGAAGACGCGATAAAGTGCATTTAAACGTTGTTTCGTAGATGAAAACTAATTTTTTTGTGACAGTTAAACAATGATGATTAGTATGTTTGTATTACACAGACCAAAAATACTATTAGGCTTTCATTTCTTTTATTTAGTTTTTTAAATTCTATTATTTATAATCAATATATATATATATATCGAGTCGGGATTCATTGAAATTATGTGTCAAATTTAGAATAGTTACGCCTCTAATAACTTTGTATAGAATATGGATCTTACAAATCGGAACCTTGAATCATGTTGTATTTTCTTGATAACAATATATAAACTTTTAAAAGGATTAAATTCGAATAATGACAAACAAAAATGATATCAAATACTAAGTTTTTTTCCCGATTTTAATAATAATATGTCCCCTAAGTCTATGGATGTTATGTTTAAGATGATTAGCTTTGCCATTCAAAAAGAATTAACGACTCAGTTTGTTGTTCGTTTGTCTTATATTCCTCTTAATTCATTGTAAATATTTTTTCATCTCTAATAATATTGTGGAGCTCTTGACCAAAAAAAAATATTGTGGAGCTTGATCTCCTAACCCCGAATTTTTTTTGGCTAAAGTTTCCTATTTAAATAATAATATATTAGTTTAATGAATTAACTTTATACTTTTTAGAAATCAATAAAACTTATGTCCTTTTATCCACATTGTGTTTATGGTAGATTCTTTATCTTCTTAATCTTTTTGTATTTCTTTTTAAAATCACACAATATCATCTTTAATTTATTAAAGTTATTACTATATCTACAAAATAATATCCGATAATTTGGTGAATAAGGTAAAAAATTGAAATCACATACCTGTTTTTAATATAATATTTTTTTATAGTATACTATACAAAGTACGAGTAATTAATGGCATACAAAAGAAAATCGGATACTGAATTTAAATAATTTCCAATTTTTATATTTTTCTTTGGATACACGTTGCAGTTTACTATTTAAATAATATAATAGTTTAACAATTTAACACTAATACTTTTCTCTTTTATTCATATTTTGTTAGTTGGTAGCTGGCCTTTTCATCTTCTTTATGAAATATTTTGTCAAAAAAAAAAATCTTCTTTATGAAATATGCTGAATAGAAATTTCAAAATGTTAGTCCGCAAAAGATTTTTTATTTTTTTATCGATTCTTAGAAGAATTATTTAGGAAAGAACAAATTAACTTACTAATTTCATAAAAACAAAAGATATCCTAAAAATAAAAAATACAAAATAAAAATCATTTTAAAAAATAATATGAAACAGAATAAAAAAACATGGATTGTCCCCGTATACAGGGGTCGAGGTTCGAACTTCTGATTTCTAACTTATACACTTGCCAATTTTTAGCGATTAAACTACTTAATAAAAAAGAATACAAAACATGGACTTGTCTTATATATGTACCCAAAAAAAATGTCTATAGATAAATCCACTAATTTTATCAAAAAAAAAATGTTGAGCTTGAAAAGAAACAAAATTTAAAGGTTACATCAAAGGCACCAAAAAATAGCACCACCAAATCAAAAATAAAAAGATAACCGACTGCATGATAAAACCACTTCTAAACATATAAGTGCTTGGATGATCCACTGAAAGTAACATTATGAAAAACTTTTAACTTTAGACTTAATCCATTACCATATCAATAATTTAACTATGGCAATAGGTGATAAAAATAGGTATAACTGTCGGCCCGTTATATTTTACATGCAATTGAACTTTATAAATGGAAATGCAAATTATTGTGATAGCTATACGACGATAATTTTCATATCTTCGTTTAGAACTGCAACTAGATTTGGCTTGAAATTGCGTGCACACAAAAGCTACTATTTGTGGCTTCTCAACTTTCACGTCCAAAGTGCATGGAGACGCGATAAAGTGCATTTAAACGTTGTTTTGGAGATTTTTTTTTTAAAGAAATATGCTTATAGCATTTCATTAATAATAAGAGATTCAATACAAAGTGGGATTTCATAATAAATAATGGGACTAGCTAAGAAAGTGGCTTCTCTTGCTAAGGCATGAGCAACCCCATTCGCTTGTCGTCTGATAAACTCGACCCTGGAGTTTGTAAAAGATGTGGAGAAAAGCACTCGACACGCTTCAATAATATTGCCAAATTCTGTAACATCTGTCGTGCGGAAATGGAATGCATCTCTCGTGAGTTTGGAGTTCAGCTCGAACTCCACATTATCAAATTGTATATCTTGCATCCAATGGAGAGCATGATAAAGACCCAAAGCTTCACCGATAGCTACTGGATAAATGTGATCAAACTGCAACACCTTAACTAACACAAAAGTTCCTGAATCGTCCCGAATGCAAATACCAATACCTGTCCTTTGAAATTGCTCCGAAAAAGCCGCGTCGACATTGCATTTTAGCCTCCCGCTGTTGGGCGGCGTCCAGGCCTGCAGAACAGGTCCCGTAGCAGCATTAGAGTGTTGCCCGGCCTGCTGGGTGGTGCTGGCAGCCTGCAGAACAGGTCATGTAGCAGCATTAGAGTGCTGCCCGGACTGTTGAGAGGTGTTGGCAGCCTGCAAAACAGGCTCTGTAGCAGCATTAGAGTGCTGCCCGGCCTGCTGAGTGGTGCTGGCAGCCTGCAGAACAGGTCCAGTCACGACATTAGAGTGATGCTCGGACTGTTGAGTGGTGCTGGCAGCCTGCAGAACAGGTCATGTAACACCATTAAATTGCTGCCCGGCCTGCTGAGTGGTGCTGGCAGATTGCATTTGCGTGGCAGCTGCTAAAGGAGGAGTTGCTAACCGTGACAGATTGGCCTCCTGCCAGTCATGAAGGAGGTTACGGCCTCTGTCAACAACTTGGGAACTCGTCTCCGTTGCGTTCTCCCAAATCCTGAGATTCCTGTGCTTCCACAAGCTCCAACACATAGAAGCAAAATGGTATTGAACAGTCATGGGCAAATCCTGCAACATATAAAAAATAGCATCGATAGCAGAATTCGTGTGAATTGCAGCATATTGGACGTCATACCAAAGTCCAGCAGCCTGCCAGACTTGGATGGCAAAAGGGCATTCAAAAAATAGGTAGTGCAAGTCCTCATGGTTAGAGTCGCAGCTTGCACAAGTTGTTGGACAAGAGACCCCTTTGTCTTGCAAGCGAATTCTAGTCGGTAAACAACCTCGACACATCCGCCAAATGAGATTTTTAACTTTTGGCGGAACCTTCAAGCGCCAAATATTCTTCCAGTTACCCGACAGGCGAAGGTGAGAAACATCAAGAAGCTCTTCCACACATAATATATATGCGCTCCGCACCGAGTAACACCCGTTCCTTTCCGCTTTCCAAATGAGACGATCTTGGCTGACTTTCTCATACAAAGGTGTATGCAAAATTGCATCATCAATGTCACTGCTAAACATCTGTCGAACAAGGGGCACGTTCCAATGCTTACCATACTCAGATAACAAATTTTGAACATGAAAATCACGAACATAGAAACCTCCTGCAATATTTCCATCAATAACCTCACCATTGGACAGCCATGGTGCATCAAGAATAGGGATGGTCGCACCCGAACCAATTCTCCATCTGGCTCTGCCTCGAATAATAAAATGGGCAGGCAAAATGCTCCGCCAAACATAACTCGGATTATGACCAATATTGGCAGTAAGGAAGGATTTACCTAGAAAATATCGAGCCTTAAAAAGACGCGAAACAAGAGAATGATGATGATTTTTTTTAAATAAGTTATTGTGATGGTTGAACGATGATGATTTTTTTTAAAATAAGTTAAACGATGATGATTAGTAGGTTCGTATCAAACCAAAAATACTATTAGGATTTAATTTTTTTATTTAGTTTTTTTCAATTCTATTATTTATAATCAATATATGTATGTGTGTGTGTATATATAGGGGGCTGCTAATTTACACCCACCTAAAAACACTAAGGAGTGGGTGTTAAAAAGGAATAATAAGGAATAAAAAACACAATTTGCGATTTGCAATTTAAACTTGCCATTTGTGATTCCAGAAACAACTTGCGAATTACGTTTTCTCTCTGCAACTATGAGGCATCAATTCAGCGCTTTAAACCCTTCTGTGCACATCGACTATGAGCGACTCAAACCCTCTACTAGGGTTTATTTATGAACAACATGCACCAGCACGTGACGAGGAAGACCAGAAGGAGAGAAGCGCTAAAAAGATAAAAGAAGGTAGGGTGGATGGTGTGGTTCATGGTGATGGAGAGATGGTTGTGATGGCAATGGAGCAAGGGGAAAGGAGAGTGATAGATTCCAAATCCAACAAGGAATCTGTCGTTGGAACAATGGTGACTTTGGAGGAAGAGGAAGTGTGAAGAAGGAAGCCTAGAAGAGGGGAAGGGAGGACCAAGGAAGAGGAGATGCTGGTTGAAGGAAACATTGAAGAAAGAAATTTGGGGAGATTGATTGCCCTAGGTTTTCTTTCTCTGATAAAGAGGATAAACGCATACTACAACCTTGGAAAGAGGGAGTAATAGTTCAATTGCTTGGAAGGAAGATTGGTTTTAAGGCTTTGGAAAATAGATTGAAACAATTATGGGTGCGTAGAGGTGTGATACAAATTGTGGATCTTAGCCATGATTTTTATCTTGTCACTTTTACAAGTCTGGAAGATCAACGTAGGGCATTAATGGAGGGACCATGGATGATATATGATCATTACTTGGTAGTATGGACATGGAGTGCAAAGTTTGATCCGGCAACTGCAACTATTACTAAAGCTGCGATGTGGGTAAGATTCTCTGGGTTAGCGATAGATTACTATGATTCCAAAATTTTACACTTTATTGGTAATCGAATTGGTCGATCGGTGAAGGTGGACAAAAATACACTTTTACAAGAAAGAGGTAAGTATGCAAGATTATGCGTCGAGGTTGATTTGAGCAAGCCATTACTTGCAATGTTTGAATTGAAGGGGTGCCACTATAAGGTTGAATATAAAGGGTTGCACCTTTTATTTCTAAATTGCGGCAAGTTTGATCATTATTCGGAGGGATGCACCATGAAGGCAAAGACTAATGTGATGAGTGGGGGAGAAGGGACGTCGATTGGAAGTGAGGGAGGAAAGGAAGGGAGTGTAGAGGAGGGAGCGTGGACGGTGGTGCAAAAGCCAAGGCGGCCACGTAAGGGGAAGGAAGGGACGACACAGGCACCACATGGAAGAGAAACGAAAACCAGAGAAACAAGTAGCCGTTGGAAATTCAGGTTCGCGATTTAGCATGCTGAACGTGGACAATGTGTAGGATTCGGCACCACCCACATTTACTGGAGTTACAACAAATTCCGATGAGGGGAATTTAGTGCACCCATTAACTCATAATAATAAGAAAGGGAAAAATGCTATGAAGTCAACTAATGAGAGAATAAGGAGTGGAATTAATGGCAGCAAATATCAGAAAATAAATACTACAGGTGAATCATCCAATGAGACAAAAGGGACCATTTTTTAAAAGAAGGGAAACACGTTGGCAGACTACATGGTATCAAAAGGAATGGACAATATTATTGCTACAAATTTGAATCGAAAGAGTAAGACAGAAAAACCAAAAACTAGTGATGTGGTGCATCAAGCCATAGGGTCCAATAAGAACTATGAGAAAAGGGAGCGGTATCTGGTATGGGTGATGCTTCAAATAATATAGAGTTTTCACACTTGAATTTCCATATAGACCCAGAACCAACAGAGTCGAAATTTTTTCATGGCACTATGTTTGAAGATCGAAGACCAGCTTTAGAGCACTCATTTAATTTGCATTCCAATGACAATGGAGGAAAGAGTATGGAGATGGAGGTCATTGGGGATGTAAGGACAATGAGGACTTTAATGTTGAGGAGAGAGATATGGAGGTAGTGGTTCACAGTGATAACCATAGTCATGCGAGTAGGGAAGGAGTTGGAATTATCGGGGTGCTGCTAGCTCAGCTTTTTACAGGAATTGTAAACAGTATGTTGACAAACATAAACCTGTGTTGTTAGTGATTATGGAAACAAGGGCATGCCCTCTTAAATTAAAGAAGTCTTTTCAATTGTTAGATTTTGATCGGTATCAGTTCTCGAAAGTGAATGGGTACTCAGGTGGTATTATTGTGGCTTGGAAAGAGGAAGTGATAAGAGTTGATGTGATCGCTATTCATTTTCAGTTTCTTCATTTGATGGTGACGTTGCGGTACGGGAAAGTTTTCTATTTTACTCATATCTATGTGAGTCCTCAAGAGGAGATGAGGAATGATTTGTGGAGCAAATTACAAAATATTTCTCGTACTATGATTGGTGAATGGTTGCTTGCTGGAGATTTCAATGACATCGCACATCCTATAGAAAAAAAGGGTGGAGTGTCGGCTGAGCAACGTAAGTGTGATAAATTTGTTGATAGAATATATGTTTGTCGATTGTTAGATTATGGAGCTACTGGTCCACAGTTTACTTGGAGGGGTCCTATATTCCAAGGTGGAGACAAAAAATTTGAAAGGTTGGATCGTGCTCTCTCAAATGATGATTGGCGTCTAGGGTTCCTGAATGCCATGATTAAGGTGTTGCCTAGAGTTAACTTTTCTGATCATCATCCCTTACTTGTTGTGCTAGAAGGTGTTGAGAGAGTTCAAAGAACAAGATATTTCAGGTTTGAAAGTGCATGGTTGTTAGATGATAGTTATGTTGATATGTTGAAAGCTTGTTGGAACGGAATAGTGACCATGCAAGATAAGTTGAAGAATATCTCTCACGAAATTGAAGAGTGGAAGAATATTACAGTTGATTGTGTTTTAATTAAAAAGAGGGAGCTCTTGGCCCAAATTGGAGGAATTCAGAAGCATCTGCAGCGATGGAGAAATAATTGTTTCCTTGTTAAACTTGAGAAGGAGCTACAACAAGAATTAGATCATATTTTAAAGATGGCAGAACTTATGTGGTTCCAGAGATCAAGAGCCAAGTGGTTAACTGATGGAGATAGGAATACCAGGTACTATCATCTTAAAGCTATAACCAGACGACGGAGGAATCAAATATTGACACTTTGTGATGATCATGGTAACTGGGTAGAGGATCGTGAAGATTTGAAACATATGGCAAATGATTTTTACAAGATGTTGTTTGCAGAGGAGGGTATTGATATGACTTGGTACCAGACAACAATCACTTTTCTGCAGCTGCATGAGGATGAGGTTATGCAGATTCGCAGAGGGGTGGAATATGATGAAGTGAAGCGTGCCATTTTTAGTATAAGTCTGTGGAAAGCGCCAGGGCCGAATGGTTTCCCGGCAGGGTTCTACCAGAAATCTTGGGGAATTGTTGGTAAAAGTGTTTATGATTTTGTCAGGAGTATTTGGCATAACCCGCACCTGTTGAAAGACATACATTATACTGACATCTGTTTAATTCCAAAGGTGGATCAGCCCGAGCATATTAAGCAGTTTCGACCTATTTCTTTGTGCAATACTTTATAAAATTGTCAGTAAAGTATTGACAAATAGAATCAATGATACCATTGCCAAATTTTTGTCTCCGAATCAGACATGTTGGTTATTTAAAGGTTGGCTAAATGTTTGGTAAAATCAATTTGTTCAAGCAAAGCGTCTCCAGAAGTTATTTGAGTCTTCAGAAGCAAGAAATTGGATTTGAGGAGGTTCAGAAGCTGGAACTTCAGAAACAGTACTTCAGAAGCTGGAACTTCAGAAACAGTACTATAGAAGCTGGAACTTCAGAAGCTGAACTTCAGAAGCACTATTCATCAGAAGCTGAACTTCAGACGTTGACCAGCGTTGACCTTCAGAAGTTGAACTTCAGAAGCTGTTTTCAGAAGCTGGATTTCTGCATACTTTGTGATTAATTCCTTGCGTATCTTTTGAAGATTTGTTGAAGATTTATCATGGCTGAAGTTTCCAGAAGACTGATATTTTTATGAGAAGATCTTATTTGAAGATTGGCTTCATGTTTATTGTTGAATATATTTTCAAAGGATCTTTGGAAAATATAATTCAGAAATATGTTTCCTTCTTTGAGCTTCTATAATATTTCAGAATCATATCAACTGAAGAATATTTGGTTCAGATTTATGTTGCAGCTGAAGACTATTTAAAGAGGACTTTGCTATTGGAAATTTCATGTGTCAAAAACCAGAAATTTGTTTTAGAGTTTTTGTGTCTGTGTAAGCTTAGGCTTTGTTTGTACACCACTCATCTGAGTTGGTTTAAGTGTTTTGAGTTGTAAATCACTTAAAGCTTTTAAGCACAAGTGATGTTTTTGTTCTGTTGAAGTGTGACTTCAATTTGTTTGTTTTGTTAAGTTTACAATCACTGGGCTGTGATTGCTTGGTTAGGAAGTAAGTGGGTTCTTATACCTAGGTGGTTTCCTGGGTAGAAGTCTAGAAGGGTAGAGATTAAGTGATAAGACGAAGAACAGGGGCTGTTGAGTCTTAGAATTAATTCTACTTAGTAGATTTCCTTCCTGGATTGGTATCCCTCAGAGTAGGTGAAGTTTGCACCGAACTGGGTTAACAAATATATGTGTTCATTTTACTTTCTGCATTGTTTATTGCTGCTTCTGAACTATTGTTTTCCATACTCTGTTTTTAGTTCAGAACCAGTTAATTGCCAGAATTTCAATTGGCATCAGAGCAGGCACCCTACTTGTTTTTGGGTGAGCTCTAGGGAGATATTTTCTGGCAGAATGGAAAAGAAAGTAAAAAGCATTGGCCTTGTTACCAATACTGATGTTAAGAAGTCACATGGAGAATTGTCTTATAAAGATCATGCTGTTGTTTGCAAGAAGTGACATGTTAAATTTGAAGAAGTGTGCAAGCAGCTGGTAAATCAGAAAAAGACTATCAGTCAATTATATGCTGAAAGAAGTGATCATCTAGCACAGATTTCTGATCTCAAAGATGAGGTAACCCAGCTGAACTCTCAACTTGAACATGTGAAGAAACAAGTCAGAATGTTGAACACTGGTACTGATGTGCTGGAAGAAATTTTGGAGAAACAGAATCAGGGAAAACCAAATGGCATTGGATTTGTTGATCAGAATCTGAAAATCAAACAACAAAAATCTGCTAAGAGGTTTCTACCTGCTGCTGATACTCATGTTCCACTGATGAGGAAACCTAAGAACAAACCTCAGGATTCTAAAGACAAGAAAGCTACTAATCCTTGGGTATGTCATCATTGTGGGAAAAAGGGACACATTAAACCTTTTTGTTACAAGCTGCATGGATATCCCAAGCATTTTCACCACAGAAAAGTGGAACCAGCTGTGAACAAAAGCAAGATCAAGAAAGAATGGAGACCAAAGTGTGAAGGTGTTGCTCAGAGGCTGAACAAAGGAAAAGGAAAGGCTGTTGCTGATGACAGCAAGCCCATTCCTGTAGCACAGATGAGTTCTGGTGCTGGATCATCCAAAGTTTGGAGCAAAGTGGTGGTTCCTGTTCCTGTTCAGAAAGCACTAGTTTCTAGTAAGTCTGAAGATGGTGTGTCATGTGTTCAGAAGAGAATTGCTGAACTTGAAATGCAGATTGCTGGGAAGAAGGTTCTATATGTGCCTGAGGCACACATCAATTAAGCAGCATCTGGTGATTGTGTCTAATGAAGACTAAGCAAGTTCTGATGCTGAATCTGAAGACTGTCTAGTTTGTAGCTGATGACCTGGGTTACTTTTGTGTTTCTGGTCTGCAGTTGTGATGTTCTCTACAGTTTTTGGTTGTTCTTCTGAGTGATATGTGGTTCTGATCCTTGCTGATGCTGACTGGTTCTGTGTTGATTAGTTGTGTTTGTGTTCTGTGTTGTGTTTCTTGCTCCTAGTGTTTGCTGGTGTTTTGTCAAACTTGTTTGGCTAAAAAGGGGGAGAAATATGTGTGGTCTGATTTGTTTGCTTCAGGGGGAGAATTCCTGAGCTGAGCTGTTCAGGGGGAGTTCCTGAGTGTTGTGTTTCAGGGGGAGAAGCTAGCTGTTCCTCAAAAATTACTGTTGCGTACTTCAGGGGGAGTATGTATGATTGTGTGTTGAACTGAAGCTGATTGTTTATGTTTGACATAGCATTTATCCACTGCTACTTACTCTGGTGCTATGGTTAATTTTATGTGTGGAGTTCTTCATGGTTGTTTCATTTGTATTGAGTGAAGAACTTGGTTTTATGAAGAATTTGATTTTAGCCAAAAATTTGCCAAAGGGGGAGATTGTTGGTTATTTAAAGGTTGGCTAAATGTTTGGTAAAATCAATTTGTTCAAGCAAAGCGTCTCCAGAAGTTATTTGAGTCTTCAGAAGCAAGAAATTGGATTTGAGGAGGTTCAGAAGCTGGAACTTCAGAAACAGTACTTCAGAAGCTGGAACTTCAGAAACAGTACTACAGAAGCTGGAACTTCAGAAGCTGAACTTCAGAAGCACTATTCATCAGAAGCTGAACTTCAGACGTTGACCAGCGTTGACCTTCAGAAGCTGAACTTCAGAAGCTGTTTTCAGAAGCTGGATTTCTGCATACTTTGTGATTAATTCCTTGCGTATCTTTTGAAGATTTGTTGAAGATTTATCATGACTGAAGTTTCCAGAAGACTGATATTTTTATGAGAAGATCTTATTTGAAGATTGGCTTCATGTTTATTGTTGAATATATTTTCAAAGGATCTTTCGAAAATATAATTCAGAAATATGTTTCCTTCTTTGAGCTTCTATAATATTTCAGAATCATATCAATTGAAGAATACTTGGTTCAGATTTATGTTGCAGCTGAAGACTATTTAAAGAGGACTTTGCTATTGGAAATTTCATGTGTCAAAAACCAGAAATTTGTTTTAGAGTTTTTATGTCTGTGTAAGCTTAGGCTTTGTTTGTACACCACTCATCTGAGTTGGTTTAGGTGTTTTGAGTTGTAAATCACTTAAAGCTTTTAAGCACAAGTGATGTTTTTGTTCTGTTGAAGTGTGACTTCAATTTGTTTGTTTTGTTAAGTTTACAATCATTGGGCTGTGATTGCTTGGTTAGGAAGTAAGTGAGTTCTTATACCTCGGTGGTTTAATGGGTAGAAGTCTAGAAGGGTAGAGATTAAGTGATAAGACGAAGAACAGGGGCTGTTGAGTCTTAGAATTAATTCTACTTAGTAGATTTCCTTCCGGGGTTGGTATCCCCCAGAGTAGGTGAAGTTTGCACCGAACTGGGTTAACAAATATCTGTGTTCATTTTACTTTCTGCATTGTTTATTGCTGCTTCTGAACTGTTGTTTTGCATACTGTTTTTAGTTCAGAACTAGTTAATTGCCAGAATTTCAAGACAGATTTTATTTCAGGTAGATGCATCCATGAGAACATAGTTGTTGCTCAAGAAATGGCTCATAGTATCGGGAAAATGACCGGTAAGGTTTGCTATTTTTGCAATTAAGGTTGATCTCGCTAAAGCCTACGATAGGCTTAATTGGAATTTCATTTACCGAACGCTATTGGAGGTGGGATATCATAAGGAGTGGGTTGATGTGGTTATGGCATCTGTAACCAGTGTTAGTAATAATGTGAAGTGAAAGATTATAGTATTTTCAGCCGCAACGTGGAATTAGGCAAGGTGATCCTACTTCAACATACTTATTTGTCATTTGCATGGATAAGTTGTCTCATTTAATTACTGAAGGAGTGCAAGCGGGGGTCTAGAAGCCTGTGAGGGTAGGTAGGAATGGCCCTTTAATTTCACACCTTATGTTTGCTGATGTTTACTTTTGTTCGTGGAGGCTACTAAAGAGCAAATAGGAGTTGTTCTCAATATTCTTGATGAGTTTTGTCGGTTGTCTGGGCAGCAGTTCTCACATGAGAAAACTAGCATCATGTTCTCAAGAAATGTTCCTTTGGAAGTAAGGGTGGAGTTGGTTGCCTTGTCTGGTTTTAATGAAGCCCCTTCTTTGGGAAAGTATCTTGGGTTCCTCTGGTAGGGAGAGCGTCGAGAAGGGCTGATTATAATTATTTATTAATCCAAGTTAAGACCAAACTATCTGCGTGGAAAGCTAAGCAGTTATCTTCTGAAGGACGTGTTACACTTGCAAAAGCGGTTATAGAGGCAGTTCCTATTTATTTGATGATGACAACAGCGATCCCAAAAGTTTGTTTGAACGAAATTAATTGTAACATCCTGCTTCAGACTCAATTAATTATCAGTATTTAGACGATGTATCAGAGGTATTTTAAGGAAGGGCAATTTGGTAATTACCGCTCATGGGCTTTATATATGGCAAAAGCCATTCTTTCCTTCATTTTTCATTCTTCCTTCTCTCTCTAGAAAATCAATCCTCTCCCTTCTCCCTTCTCTTTTTCACGCCACCCTCTTCCCTTCCCTCCAATATTCATCAATCTTCATTTTTATCTCTCAATCTTTATGCAAGCAAGCACCAATTTTGGGAAGTTTGAGAGAAGAGAAGCAAAGAGAATCAAGAAAGGAAGGAAGAGATCAAAGCTAGGGTTTGAGGAAAAGCTTGCCAAGGATCAAAGCAATTCCTAGGTGAGTTCCTTAGATTAGAATCCCACCTTGGGTGAGTTTTTGAATGAATTCCTTTGTTTTTGGAAAAGTTTACAATTTTGTGCCCTAACCCTTAATGCTTGCCTAATCCTTGCTAATCCATGAATTAAGTTATCAATTGGTAGTTTAAAATCATCCTTAATACTGTTAGGAAGCTTGGGTAAGTTTGGATGTGTCAAATTGGTGAAAAATCAAGCTTTTGAATATTTTCTGCACTGTCATGCTCGCTACAGCGAGTTGGAGCTCGCTGCAATGAGCATCACATTTCTCGTTATGGACTAGCTCGCTATAGCGCGGGTCTGCTTGCTACAGCGCGCTTGGCAGAACCAACTTGGTCTGCTGAGCTAAGTTAGGTGAGTTGACGCGTTTGGGCGAGGTGTTTTGCAACCGTTTACAACGAAAACCCTAATTTATAAGAAAATGCCATTTTGACATATCTGAAAGGCTTCGAACGCATGAAAGTTTAAGGTAACAAGGATTAGGTAATGCACTAGAGGTACGAGAGCAAAGTTAGAAGAGCCGGGTAGTTATTAAAATGAGATAATAAGCCCTTAAGTACGACATATGACAACGATATGTCTAGAACCTATGATAGGTTAGCAAGATTAGAATGTAATTAATTAAGCGTACGAAAGTAAAAGGAATGTTTTAACATTCAAAGATCAGAAAGTTCAGTTAAGATTAAGTTAAGACGTGCCTTTGTAGTTCCCGCTAGTTGGAACGTCAGAAGCCACATACAAGTTAATAATTAATTAAAAGATAAGATGTGTCTCCTGTTTTCTCGCTAGTTAGAACACAGAAGGTTCCAGATAAAGCAAGAACGGTGGAGTTACCATCCGCGAGGATAGCCACACATAAGAGTTAATTAAAATGTTAAATTGTGTCTCCTGTTTTCTCGTTAGTTAGAACACAGGGGGTTCCGGATAGAGCTGGAACGGTGGAGTTACCATCCGCGAGGATAGCCACACAAAAGTAAGAGGAGTCCGGTGTTAGCGTGATATGATAGGAATTTTCACCGGTAGCAGGGAGATGTACTCCGGGGTTACTCCACTCGGATGCACTCCATAAACTGAATCAAGATAATTATTGTATGTTCAACACTAACTTTATAACTTAATGATAACAGAAAGATGTATATATATTACAATGAGAATATGACAAAGTAGTCAGCAGATATCAGAACTGATCCTAGTTCCCCCTTGATCACTAAGTAGCAGATTGTAGTCTAGTTTCACGACTACACAGTGTAGCAGGCACATACATGTATAAATCCGAAATGGGTTGAGATTAGAATGTGGCAATTGTAGGTTTCCCCCGATGTTGCCACATAGCCTAGGATAGGTGGAGCTCACTGAGACATTATGACTCATCCTAATCCATTTGATTCAGTTTCAGGTAAGCAAGAGGTTCGCGATGATGTTTATCAAGGAGAAGCTGAGTGGAGTGCAATTGCTCGTCATGTACCAGCTCAGGAGGATATCAGTAAATTTATGTATATGTACCTTTAGTGGTATTTGGTCAACTTTATAAAACGAGCAAATTTGTATTCATTCAGTTGTATTGTATTATTATTGAAAATTTTAATGTATCCAGCATCAGATTTAATACACATGCTAAATATTCTAGATAAATTTAGTATGGGTGTTACAATTGGTATCAGAGCAGGTCGATTCAGACCGTGCCTTGGGTCATTAAAAATTCAATAAACGTAGTGTGACCATTGGGTTCCGGATATTGTTCTAAATGCCACATCTAGTTGAGCCTGATCAACTCAATCTAGTATATGACAGTTAGGACAAGTGTCTGAGAGCTGAATGGGACCGAGGAGGAATGATGCGTATGAAGGTGAAGATTAAGATGTCAGATTTTTAAGACGGGAATTGACGAAGAAGTGTTCTGTGCCAAATGGTGGCTATTAAATAATGGAGTAACGAAGCCTATTGATGGCGAGTTTCAGGGGTATTGGAGATATTTAAGAACAAGGTGAATTACCTTAACACAGTTGGACGCGTCGTTGAGCGATGCCTTGTCTGTGGAAGACATAAGAAGAAAGGAATTATGGGACACCTTAAGAAATGACTTGGAACCTTAACGGGGAATTTTAGTTTGAGAAGTTAAAGTGAGGTGCAGATTAAAGTAATAATTTTGTGTACCGGGTTAAGGAATTGCAGTACCAGACGCAGAAAGTCGGAGTGAGGAATTATCGGTCGATTATCGAAACCTCTAGACTCCAAGCAAAGATAGAGTATGTAAGAATCGAAGGACATGCACACTTGAACCCGACAAGATTGTAATATCCAAACAGTTATGAGAATTAAATTATGGATTAAGCGAATTATTTGGACAGATGAAGTTAACCCCTCAAATGTGCTTGTAGTACCCCAATTTTTTCCTAAGCCTTTTCAAAAACAATTTTCAAAAATCAAAAAAGAGGAGAAAAGTCAAAGTCAACAAAAGTCAACCAAAAAAGTCAACATTTCAAAAATGGTGACTTCGCAGTGCGAAGTACACTTCGCAGTGCGAAGTCTGCGAATTTTTTGCAGATTTTTGGTTTCTTTGATTTAATTCCAGTTTTTGTTACATATTATTTTCATTATTATTTTCATCATCATTCATGGCCAATTGGGCTCAGCAAAGCCAGAGTTGAAGGACTTGCCATTAATGCCAAGGAAAGAAGCTTTTTCTTCCAACCTAGCATGTGGCAAGCAAGTTGGCTTGCCCTTGGGCAGCTCTTGTCCCACCCAAGTGACCTGTAACTGACCATGAGGTTGCCAGCCACCAGCTTGTGGACTTTCTTCCTGCTTTCTCCCCCAAAACCAGTCAAACCCAGCTGGTTTTCACTTGCAAAAAACCATGATTGCTGCCCTGTTTTTCAGCAGCTTTTCATCCCCCTCACACCAGCCCACATGTTGCCATTTGTTTCCCCCAACCTCTGCACATCACAGTGCACGTTTTTATTGCCCAACCATTAAGATTGCAAGGATCAATCCCCAAGCATAGCCAATTGCAAACCAGCCTTTTTTCATCATCATTTCTATCCAAAAACCTTTGAATTTGTGGCTGAAATCAGTCAAGGTCTTAACCCTTGGCACAAGGCAAGGTTACCTCTATCCATTAGCATTAAATGCAAAGAGATCTAGCCTGATCCTAGCCCACAAATCAGCTGGATTTTGGGGATTTCTAATGATGAAATTGATTTGGTTTTGGCCTATAAATAGGAGGCAATGCATAACCATTCAAGACACTTAGAAAAACTACTACTCATCCATTATCCCAGCTTACAAACACTTACCAATAACCAGAGAAACCAGCACTAAAGACTTAGAAAAACTACTACTCATCCATTATCCCAGCTTACAAACACTTACCAATAACCAGAGAAACCAGCACTAAACACTAGCAAAAATCAATTCCAACACATTTTTACACAAGTTCATTGTTCCATATCCAACATTCAAAAACCTTGCAAAGAACCTTCAATAATCCAAGTTCCTTTCATTCCCTTTGCAGCAGGAGCTTTGCTAAGGATCTCTGTAAGTGTTCTAAGTACTGATCTTTCACTTGTATTTGTGTTTGCATCTTAATTTTGGCTCAAAACCTTTTTGCTCTAAAAAACCCCTTTTGCATTTCAAAAGAAATCCCAAGGTTTGCAAAGCATCCAAACTGGTTTGTCCAGCTCTTTTCATTGCAAAACTCAAAGCTTTTCACTCTCCTAAAAGGTTCTGAGTGTGTTCAGAAGTTGTTTCTGAACAACAGTTCAGAAACAGCTTCTGAACTCAAAAATTCGCATTGTTCGCAGTGCGAAGTCATGGTCGCAGTGCGACCATGACAAAACTCAGAATCTGAGTTTAGGTGCCCAAATGGCCAATTTTTGAGGTTCTAGCCCAAGGGCTCAGAACCTAGGAGGTTTGAAACTCATTTTATTCAAACCTATTCAAAGATTTAGCATAATTTTGAATGATTCGCAAGTTCGAGCCACTTTGTTTGGATAACTTGCAAAACAAGTTATGTCCACAAACTTTCAAAACAACTTGAACAAATAAGCTATGTTCATCATTTTCAAATCCAAACTTGAACAAAAACCTTGTTCATGATTTTCAAACCAAACGTGAACATAAGCCGAATTTGTTCGCTTTTCAAAACTGTTTGCAAAATGAGCCGAACTTGTGCGTTTTTTCACAAATTGTTAAAACCTTCTCATTTATGGGTTTCAAACCAAATGTTTTGATAAACTTTGGGATTTCTAAGAAATTCAACCAAAAACTTGAATGAAAAAGGGATGGCTTGACGTATGTCTCCCCATTGCCCCGATTGTACGAATGCGTGACGTATGTCTCGTCGTTCGGACAATCGTCATTCCATTTTCAACGTATCCGACCATACCAAACCAATTCTTGGCCCCTTGTGGTCAATCCGAACCTTTTGGTCCCCCGTGGCCACTAGATTCAATCCCTCGACTCGTTTGAGTCACTTCGGTCAATGTTCGACTCGATCGAGTCCATTGTACCCGTTCTTGATCCCGTTGGATCAATCGAACCTTTCCTCGACTCGTTTGAGTCACTCCGGTCAATGATCAACTCGTTTGAGTCCATTGCGCCCTTTTGGTCCCATAGCGACCAATTCGAACCCTTTTACCCAACGGACATGCCTTTTAACATTCTAGCGCGATTTTAAACAAACACTTAATAAGCCTCCCATGCGCGAGCATACAAGCTATGTTTAATCGCAAGAATTCGGTTAAAACATCGTCCATTAAAAATAACCAACATATGTACGTTTTTCTACAAAAGAACTACGTACGCTTTGAATTCTCCGACTACCGGGAGATACGTAGGAGAAAGATCGACATCTTGTCAAGCGCAATAATAAAAATTTTTTTTTTTCCTTTCGTTTGTTTTTATCTTTTTTCCCCTTTTATCATATTTTCTTTTGACATAGACAAGCATGTGCGCAAAACATTTAAAAACATTTTCAGCTTTAGCCAAATAGAAGGTTCCCGTTGAGTACAACGGACGTGAGGGGTGCTAATACCTTCCCCTTGCGTAATCGACTCCCGAACCCGACAATGGTTGCGATGACCAGTCCTTTTCCTCATCGTCAAAGGGTTTTATTATCGTTTCCCTTCAAAACAAAAAACTTAAGGGTTTATCAACGTTCCCTTTACACAAAAACTTTGGTGGCGACTTCACACAACTTTTCAAGCATTCGCATAAGCTCAGAAGTTTGCGCGTTTTTTAAAACGAGTGCGCACAGCTGGCGACTTCACTGGGGAACCTTTTCCCACTAGCGAGTCAAGCCTATCCTATTTGGCTTTTAAGCTAATTGTTTTTTATCTTCTTTGCGCGCATGCTTTTATTTTATTTATCTATGTCATTCCCATGCTTTATGTTTATAACTGCTTTATTTTGCTTTATATTCATATCATATATATCAAATGCGGGGATGATACTTGAGCGATGTTACTCCACATTGTTCGGGTTAATTCCGGACGTGTGAGGCTCTCTACCCGAGCTCGAGAAAAAAACTAAGTTAGAATGGTGGTTGTGAGCGGAAGCCCGCGTTGACGTATGTCCGTGAGGTAGGATGCCCAACCCCGCTTAGAGGAGATTTTCATGTGGAATGAATTGAAGTCATGTTGACGTATGTCCATCGACGACCTTAATTCCATGTGAGATCTATGACTCTAGGGACCTTTTTTAGGAAATCTCATCTTTAGAGCCTACACGTGAGGATGGGGGGAAGTTCCGAACCTTCATAAACCAAACCCTTGCATATCATTTGCATTCATGAAAGTAATTTTCGCATCATTTTGCTTTATAGGAATTTAAAAAGAACAACCAAATATTAGCAAAAAGAAATATGGATTCCGGGAATAAAAATACGCTCGCTTTCAAGATCAAGGCTCCTAGGGTGGAAAGTTTGTTAGCTTTAAGTAAAAGCTCTCCTCGGTCCACAAGAGTATTTTCGAGGCAAGCTATGGGCTAATTTTATACTTGATCTCCTACCCGTGAGGATAGATTCAACGGCCTTAACCACTTTGGCGCAATTCTTCGACCCACCTCTCCGGTGCTTTACCTTTCAAGATTTCCAACTAGCTCCAACCTTGGAAGAATTTGAGAAGATTTTGGGTTGTAGCATGAAAGATCATGAACTCTATCTCGGTCCGGGAAACGACCCCACATAAGAGGCCATCGCCGAATCCTTATACCTTGATGTCCAAGAAGTAGCATCTAACTTGGAAATTAGAGGAAACATTAAGGGATTCACAAGAAAGTTTTTGGAGACCAAAGCTCGGGATTTGCTAGCCAACAAAGAGGGAAAAGCATTCAACGCCATCCTAGCCCTCTTAGTCTACGGGATTGTCTTATTCCCCAACATGGATGATTTCATAGACTTTCCGGCTTTAGAGTTATTCATGACTAAAAATCCGGTTCCCACAATTTTGGCGGATTTTTATCATTCCCTCTACTCTAGGCATGAACAAGCAAGGGGACGCACAATTTCTTGTTGTACTCCTTTGGTGCAAATTTGGATGTTGTCCCACATGCCAAGAAACCGAGACTTTGTGGAAAACCGGGCCAAGCTCAAATGGTCACAACGGATGACAACCCTCGCCGAGAAGGATATCCATTGGTTTTCTCCAAATTTAGAGGACCCGGAAATCATCCTCAGTTGCGGGGACTTCCCTAATGTACCCCTCATTGGTACTAAGGGATGTATCAACTACAATCCGGTCCTCTCTCTCCGACAACTAGGTTTTTCAATGGAAGACAAACCCAATGACCTTTTGTTGGAAGCTTTCTTCTTAAGGGAAGGTGATTAAGACCCGGCATTGCTCGAAAGAATCCGAGGAGCTTGGAACCAAGTGCGCAAAGGAAAGGTTGGCAAGAGGAATTGTGTCGCCAAACCCCTTTATACTCAATGGGTGAAGGAGAGGGTTAAAACAATCAAGCTACCCTTTGTGGTCATATGCCCTCCAAAACCTCCTGCACCTAAACCTATTGCAACCATTCCCAACAAAGAAGCGGAGGAACTCAAAGTTAAAATTCGAGAACTCCAAAACAAAAATGGAGAGTTAGAATTGAAGCACCTCCAAGCTTTGGGAGAAATCACTAGGACGAAGAGAGATCGTGATGAAGTGACAAATTCTCTCCTAGTGTGCCAAAAGCGGCTAAAAATCTACGAGGGGAAGAGAGATTGGATAGGATGTGGCTTGGTTAGTGCGGATGCCAACCTTGTGGCCAAGGACGAAGAGTTGGAAAGAATCTTGCATTCCAACCAAGAGCTCAAGAAGTTCGGCGAACTAGCCATCGAAGCTCAACGGAAATGGAGGTTGAAATTTCAAGAGAAAAATCAACAGCTCCAAGAAGTAGTCAAGGACTACAAAGAGCAGCTCCAAGCCGAACGCGTCCAACGGCAAAGACACGAGAGCCTTTCTCATCAAGGGAGGCTAAAATGCAATCGTCTCGAAGCGAACATCAAGAAATTCGAAGAATACTTCGACAAGATTGCGAGAGCTCACGGGGACCATATTGCACAACTACACGATGAAATTAGAAGTGCAAGAGTCAAGCTAGACCAACGCAAGGAAATGATTGAGTTTGTATGGCAAGACGCCACCCGGTTAAGTGAGGATTTCACTAAATTGGTTGCATTCTCGAACTTGGTCATCACCCAACTTCCAAAGAAGCTAGCGAAGGCCGAAATGGTCATGCCTTACTTTGTCATCCCTACGGAGATCCAGAAGTTTATGAAGTTCTGCAAGGACACCATAGATTTCTATAGGGAGGAAATGGACAAAGCCGAGAAGCGAGCGGCTATTTGATTTGTAATAGCATTAGTTACACTTTGTAAACAAATGTTATCTAATCAAATAATACTTTGAAGCATTATCAATTTCCCGGCCTTTAATATTTCAAATTGCTAATATTAATTGTGCACCTTTAAGTTTCCTCATAAAGCAAAAAAAAAAACGCATGTTTTTGCATACTCATCGCATACATACATCCACACGCATCTTCATGCATTTTTCAAAAAAAAAAACTCATTCATTTCCCTAAAAACAGTTCAAAGCAATCATAGCCCAAAAACCCATAAAGCCCTCGTTCCAAGAACCAGATCTCCAACACTCGTACGGAACACGAGCCAACAAACAAAGGATCATGAACAATTTGGAACAAACTCAAGCGGCTTTGAGAGAAGAGGTTGATGAAATGAAGGGGAAGATGGATCAGATGCTAGAGTTAATGCAAACTCTATCGGCCCGAGAGAGTAACCCTCGTCCAACAACGGATGCAGCCAATGTGCAATGGCCTCCTTATAGTTTACCTGTGGGTTATACCCCACCATTTGAAAATGAGGGCCATGGACCACCTCCACCACCGCTCACAATCCCCGTAAGGAACGAAGAGCGTCGTCCTCAAGGAAATTCCACTACTCACCATGAGGTTATTTCTCATAATGTGGGAGATAATCAGCCAAGACATTCTGCTCCCGACACCACCCACCAAGACAATGATACCACCCAAATGTATCGAGTTTTGTAAGAAAGGTTGAAAGCTGTCGAAGGATTCAGCTCATACGGTGCCCACAATGCTTTGGACATGTGCTTAGTGCCCGACGTAGTAATCCCTCCAAAATTTAAAGCACCGGATTTCGAAAAGTACAAGGGAATTCAATGCCCTCGGAACCATCTACGGATGTTCTGTAGGAAGATGGCAGCTTACGCAACGAACGAGAAACTCATGGTGCATGTGTTTCAAGATAGTTTGAGCGGAGCGTCATTGGATTGGTACATGCAGCTTGAGCGTACCCACGTCCAAACTTGGAAGGATTTAGCCGATGCTTTCCTAAAGCAATACAAATACAATTTGGACATGGCTCCAAATAGGATGCAATTGCAAAACCTCATGCAAAGAAGCAACGAGTCCTTCAAGGAGTACGCTCAACGGTGGAGAGAACTAGCTTCTCGCGTACAACCACCATTGTTGGAAAGGGAGCTTGTCGACACCTTTATGGGCACACTTCAAGGCCCATATTATGACAAAATGATTGGAAGCACATCTTCCGGCTTTTCCGATCTAGTCATGATTGGTGAAAGAATAGAGGACGGAGTAAAGAGGGGAAAGATCCAAGGCCCTCTAGAAACTCAAAGTGGAGCTAGGAGACCCCCCAGCAACTTTCACAAAAAGAAAGAGGGGGAGACAAATGTTGTCCTAGTGGGACCATCTCACCCACCATCAAATCAAATGCCTCGCTACCACTATCCTTATGTGGCAGCAGCAACAGCTCAAGGGCATTACTCACCTCAAGTAATTCCCACAACTCCACCTCGACAACCAGCAGTGTTGCCTCAACGAAATCAGCAGCATCAACAACAAGGCGGGTACCCATCAAGGAACCAAACGGGCCCGGGGAACAACTACAACAATATGCAGTTTGATCCCATACCTATGCCTTATGGTCAAATCTTGCCATATCTAATCCAAAAGGGGATGGTCGAGCCAAGACCACTACAACCTATGTTGCCACCATATCCACATTGGTATGATGCAAATGCAAAATGTGATTACCACGCGGGGACCGCGGGGCACAATGTCGAGAACTGTAGAGTTTTTAAACACAAGGTCCAAGACCTTATCAACCGGAAATTGCTGTCCTTTAAGGAGGAAAATCCAAATGTGAAGAGCAATCCATTGCCCGGGCATGCGGGTCCCTCTGTAAACGCTGTGGAAGAACAGGAGGACTTTGGCCCAATCAAGGAGGTAGCCAATGTAAAGACTCCCTTGTCAATCATAAGGGAGCGATTAACTGGTTTTGGTTTATTCGAGGAGATGCACGCCGACTGCGAAGCCTGCAAAATCAACCCGAACAAGTGCGGAAAATTGAAGAGTTGTCTTCAAGAGCTAATGGACCAAGGTTGGATCCAAATGGGCTATATAAAGGATAACACGGACGTTGCTACCTTGGAGTCTCATGACCCAAAACCTCTTGAAATCCCATACCAAAGGAGAGAGGTACCAATGCCTATACAGCCCATAACATTCCATGTGTCGGCACCCTTCTCTTTTGAAAGCACGAAGGAGGTACCATGGAATTACCAACCTGTGGCCTATGTGGAAGGAAAACCACTAGCAAAAATTGAACCCAGCATCACTAACATTACCGGTGTTGGAGGAATAACCAGAAGTGGTAGAGTCTTCACTCTGAAAGAACTCGGGAAGACACCACCCGTACTACCAAGAGAGCCGCCCAAAGAAAAGAGCGTGGAAGAAAACGAGAACCAGGCGGGGCCCTCTCAAAAGGCAACCCCACAAAAGGAGGCCGAAGAGTTCCTAAGAATAATCCAAAAGAGCGAGTATAAAATCATTGACCAGTTAGGTCAAACTCCCTCCAAGATCTCCATGCTATCCCTACTACTAAGCTCGAAAGCACACCGAGAGGCGTTACTGCGGATCCTCAGTGAGGCACATGTCACCAAGGACATTCCTGTGGACCAATTCGACGGGATAGTCGGAAATATTACCTCAAGTAGGTACTTGGGTTTCAACGGCGAGGAGCTACCCGACGAGGGGCATATGCATAACCGCGCTTTGCACATCTCCGTGAAATGCATGGACCACATCCTCTCTCGAGTGTTAGTGGACACGGGGTCATCATTGAATGTCATGCCCAAGACTACCCTTCTGAAGCTATCATGTGAAGGGACAGTAATGAAGCCCAGCGCCTTGGTCGTAAAAGCTTTCGATGGGTCAAGAAGAGCCGTCGTAGGGGAGATCGACTTACCAGTCCAAATCGGGCCTAAGGTTTTCTCCATAACCTTCCAAGTCATGGATATTAATCCAACTTACAGTTGTCTTTTAGGACGACCATGGATTCATGCGGCCGGAGCCATCACCTCTACCCTACACCAGAAACTTAAGTTCATCATTGATAACCAAATGATTGTAGTTTCCGGGCAAGAGGATCATTCCGTTATATAGAAACGGACGAAGAAGCTGTGGATGTTCCCTTCCAGTCTTTGGAAGTGGCAAATGTCGTGACTTCGTGCTCATAGCCCAAGAAAGAGGCAATAAGAGAGGCGCTAGAAGAGAGCCGACCTACCGGATGGGGCAAATTAGTGGACATACCGGAGAAGAAAAATCGCTTCGGGTTGGGATATCATCCATCAACCGAAACCTCCTCAAAGCCTCCAAAGCAAGGGATCCTCCCCATTTTAGAAACATTTATCAGTGCGGGATTTATCAATGAAGATCAAGTGGCTTTGCTTGAAGACGTGGATGAAGACGTGTCTGATTTGGTGTACCATTGCGCTTCGGATGAAGCTTTGAACAATTGGAGGGCTATCGCAATACCCGAGATCATTACCAAGATCAAGTAATAAACCATGTTTGTTTTACTTTTAAAAAAAAATCATTTAGCTCTGCCCAAGGCAAATGATTAGTCATGTGGGGCCCCCATGCACTACAAGAAAAAAGGCATTTTGCGACTTCTAAAATCATGGATTGCGACTGTTAGAAGGGTCGCAGATATCCCTTTGCGACTGTTCCCCAACAGACACAGAAATTGGGGTCGCAAAGGGTATTTTGCGACTGTTCAACCAACAGTCGCACCAACAGTCGCAAAGGCTATTGCGACGGTTGCTAACAGTCGCAATACTATATCTGCGACCACTCAGAACTGTCGCAAAGTAAGGGCTTTAATCTAATTTAAATGGGCTTGCGACCCCTCACAACAGTCGCAAATGTTTAGTTTTTTTTAAAAAAAAATTGGTTGGAGCAATTTTTATTGACAATTTAAATAAATATATTAATAAATACTTAAAATACAGAAATATATAACTAAAAATATCTAAATCTCATTCATTTTTATAAACATCGTATAATAAGTATCAAAAATATACTTATACATTATCAAAAAGAACAAACTAAAAAAATTCTAATTTTAAATGATTCTAAAGGTAACAAGATGGAGACCAATAAATTTCCCTTCCGTTTGGATCCACATAGTCCATACCTGAAAGACAAAAACTTAAATAAGAACAAATATAGCTTAAACCTTCAACATTTCAATACAAGACAAGGTATCCTATGCAATTCCTAAAGAAGTTTAAAATGAAAAGCCCACACAATAATAAACAAACAAGTTGATCAGCAAATTATACCTCCCTCGCAAGATTGATTACATTTGGGAACAACATGAAATTGATTCCATTAGTTCAAAGGGGAGTCTTATCAAATAAATGAATGCTAAATGTCAGCCAAAATTATCACAAAAATGACACAATTAATAGGTGAACAAATCCGTCCAAATTACAGAACAGGAGAAACTAAATCATAACCACATTTCACTATTAGGAAAACAAAAAAGTAGTATATTTATCATTACAATGCATATGATTGCACCAGTTAGGGTCCATTTGTTTTAGTGGTAGAATTGAGTTTGAAAGATTTGATTCTGAAAGAACTAATTCTGAAGAACTAAGGTTAGAAAATTTTGTTTGTGAGTTTGAAAGATATGATTTTGTTTGGATGGTAAAGTAATATCACTTTTAAAGGGCAAATGTGGTTATATTTTGTATGTCTCACATCTAGAATCAATTTTATTCAACATAAATTTTACTTCTCTCAATTATTTCCATTCACTGCAAAATGAATTTCGGAAAGCAAAAAACTTACCAAAATATTTTCCAGAAAATTTATTGTTTGGATTGTACTGATCAACTAAAAAATTTCCACCTCAATATGCATTGGCTTGTAACCAAACAAGCTATTTGATGTTATCATGACCACATAATATACTATTCAAAATCCATATGATTGGTATAAAGAAAACATTGTAATGGAAATTCGGCATTACTAATTAGCAAGAATCCAACAATCAATGTGGATACATTTGATTTGTCTCAGTCTAATTGTATACTAAAATATAGTCAACTATGTTTTGTCAGCTAACAGGAGTAGAAGCCTGTGAAATTTAATTATTTCACACAAAAAATGTATCACAAAAGCATATTTTATATAAATATAAACATATTTTAAGGTAATTGGAACATCAAGCCTCTTGAATGTCATGCCTACTCATCATTGATGTTGTTGTAGAAAACAAAGACAAAGAAAGAATCAAACCTTTTCCAGCAAATGCTGCTTAAGGCGGCTCAATTCTTGTAATGCTTTGTCCCTGTCCAGCCGCGTTTCCTTTAAATCGTTACTTAGCTTTTGTAAGGATCTTTCCATTTCTTCCTTTCCAGGAAAATTGTCAGAATGATCTGGCATCTGTTACCAAAAGCCAATGGTCCGGCCCCAAAAAGGAAAGTAGAAAATAAATATTAGCATGATTCTAAATGCATAACCTGTAAAGCACATATTCCTAAAGAGTTTTGGCTCACATCATTGATGCTGCTTAAATCCTTTTTCTGAATATGCAAAGCATCCGACAACATTTTTTCAGTGAAAGACTTCCTGCTTTTTTCAAGAGCAGCCTCAATTTCACTCTTCTCCATCTAATAATAAGTAGAAAAGATCTTATCAGAGTGCTTCTCAAGCAAAATATTAGAAAAGCAACATTATCAATTTTTGAGTGATAAGATAATAGAAACTTTGTAAATTGTAATTAAATAAATAAAGCATAAATCTAACCTTAAGAGTGGTATTTTCATTCTCTAAGGTTTCAATTAGTCTTCTCAAGCTATCAAAAGCCTCCGCTGATTCTTCGTTTTGCCGTCTAGTCAACTCAAATTGCAGATGCTTTATTTCTGATGATTTCTCATTCAATTCATTTTGTATTTTGCTTTATTTCCTGATAATTCTTTCTTCTCTCTTTCTTCAGTTTCCTTGAGAAGAAAATCAACCCACAGATCTGCAAAAGACTGCAAGGAAAAAGTACTTGATTAAATCTAAATTCAGGGTAAGAAAGCTTCATATCAAGTTTCAAAAGTACAAGGTGGACATCATATCGTTCTGTCATAGGAAAGTAATCAACGATTTGAATTTATAAACTACACACGACTAGATAGTAATCCATAGATTTGTGTAAATAGCCCTCAACAGGAAAAAATTAAGATGAAAAGTTACCTGGTTATCAGATCCTGCATTTGCCGCTGCTTCAGTCAAACTTCCTCCCAAAATGCCTCCCACCAGGCGGCCAGGCAGCCGGAAAACTCCTCGAATAACACCGTTGCTTGCACCTTGCTGAGCAATGCCTATTCTTTGCTTATCTTCATCAGAGAATCCTAGCATGCGAACCATTAGATCCAAAACCTGTCCCCGACATCATAAACATTAAGCGGAGGATTAACAAACCAAGGCATCACACAAACCAGATAAAAGAATACAGCCACCGCCAAGAAAACAAAATAAGAAAAACAACCATAGCAAGTTGCATGAAGAAACAAATGCAAATAAAGGATATAATTTTGTAAACATTCCCATTAATATGTTAAAATATCAACCAATATCGCATTAAATATGTCTAATCATCAATTCTTCAAAGCCTACCCTGGCAATCTTATCCATTTAAGTCACACACCTCCCCATTTATGTACAACCAACCACATGCAAACACAATTTATGACAATTTCATGCATAATGAAGAATATGGGGCTATCTTTCCAGTCCTTCACAGTGCAACTAAAACAAATCAAAATAAAAGATTTTCATACCTCTCTGCTGTGATTTCTCTGGAAATACGTTACAAGTAATTTGATAACAATACGCCTGCAACCAGTACAATTTATATTAGAATAACAGTCTACTGTTACTGTATCAAACGGAAGCAACAGAATGATAGAAATCATCAAATTATCACAAGTCTAAATTCAGCACAAATTCATATTTACAAGATTGCAATGATTATCCTTTTAAAAAAAAGAAGGGAAAAGTAATAAACATAGTTGCACGTCTAGGATTTCATAAGTTTATCAGAAATCACATGGTCAAGCAGATTTTGCAAGAAAAACATACTAAGAGCACAAGCAGGTTAACCTGTCAACGAGATAATCTGAATCCACTGACATTCTATTTAACCGTGTCATACTCTGCTCAACAGCACGCCTCAATCTGGCATTGTCTTCCTCAAGCTTGCTTACTCTAGCTTTCCATTCCGTTTGTGCCTTCTCAGATTGGGAAAGCTTGGCCAAAGTTTCATCATTTTCGGCCTTTGATACATCTGCTCTCTGATTGGGAAAGCTTGGGAACGAAACAACACGTCTTAGATTGTAATGAAGCAGAATCATTTATCTTCTGGTATTTCCTAGTTATAATATTAATCTTGTTTCACAAGATCTCATAAAATTTAAGTAGCTTAAGGTGTGCTACAGGTGGTAAATATGTTAATTAATTTATTCGAAAAACATATTATATGTTAGCTTCAACATGAATTTACGGAATAAAAAACAAAATCGTTTACGTGACCGTTCAAGAACAATATATTCACGAAGCATTCTTTCAATCCAGCAGCGGAGTTTGTTCAATACTATTACTCATTCTAAGAGAAGTTAACATCTGTGTCAGGATTGATTTGATTTAAAATTCTGTTAATGTAACCTAACTAAATCAATTCTGCAGAATGTGTGTGTTGCCCTTTTATGCTACAGAGCTGCACTTAAAATCTAAATCAATCATTCAGAATTAATATCTAAGAGCAGTTACATTTCAAAGATGTCTATACAATCTATCATTTGTGAATGATATGAATGTATGTGCCTATATGATGTCAAGTTACTAACATATAAAAAAACTATTAATTCTGACAGAAAACTTATAATTTTAAAGGACTCGTCAACCTTGAAAATTCACAGCATAAAATATACCCTTGGATGAAATACATAACCAGACATCTCAATAAGCTTTACCTGGTCTACTATCATTCCAAGACCCATGCCATCCATGAAATCTTTGACTCCAGTACTTCCACCATTTTGTTTAGCTGCATCTCGAAAATCTTCCCTAGCCTTCTCAGGGTTTATCTGTAATTTTACAAAAACATAAGCAGTGTAACCTTAAATGGTACATATATAGTTCACAATAATAACAATCATATCATTAAGTATAACATTGATCTATTATACAGAAATGCCAGCTTACTTCAAGAGCAAAAAGTGGATAATCAGGTCCATCCACCTGTACCAATGCTCCCCCTGTCAAATCCTATTGTAATATGAAAAACTTGTGTTATGCAGAGCACTCATATAACACAAGTACACAGACTTACAAAAGTATTCACATAAAAAAGTAAGAGGGAAAATTAACATCCCAACAATTCTGTTAATTTATGAATAAAAAGGGAAAGGCAGCATGTTTGTATACCTTGGCTTCAATTTCAGCATAGTACTGTCCAAGAGCTGTCTGTAAATTTGAAAGTTCAATATTTTTAGAATCTATTGCGCTCAAACAATTCGTAAGCTTTTTGTTCAGGTCATCAATGATTTCCCTGGACTTTAGAGTTTCAATATTGTTCAGGTCATCAATGATTTCCCTGGACTTTAGCTTTCTTAATTCATAACAGCAAGGGTTTTTTTTATAGAAAGGAAAGGGCGGATATATACATGCCTTTGATCCATCTATTGATAATGTGATACCAATTTCATTTTTCAATTCAATTTCAAATACCTAGTGTTTCAACAGAGGTAAAATACTCTACCACAGGGATGCATGTTAGAAGCTTAATAACAAACCATGTGTATCTCGCCCAATAGCTTAAGCTTTTGAGATAGATAATTCATGACAGGTAAAAAATAAACTGGGAAACTTTGAGTATTATTATCAAACATGAGAAAGTAACATGTAGCATGAAAGAAAATCATGAGCATGGGCTTTAAGAAAAAAACCTTTCTGACAACAGGCTTGTTGAGCCACTTCAAACGATCCTGTAAGCAGATTGCACCCTCAGACTCAGATTCACCTACCTTACCACTTCCAGACTCATTAATATCAACAACATTTGAAGCTGAACCAGATGCCTGACTGTCCATTTCAGCCGTCTAATTACTCCCATTACATGATGTTTTTACTTGGTTCTTACCTCTACAGACAAAAGGTGGAAAATTAAATTAATACAAAACAACTTTGACATTATTGAATAAACAAAAGGAGAAAAGAAATTATAACCTAAGTAGAGGTCGGAGGTTTGAGGTTGATGAACAGTGAAGAGGAACCCAGCTGTGGAAAAAGGAATGGGTCGAGAAATGAGATTGATGAACAGTGAAGAAAAAGAACCGATCAGCAGTAGAAAAGGAACCGAGCAGGGGTTGCGGTCGTAGGAGATTGAGTGTGAGGAACGGAATGGGATTGAGAGTGAGGAACGAATGCTTCAATTGAGCCAGGGGTTAGTGGTGGCAGGAGATTGTGGGGGAAAGTGAGGTTGTGGGTGAGAGTAGGAGAGATTTAGGTTTCAGATTGGGGGAAAATGAGATTGAGGAATACAATTGGGGGTTAGGGTTTTGGAGTTAAGGGAGGGAGAGGAAAATTGGAAAAGCGGGAGTGATGAAAAAATTTGGCCAAAAGCTTGGTGAAGCGCCCTTGAGAAAAAAGCATAAAAACTTGCGACCCTTAAGCCTAACAGTCGCAATAACAGTCGCAAAAGTGTAATCTACGACAGTTCTAAGCCAAGGGTCGCGGAGCAAGTGTCGCAAAATGACAAATTTCTTGTAGTGATGTTTTAAAGTTATTTTCAATCATGAATAAAATCACTCTTTTATGTTCAATTGAGCCTTTTTCTTTTCTTTTTTGCATTTGTTTTAAAAAAAAAAATTCTACAAAAAGCCTAAAAAAAATCATACTCATGCAGATCTACAAATCCACCCTCCAAAAACAACACTGCCTTAATCCCTCATGACTTCGATTTCCCAATTAATCAAACGGAGGATGATGAAGAGGACGATTATGAACCGCCTGAAAAATTGTCCAGACTTGCAAATCAAGGGGATAGGGTAATACAACCCCACCAAGAATCAGTTGAAAAGGTCAACTTAGGGACCGAAGAGGATAAGAAAGAGGTCAAGATAGGAGCCTCCCTACAAGAGGATGTGAAAGGAAAGATGGTTAAGCTGCTACAAGAATATGTGGACGTATTCGCTTGGTCGTATCAAGACATGCCAGGTTTAGACCCTAACATCGTCGTACATAAACTGCCACTCAAGCCAGAATGCCCGCCAGTAACGCAGAAATTGAGGAGAACTCGACCCGATATGGCTCTTAAGATTAGAGAGGAGGTCAAAAAGCAATTCGATGCCGGCTTTTTAGCCGTAACCAAGTATCCAACATGGGTTGCCAACATTGTGTCAGTTCCAAAGAAGGATGGCAAAGTTAGAATGTGTGTGGATTATCGGGACTTGAATAGAGCAAGCCCAAAGGATGATTTCCCACAACCACATATCGACATATTGGTGGACAACACAGCTCAATTCTCAGTCTTCTCCTTCATGGACGGCTGAAATTCTGGCCAGGCAATAATAAGAGAGTACCAGGTTCTGAACCAGCAGGTTCTGAACTATATGCAGGGCACAATAGTTTGCTTAAAACAGAGCACACACTCACACAATGCAAAGCAAGAAAATAAAGTGCAGGAAAGTAAAAGGCACACAAGGTTTGTTAACCCAGTTCGGAGTAAACACCTCCTACTCTGGGGGATACCAATCCAGGAAGGAAATCTACTATTGGATTTAATCCTTAAGACTCAGACACTGACTCCCAGTTCTTATCCCAAGCAATTAACCTCCACCTAGTAAGACTTCTACCCAACTCTGAGTAATAGAATCCACTATCTTCCTATTCAAGTAACTAAACCCAGTTACTGAAACCCTTAGTCAAAAACACTCTGTTTTTCAGAAAACTTCAAAAACACAAAGACTTCATTCGTACCTAAAGGCTTAGAATGAATTACAACTCTATAAAACTCTAAACCAACTCAAACTGAGTGGTGCACAATAAAGCTAAAAGCTTAAAATACTAAGACTCAATTTTCTGATCTTAAACTCTATATGTCGTAAGTCTTGAAAGCAGCATCACTCCTCCTTATATAGTCTTCAGTCTTGCAACATAAATAACAAACTAATCTTCTGAATTGATTTGTTACTGAAAATAAGATTGGTCCAATCAAGTAACAAATAAAACTGTTTTGTATCTTTGAAAGATTTAAAACAGAAAATACGAATTTCATATCTTTGAACCAAATCTTCAATAAAATCTTCTCCAAATAATTCAGCATTCTAGAAGCACTTGTACAAAGATAATTCCTTGCTAAATCTCCCAAGATACGCGCAAAAACTAATCTGAAAACCCAGCTTCTGATGTGGTCAACAAAAGTCAACGCTGGCTTCAGAACCTGAAATCAGCTTCTGAACTGCTACAGTGCATTCAGCTTCTGATGACATTTTCTGCTTCTGAATGGCTTCAAAACACAAAACTTGCAACTGAAGAAATGTTTCAAATATGGAGATGCTTCTTATTCAACACATTGGTTTTGCCAAAACATGCAGCCAACACAAAAGACTCAACAATCTCCCCCTTTGGCAAATTTTTGGCTAAAACCATCCAAGTCCATCAATCTTCATTATAATCAGCTCAACAATGAAGAACTCCACAAAAATACATCATAGCAAATAGTTTAGGCAGCGGATTCAGCTATGTTAAACATGCAGCTTCAACTTCTGAACTTCTGATAGAGCTACTCCAAGGTATCAGAGCTACTGATCAACTCCTGATCATCACACATACTCCCCCTGCAACTCAGCATACACTCAGCATACATCAAACTCCCCCTTACTTCTGAATTTATGGTATCAGAGCATATCAGAGCCAACACTTCAGGAGCTGCACACAATTGTTCTTCAGGACCACTACACTTCAGGATCACTACACTTCAAGAATATAACAAACTTGTACTCCCCCTGAGACACATATTCCCCCTTGATCATATCTGGACATATCTTGCTTGGTATCAGAGCAAAACTAGTCACCTTCTGAATTAATGACACACATATCAGATCAATACATCTTCTAATTCTTGGTATCAGAGCCAACAAGGCCAACACATTGCATAAGATTTTCTCCCCCTTTTTAGCCATAAAATTCTGACAAATCATAGTCTTCAAATAGGGAAGGGAAACTGCACAAACATCTTCAACTACTGTCCCAGTTTGAACTTCAGACTTAGTATCAGAGACAGCATCACACTTAGCACTAACAAAGCTGGCAGGTACTCTACCTTCCTCACATCCAGTTTGCTTTAATTGCTAGAATTCTTCATATAAGCACACACCTAACTTGCTCCTTAAGTTTTCAAACTGCTTAGCATCCAAGGCCTTTGTGAAAATGTCAGCAACTTGTTCTTCAGTAGCTACATGTTCCAGCTGAATGACTTTATCCTCCACAAGGTTCCTGATAAAATGATGTCTGATGTCTATGTGTTTAGTTCTGCTGTGCTGAATTGGATTCTTAGAGATGTTGATGGCACTCAAATTGTCACAAAACAATGTCATAGTTCCTTGTTCAATGTTGTACTCCTCCAGCATTTGTTTCATCCACACCAGTTGTGAGCAACTACTCCCAGCAGCAATATACTCAGCTTCAGCAGTTGATAATGAAACACAATTTTGTTTCTTGCTAAACCATGAAATTAAGTTATTTCCCAAAAAGAAACATCCTCCTGAGGTGCTCTTCCTGTCATCAGCACTTCCAGCCCAGTCAGCATCACAATATCCCATCAGTTCAGAACTTGAACTATGTGAGTACATGATTCCATAGTCACTTGTGCTATTCACATACTTCAGTATCCTCTTCACCTGAGTCAGATGACTCACCTTAGGATTAGCTTGATATCTTGCACAAACTCCAACAGCATAAGTGATATCAGGTCTGCTTGCAGTTAAATACAATAAGCTCCCTATCATGCTTCTGTACTGACTTTGATCAACTGATACTCCATGTTCATCTTTGGTTAGCTTCAGATGAGTAGCAGCTGGTGTCTTCTTATGAGCAGCTGATTCCATTCCAAACTTTTTTACTATGTTCTTGGCATATTTACTCTGAGAGATGAAGATTGTATCTTCCATTTGCTTGACTTGTAAACCAAGAAAATAAGTCAGTTCACCAACTAGGCTCATTTCAAACTCTGACTGCATCTGCTGAACAAACAGTTTGACCATCTTCTGAGACATCCCTCCAAACACTATATCATCCACATAAATCTGAGCAATCATCAAACTTCCATTTTCATCTTTCACAAACAGGGTCTTATCAGAACCTCCTTTTCTGTAACCTTGAGCCACAAGAAACTGAGTCAGTCTGTCATACCATGCTCTTGGTGCTTGTTTCAATCCATATAAAGCCTTCTTTAACTTGTACACATGTTCTGGGAACTTAGGATCCACAAAACCCTTAGGCTGTTCAACATAAACCTCTTCTTGTAGATATCCATTCAGAAATGCACTCTTCACATCCATCTGGAATAGTTTGAACTTGAGAATGCAGGATACTCCCAACAGTAGTCTTATGGATTCTAGTCTGGCCACAGGTGCAAATGTCTCATCAAAATCAAGTCCCTCAACTTGAGTATAGCCCTGAGCAACTAACCTTGCCTTGTTTCTGACTACAGTACCATTTTCATCTGTTTTATTCTTGAATATCCACTTAGTGCCAATCACATTCAGTCCTTCTGGTCTTGGAACAAGATCCCACACTTCACTCCTTTTGAATTGATTCAACTCATCTTGCATTGCTTCAATCCAAAATTCATCAGTTAGGGCTTCTTTCACATTTTTAGGCTCAACCTTTGACACAAAACATGAATCAGTAGCAGCAGCATCTGATCTCCTGGTTCTGACCCCTTGATCTAAGCTTCCAATGATTAAGTCTTTAGGATGATCCTTCTGAACTCTAATTGATGGCCCTTTACCATTTGGAACTTGATCTGGTTGATCTTCTGTTTCTTCAGACTCTGAATGCTTTTCTGCTTCTGAAGTTTGTTCTTCTGAGGCTTCAGGTTCTGGAAAAACTTCAGGCTCATTCTTTTCATTCCCAGCAGACACATCATCAATAACCACATTTATGGACTCCATCACAACCTTGGTTCTGGAATTAAACACCCTGTAAGCTCTGCTGTTCACTGAATAACCCAGGAATATGCCCTCATCAGATTTAGGATCCAGTTTTCTTCTATTCTCTCTGTCAGCCAAGATATAGCATCTGCTCCCAAACACATGGAAATACTTCACAGTTGGCTTTCTTCCTTTCCATAATTCATACAAAGTACAAGTGGTTCCCTTCTTCAAAGTAACTCTGTTATGAATATAACAGGCAGTATTCATTGCTTCAGCCCAAAACATATATGGCAGCTTCTTTGCATGCAGCATAACTCTTGCACATTCTGCTAATGTCCTATTCTTTCTCTCAACTACACCATTTTGCTGAGGTGTGATAGGCGCAGAGAACTCATGTTTTATGCCTTCTGAAGCACAGAATTCTGAAAAACTCTTGTTTTCAAATTCTTTGCCATGGTCACTTCTGATTCTAACAATACCACAGTCCTTCTCTCTTTGTAGTTGAATACATAGGTCTTTAAATACTTCAAAAGTATCAGATTTTTCTCTAACAAAACTGATCCATGTGAATCTTGAGTAGTCATCTACCATTACAAAAGCATATCTCTTTCCTCCAATACTTTCTACTTGCATAGGCCCCATTAAATCCATATGAACAAGTTCTAGTACTTTAGTAGTTACCTGGTGAACTAATCTGGGATGAGACTTTCTTGTTTGTTTTCCAATTTGACAATCACCACAAACATTGTCCTCATTGATCTTCAGATTAGGCACACCTCTGATAGCTTCAGTACTTAGGATTTTCTTCATGCCTTTCAAGTGCAAATGTCCCAGTTTCTGGTGCCAGAGTTTGACTTCTTCTTCTGAACTCATAAGACAAGAAGTCAGACTTCTTTCTTCTTCAGAAACCCATAAGTAACAATTGTCTTTAGATCTGCAGCCCCTCATCTGAATCTCATCTTTCTGATCAGTAACAATGCACTCTTGCTTGTTGAAATTAACCTTTAAGTCTTGATCACAAAGTTGGCTAATGCTGATCAGATTTGAAGTTAATCCTTCCACCAGTAGCACATCATTAAGTCTGGGCAAACCTTCTCTGATCAAATCACCAATACCCAGAATCTGACCTTTTACACCATCTCCAAATGTCACATAGCTTCTGGAGTAAGATCTGATATTGCTCAGCAGCTTCTTCACACCAGTCATGTGCCTTGAACACCCACTATCAAAATACCAATCTTCTTTTGACGTGGCTCTCAAGGAAGTATGAGCTATAAGGCCTACATTCTGAACTTTGGGCTTCCACACCTTCTGAACATTGTGTCTGATAGCAGCTGGTTCAACTCTTCTATACTGAAAATGTTCAGGATAGCCATAAAGTTTGAAGCAGAATGGTTTGATATGCCCTTTCTTTCCACAATGATGACAGACCCATGGATGATTCCTCCTCCTTCTGTTTCTGAAAAAATTCTGGGGTTGCTTCTGAGGTAGCATCTGAGCTTGTTTCTGAGGTCTCCTCTTTGATGTTCCAACCATAGAGTCATGAGTTTGAGTAGCAGGAACAAAACTCATCTGTTTAGGAATCTGAGTCTGATCTACAAAACCTAAACCAGTTTTTCCTTGTTGCTGATTCCCCAAAATGTCCTCCAACTTATCAGTAGCAGAGTTCAACATCTTCACTTGCTTCTTCATTTGATCAAGTTGGGAGTTCAGTTGGTTCACTTCTTCTTTTAAATCTGAATTCTGTACTAACAATTCACCTTTTTCAGCCTCCAATTGAAGAATAGTCTCCTTCTGATCCAACACTTGTTTGCAAACCTCAGCACTTCTGGTATACAGCTTCTTGTAGTTATCAGCTAGTTCATCATATGAGGTTTTAGCAGCTTCAGACACAGATGAGGCTTCAGACTCTAAGTCAGATTCTGAAAAAGTCTCAGACTCTAAAACAGCTTCCTTCTTCAAGATAGCTCCTGACCTCACTACCAGACCAGTATCACACATATCAGATTCACTGACATCATCATCTTCAGAACCATCATCAGACCATGAAATAGCTAGGCTCTTTTTCTGCTTCTTGAGAAAAGTGGGACATTCAGACTTGATGTGTCCATACCCTTCACACTCATAGCACTGCACACCTTTAGCTTGGTTACTTTTCTCCTCAGACTTGGTCTTCTTCTCATCAGTTTGTTGCTTTTTGTTATTGAATCTAAAATTCTGACCTTTGGCTTTGGTTTTTCTGTTAACATTCTTCAGAATCTTGTTAAATTGTTTTCCCAGCAACACTAGAGCTTCTGATAAGTCATCCTCCTCAGACTCTTGTTGATCATCAGCTTCAGAGTTCACAGTAAAAGCTACACCTTTTCCTTTCTTATCAGGCTGTTTGCAGAATGCAGTTTCAAAATTGAGCAAAGACCCAATCAGCTCCTCAAGCTTCATAGTGGTAATATCATGAGCCTCTTCAATTGCTGTCACCTTCATATCAAATCTTCTGGGCAGGGACCTGAGGATTTTTCTCACTAGCTTCTCATCTGACATCTTCTCCCCAAGAGAATCAAAGGAATTAGCCATATCAAGTATATTCATATAGAAATCCTGGATATTCTCATCTTCCTTCATCTTCAGATTCTCAAACTTAGTAGTCAGCAACTGCAATCTGGACATCTTCACCTTAGAAGTTCCTTCATGAGTGGTTTTCAGGATTTCCCAAGCATCCTTAGCCACAGTACATTGTTTGATAAGTCTGAACATATTCTGATCAACACCATTAAAGATAGCATTCAAAGCTTTTGAATTTCCCAGAGACAAGTCATCTTCAGCTTTGGTCCATTCCTCCTCAGGCTTCAGAACCTCAGTCTTGTTACCATCTTTGTCTGTATACACAGGATGGTCCCAGCCTTTGATCACAGCTTTCCAAGTCCTGCTGTCAATAGACTTTAGAAAAGCACACATCCTTGACTTCCAATACTCATAGTTTGTGCCATCTAGTAGGGGTGGTCTATTGACATAGCCTCCTTCTCTATCCATGCTTGCCAGAAATAAATTCCTCTGGATCTCACCCAAGTTACAGGCAGGGTGCCTGCTCTGATGCCAATTGAAATTCTGGCCAGGCAATAATAAGAGAGTACCAGGTTCTGAACCAGCAGGTTCTGAACTATATGCAGGGCACAATAGTTTGCTTAAAACAGAGCACACACTCACACAATGCAAAGCAAGAAAATAAAGTGCAGGAAAGTAAAAGGCACACAAGGTTTGTTAACCCAGTTCGGAGTAAACACCTCCTACTCTGGGGGATACCAATCCAGGAAGGAAATCTACTATTGGATTTAATCCTTAAGACTCAGACACTGACTCCCAGTTCTTATCCCAAGCAATTAACCTCCACCTAGTAAGACTTCTACCCAACTCTGAGTAATAGAATCCACTATCTTCCTATTCAAGTAACTAAACCCAGTTACTGAAACCCTTAGTCAAAAACACTCTGTTTTTCAGAAAACTTCAAAAACACAAAGACTTCATTCGTACCTAAAGGCTTAGAATGAATTACAACTCTATAAAACTCTAAACCAACTCAAACTGAGTGGTGCACAATAAAGCTAAAAGCTTAAAATACTAAGACTCAATTTTCTGATCTTAAACTCTATATGTCGTAAGTCTTGAAAGCAGCATCACTCCTCCTTATATAGTCTTCAGTCTTGCAACATAAATAACAAACTAATCTTCTGAATTGATTTGTTACTGAAAATAAGATTGGTCCAATCAAGTAACAAATAAAACTGTTTTGTATCTTTGAAAGATTTAAAACAGAAAATACGAATTTCATATCTTTGAACCAAATCTTCAATAAAATCTTCTCCAAATAATTCAGCATTCTAGAAGCACTTGTACAAAGATAATTCCTTGCTAAATCTCCCAAGATACGCGCAAAAACTAATCTGAAAACCCAGCTTCTGATGTGGTCAACAAAAGTCAACGCTGGCTTCAGAACCTGAAATCAGCTTCTGAACTGCTACAGTGCATTCAGCTTCTGATGACATTTTCTGCTTCTGAATGGCTTCAAAACACAAAACTTGCAACTGAAGAAATGTTTCAAATATGGAGATGCTTCTTATTCAACACATTGGTTTTGCCAAAACATGCAGCCAACACAAAAGACTCAACAATGGCTTCTCAGGATATAACCAAATCAAGATGGCTCCAGAAGACATGGAGAAAACCACATTTATCACCCCATGGGGAACTTTTTGCTATAAGGTAATGCCTTTCGGATTAACAAATGCCGGGGCAACATACCAAAGAGCAATGGTAACTCTTTTCCATGACATGATCCATAAGGAAATTGAGGTCTATGTCGACGACATGATTGCCAAATCCCAAACGGAGGAGGATCATCTAGTCCATCTACAAAAGCTTTTCGAACGTCTGAGAAAGTTCAAGCTGCGCCTAAATCCTAACAAGTGCACATTTGGCGTTAGATCCGGAAAGTTATTGGGTTTCATTGTCAGCCAAAGGGGTATCGAAGTGGATCCCGACAAGGTAAAGGCCATCCAAGAAATGCCAGCGCCAAATACCGAGAAAGAGGTCCGGGGTTCTTAGGAAGATTGAATTACATCGCTAGGTTCATCTCGCACATGACAGCTACCTGCGAACCAATCTTCAAACTGCTAAGGAAAAACCAAGCCGTTCATTGGAACGAAAATTGCCAAGAGGCGTTTGACAAGATCAAGCAATACCTGCAAGAACCACCAATTTTAATACCTCCGGTTCCGGGTAAACCCCTCATCTTATACCTAACCGTACTCGAAGGATCAATGGGTTGTGTGTTAGGACAACAAGATGAAACGGGAAGAAAGGAGCACGCAATCTACTACCTAAGCAAGAAGTTTACCGATTGTGAATCAAGGTATACTTCGCTTGAAAAGACTTGCTGCGCTTTAGCATGGGCTGCTCGACGCTTAAGGCAATACATGTTGACCCATACAACTTGGTTGATATCGAAGATGGATCCCATCAAGTACATCTTCGAAAAGCCTGCCCTCACAGGGAAGATTGCCCGTTGGCAAATGCTGCTGTCTGAGTACGATATCCAATACGTTGCTCAAAAAGCCATCAAAGGGAGTGTTTTATCCGAGCACCTTGCTCACCAACCATTGGAGGATTATCGACCCATACAATTCGATTTCCCGGACGAAGATGTTGTAGCTTTGAATGACGAAAAGGTCACAAGCGATGATGAAGGGCCAGAACCGAGAGCTCGATGGAAGCTCGCTTTCGACGGCGCCTCAAATGCCATGGGGCACGGGATCGGGGCAGTTTTAATCTCCCCAAGAAATGGATACCAACCCTTCACAGCAAGGTTATACTTTGACTGCACCAATAACATGGCAGAATATGAAGCATGTATGCTAGGCCTCGAAGCAGCAATTAATCTAAGGATCAAAACCCTTGAAGTATACGGTGATTTAGCCTTAGTCATCTATCAAGTCAAAGGAGAATGGGAAACAAAACATCCCAATTTGATTCCCTACCGTGCCCGGGTTGTAGAATTGCTTGAGCATTTTGATGAAATCAACTTCCATTACATACCTCAAGAAGAAAATCAGGTGGCAGATGCCTTGGCTACATTATCATCAATGTACCAAGTGAATTTCCACAATGAGGCGCCAATCATAAGGATGGATCGTAGAGACAAACCGGTTGTATGTGCAGCAGTTGAAGAAGGACTTGACGACAAACCCTGGTTCTACGACATCAAGCGATACCTCGAAGAGCAAGAGTATCCAGAAAATGCCTCACAAACCGACAAGAGAACCCTCAGGAGATTGGCATCCCAGTTCTTCCTCAGCGGAAATGCCCTCTACAAAAGAAACTATGACATGGTCTTGCTCAGTTGTGTGGATAAACATGAAGCGGACATGCTCATCAAAGAAATCCACGAGGGATCTTTTGGAACCCATGCCAATGGGCATGCAATGGAAAAGAAAATCCTAAGGGCGGGCTATTATTGGCTAACCATGGAAGCTGACTGTTTCCGTTCTGCCAAAACTTGTCATAAGTGCCAAATTTATGCCGACAAGGTGCATGTACCACCAACTCCCCTGAACGTCATGACCTCACCTTGGCCATTCTCTATGTGGGGCATAGACATGATTGGAATGATCGAGCCCAAAGCATCCAATGGACATCGCTTCATCCTTGTCGCCATCGACTATTTCACCAAGTGGGTCGAAGTAGCTTCATATACAAACGTAACCAAACAAGTGGTAGCCAGATTCATCAAAAAGGAAATCATTTGCCGTTATGGCACTCCCCACAAAATCATCACTGATAATGGGGCAAACCTGAACAACAAGACAATGAAGGTTGTGCAAAGATTTCAAGATCAAGCACCATAATTCCTCACCTTACCGACCAAAGATGAACGGTGCGGTAGAAGCAGCCAATAAGAACATAAAGAAAATCATCCAAAAGATGGTGAAAACATATAAGGATTGGCACGAGATGCTTCCCTTTGCGCTACATGGCTACAGAACAGCCATTCGCACTTCAACTGGGGCAACCCCTTTCTCCCTAGATGCCACTTCTTGGGTGTCAAGGTATAAGGATTCGGCGATGGCTTCTAATGTGGGATCCTTTCCCGGACCGAGATAGAGTTCATGACCCTTCATGCTACAACCCAAAATCTTCTCAAACTCTTCCAAAGTTGGCGCTAGTTGGAAGTCTTGAAATGTGAAGCACCGTAGCGGTGGGTCGAAGAATTGCGCCAAAGTGGTTAAGGCCGTTGAATCTATTCTCACGGGTAGGAGATCAAGGATTAGCCCATAGCTTGCCTCGAAAATGTTCTTGTTGACCGAAGAGAGCCTCTTGCTTAGAGCTAATAAGCTTTCCACCCTAGGAGCTTTAATTTTGAAGGCGAGCGTATTTTTGTTCCCGGAATCCATATTTCTTTTTGCTAATATTTGTTTGTTCTTTTTAAACTCCTATAAAGCAAAATGATGCAAAAATTACTTTCATGAATGCAAATGTTATGCAAGGGTATGATTTATGAAGGTTCGGAACTTCCCCCCATCCTCACATGTAGGCTCTAAATGGTGAAATCTCCTAAGAAGAGGTCCTTAGAGTCATAGATCTCACATGGAATTAGGGTTGTCTATGGACATACGTCGACATGACTTCAATTAATTCCACGTGAAAATCTCATCTAAGCGGGGTTGGGCATCCTACCTCACGGACATACGTCAACGCGGGCTTCCGCACACAACCTCCTTCTAACTTAGTTTTTTTCTCAAGCTCGGGTAGAGAGCCTCACACGTCCGGCATTAACCCGAACAATGTGGAGTAACATCACTCAAGTAACCCCCGCATTTGATATATATGATATGAATATAAAGCAAATAAATCAAATATAAACATAAAGCATATGACATGTATGAATAAAAATAATAAGCATGGTGCGCAAAGAAAATAAAAACAATTGGCTTAAAAGCCAAATAGGTTAGGCTTGACTTGCTAGTGGGAAAATTGTCCCCAGTGAAGTCGCCAGCTGTGCGCACCTCGTTTAAAAAACGCGCAAATCCCCCGAGGTCGTTCGTAAACGCTCGGAGGGCCTTTGTGAAGTCGCCACCAAAGTTTTTGTGTAAAGGGAACGTTGATAAACCCTTAAGTTTTTTTTTGTTTAAAGGGAAACGATAATAAAACCCTTTGACGATGAGGAAAGGATGGTCATCGCAACCATTGTCGGGTTCGGAAGTCGATTACGCAAGGGGAAGGTATTAGCACCCCTCACGTCCGTTGTACTCAACGGGAACCTTCTATTTGGCTAAAGCTTAAATTGTTTTTAAATGTTTTGCGCGCATGCTTATCTATGTCAAAATATAATAAAGGGGGGAAAAGAGATAAAAACAAACGAAAGGGAAAAAAAGTTTTTTTATATTATTGCGCTTGACAAGATGTCGATCTTGCTCCTACGTATCTCCCGGTAGTCGGAGAATTCAAAGCGTACGTAGTTCTTTGGTAGAAAAACGTACATGTGTTGGTTGATTTTAAATGGATGATGTTTTAACCAAACTCTTGCGATTAAAACGTAGCTTGTATGCTCGCGCTCGGGAGACTTATTAAGCGTCTTGCTTGTATGCTCGCGCTTGGGAGACTTATTAAGCGTTTGTTCACGAATCGCGTTAGAATTGTTAAAAGGTACATCCGTTAGGGTAAAAGGGTTCGAATTGGTCGCTATGGGACCAAAAGAGGTGCAATGGACTCAAACGAGTCAATCATTGACCGAGGGGACTCCAACGAGTCGGGCGATTGTTCGGTTGATCCACTGAGATCAAGAACGGGTACAATGGACTCGGACGAGTCGAACATTGACCGAGTGACTCAAACGAGTCGAGGGATGGAATCTAGTGGCCACGGGGGACCAAAAGGTTCGGATTGACCACAAGGGGCCAAGATTTGGTTTGGTTATGGTTGAATACGATAAAAAGGAATGACGATTGTCCGAACGACGAGACATACGTCACGCATTCGTACAATCGGGGCAATGGAGAGACATACGTCACACCATCCCTTTTTCATTCAAGTTTTTGGGTAGAATTCTTTTAGAAATCCCAAGGTATATCAAAACATTTGGTTTGAAAACCCAAAATGGAAAGATTTAGCAATTTTGCTAGAAAACGCACAAGTTCGGCTCGTTTTGCGAACGGTTTTGAAAAGCGAACGAATTCGGCGTATGTTCATGCTTGAGTTTGAAAATCATGAACAATATTTATTGTTCAAGTTTTAATTTGGAATGATGAACATAGCTTGTTTGTTCATGTTGTTTTGAAAGTTTGGGAACATAACTTGTTTTGCAAGTTATCCACAAAATGTCACCCGGACTTGCGAATTTGTCAATATTGTGCAAAATCCTTGTTATGGTTTGAAAAACATGGGTTTAAAAACTCTTAGGTTCTGAGCTCCTGGGCTAGAACCTCAAAAATTGCCCATTTGGGCTCCTAAACTCAGATTCTGAGTTCTGTCATGGTCGCTCTGCGACCATGACTTCGCACTGCAAAGCATGCGAATTTTTGAGTTCAGAAGCTGTTTCTGAACTTTTGTTCAGAAACAACTTCTGAACACACTCAGGACCTTTTAGGTGAGTGAAAAGCTTTGAGTTTTTGGGATGAAAAAGGCTGGACAAACCAGTTTTGATGTTTTGAAAACCTTGGGATTTCTTTGAAATTCAAAAGGGGTTTTTTAGAAACAAGTGGTTTTGGATCAAAATTGCTATGCAAACACAATTGTAAATGCAAGATTAGTGCTTAGAATACTTACAGAGACCCTTAGCAAAGCTCCAGCTGCAATGGATTTGAATTGATTGAAGGTTCTTGCAAAAGGTTTGAATGTTGGTGATAGTTTTGAACTTTGTAATGCTTTGTGTTTGAATTGGTTTTTTTCTGGTTGTTTGTGAGTGTTTGTAAGCTGGAATGAGTAGTGTTTCTGCTCTTGAATTGCTGATATGGGAAGTGTTTGTAACCTTGGGCATTGCCTTCTATTTATAGGCCAAAACCAAATCAAATTCATCATTAGAAAATCCCAAAATCCAGCTGATTTGTGGGCTAGGATCAGGCTGAATCCCTTTGCATTAAATGCTAATGGATAGAGGCAACCTTGCCTTGTGCCAAGGGGCAAGACTCAGCCTGATTTCAGCCACAAATTCAAAGGTTTTAGGATAGTAATGATGATGAAATAGGGCTGAATTGTAATTGGCTAAGCTTGGGGATCAATCCTTGCAATCTCAATGGTTGATCAATAAAAACGTGCACTGTAATGTGCAGAGATTGAGGGATGAAAAAGGCTATCTATGGCTGGTGTGAGGGGTGAAAAGCTGCTGCAAAAACAGGGTAGGCACTCATGGCTTTTCAAGTGAGAAAATCCAGCTAGTTTGACTGGTTTTGGGGGAATAAGCAGGAGGAAAGTCATCAAGCAGGTGGCTGGCAACCTTGGGGTGGTTAACAGGTCACATGGGAGGGACAAGAGCTGCCCAAGGGCAAGCCCACTTGCTTGTCACATGCTAGGTTGGAAGAAAAAGCTTCCAACCTTGGCATTAATGGCAAGTCTCTCATTTCTGGTTTTGCTTAACCCAAATAGCCATGAATGCTGACTAAAATAAATATGGAAATGATATGCAACAAAATCTGGAATTAAATCAAAAACACCAAAATTCTGCAGAAAAATCGCAGACTTCGCAGTGCGAAGGGAGCTTCGCAGTGCGAAGTCAGCATTTTTGAAATGTTGACTTTTTTGTTGACTTTTGTTGACTTTGACTTTTTCTCCCTCTTTGATTTTTTTTTTATTTTTGTTTTAAAATGCTTAGGACAAAATTGGGGTACTACAAATGGGTCCAAACAAGGTTCGACCAACTGAATCTCATAGAGGAAAAGTGTCTAACGGCGATATGTCATGGACAGCTTTATCAAAGGAGACTCAAGAGGGCATTCGACAAAAAGGTCCGTCCTCGAGAATTCAAAGAAGGAGACCTAGTGCTCAAGAAGGTATTACCTATCCACAAAGATCCCCGAGGGAAGTGGACTCCCAGCTATGACGGACCGTATGTGGTAAAGAAAGCCTTCTCTGGCGGAGCTTTAATCATCACCACTATGGATGGAGAAGAGTTCCCACTATCAATAAACTCTGATGCAGTCAAGAAGTATTATGCCTAAGTGAAAGAAAAAAAAAAGAGAAAAGCTCGCTAAATCGAAAACCTGGAAGGGCGGTTTAGGCAATAGAGAGCGTCCTGGTAGATCGAAAACCTGAAAAGGCGGTCTAGGCAAAAATTAAGGACATCAAAAAAGGAAATACACCCTGGTGGACTGAAAACTCGAAGTAGTGGTCCAGGAAAAAGTTAGCGGTTAACAAAAGAAGAAAGGCAAAAGACTGCAACATCCAAGCTCCGGACAAGATTCAAGAGGGGAAGAATCGGTCTCGTCAGCATCTTCCAAGAATTTCGAAGTCATAAGGAAAATAGCATGTGTTGTACCAAAACCAACAATTTCTTTTTGCTTTTTTCTTGTTTTTCTCTACCTTTTTCCTCAGAGGAGTAATCACTTCTCACTTCATGTATTTTTACCCATTCAAGAAATCAAATCTGCATTGAATAAAATTCCTTTTATTATTTTGTGTTCTCATTAGCGCATAAAATTTTAGTTTTATTCATGATAAAAACGCATTAAGACATGGGACAAAAAAAAAACTTACAAAAACAAATGTGTTTTTTACTTGAATCTCGTAAATGTCGAAAAATTGCGGTAATCCCCAATGTTGCGCCAAAAGACTCATGCTCTCCAGCAAAGGCAAGTGCCTAGCTCACGGCACGTGAAGCGCAAAGACCCCAAGGGTTGAAGAAACAGAAACCCCCAGTCAAAACACCCCAAACATCTCTGCCATCAACCAAAGCTGGATATTGATCATGCTTCCAAAATGATCCTTATATCCCCGTTAAGCCCAAGTCTTATTGACATTCCCCAGGGAGTCTCAACCCAAAAAAAAAGGGGCCCAATCATCATTGGCAATCACAAACACAAATCCCCAGTAAAAGCCCAACCATGCTTGGCATCTACTTACATCCAATCATAACTCCCAGCATTCAACATGCATCCCACATATCATTCATAATTCATACATGCATATCAAACGCATTCATACATGCATATCCAAATCAATCAAAATACATGCATCTCATATTCATGTCATGCATCCTCAACCAGGATTCTCCAGTGAGTATCACATATTCACCAGCATCTTTCAATCATCTTTAGTATTCCCTAGTGAACCTCAGTCAAGAGCTTCCCCAGTAAGTTCTTCTAGAGAATAATCCCCAGGTATCCACCTCTAGTGTTAGCGGCTAGATAAGATCACCTTCCTCAGTGTTTCGACCTTCAGTGTCAGCGGCGGAATAAGATCACTTTATCTCCAGGTATCCACCTCTAGTGTTAGCGGCTAGATAAGATCACCTTCCTCAGTGTTTCGACCTTCAGTGTCAGCGGCTGAATAAGATCACTTTATCCCCAGGTATCCACCTCTAGTGTTAGCGGCTAGATAAGATCACCTTCCTCAGTGTTTTGACCTTCAGTGTCAGTGGCTGAATAAGATCACTTTATCCCCAGGTATCCACCTCTAGTGTTAGCGGCTAGATAAGATCACCTTCCTCAGGAATCCACCTCTAGTTTTAGCGGCTAGATAAGATTACCTATCCCCAGTGAATCTACCTCCAGTGTAAGCGGCTGGATACGATCAACCTTTATCCCCAGTGGATCGACCTTCAGTGTAAGCGGCTGAATAAAACCACTCCATCCTTAGGAATCTACCTCCAGTGTAAACGGCTGGATATGATCAACCTTTTACCCTTGTCCATTTTTACATTTGCATAGCAATATTTTCATTTCACTGCAATCCTTTCGTACCGCGAAGGACAAAATTCGGGTCCTTCTTTTTACTTAATTGATCTTCGCAAAGAGTTCATGAGATGCCCTGGGCACTCACACACTCTATGCAAAGACACAATTAAGTAGGGGCAGCTGTAGTACCCCAATTTTGTCCTAAGCCTTTTCAAAAACAATTTTCAAAAATCAAAAAAGAGGAGAAAAGTCAAAGTCAACAAAAGTCAACCAAAAAAGTCAACATTTCAAAAATGGTGACTTCGCAGTGCGAAGTCTGCGAATTTTTTGCAGATTTTTGGTTTCTTTGATTTAATTCCAGTTTTTGTTACATATTATTTTCATTATTATTTTCATCATCATTCATGGCCAATTGGGCTCAGCAAAGCCAGAGTTGAAGGACTTGCCATTAATGCCAAGGAAAGAAGCTTTTTCTTCCAACCTAGCATGTGGCAAGCAAGTTGGCTTGCCCTTGGGCAACTCTTGTCCCTCCCAAGTGACTTGTAACTGACCCTGAGGTTGCCAGCCACCAGCTTGTGGACTTTCTTCCTGCTTTCTCCCCCAAAACCAGTCAAACCCAGCTGGTTTTCACTTGCAAAAAACCATGATTGCTGCCCTGTTTTTCAGCAGCTTTTCATCCCCCTCACACCAGCCCACATGTTGCCATTTGTTTCCCCCAACCTCTGCACATCACAGTGCACGTTTTTATTGCCCAACCATTAAGATTGCAAGGATCAATCCCCAAGCATAGCCAATTGCAAACCAGCCTTTTTTCATCATCATTTCTATCCAAAAACCTTTGAATTTGTGGCTGAAATCAGTCAAGGTCTTGACCCTTGGCACAAGGCAAGGTTACCTCTATCCATTAGCATTAAATGCAAAGAGATCTAGCCTGATCCTAGCCCACAAATCAGCTGGATTTTGGGGATTTCTAATGATGAAATTGATTTGGTTTTGGCCTATAAATAGGAGGCAATGCATAACCATTCAAGACACTTAGAAAAACTACTACTCATCCATTATCCCAGCTTACAAACACTTACCAATAACCAGAGAAACCAGCACTAAAGACTTAGAAAAACTACTACTCATCCATTATCCCAGCTTACAAACACTTACCAATAACCAGAGAAACCAGCACTAAACACTAGCAACAATCAATTCCAACACATTTTTACACAAGTTCATTGTTCCATATCCAACATTCAAAAACCTTGCAAAGAACCTTCAACAATCCAAGTTCCTTTCATTCCCTTTGCAGCAGGAGCTTTGCTAAGGATCTTTGTAAGTGTTCTAAGTACTGATCTTTCACTTGTATTTGTGTTTGCATCTTAATTTTGGCTCAAAACCTTTTTGCTCTAAAAAACCCCTTTTGCATTTCAAAAGAAATCCCAAGGTTTGCAATGCATCCAAACTGGTTTGTCCAGCTCTTTTCATTGCAAAACTCAAAGCTTTTCACTCTCCTAAAAGGTTCTGAGTGTGTTCAGAAGTTGTTTCTGAACAACAGTTCAGAAACAGCTTCTGAACTCAAAAATTCGCATTGTTCGCAGTGCGAAGTCATGGTCGCAGTGCGACCATGACAGAACTCAGAATATCAGTTTAGGTGCCCAAATGGCCAATTTTTGAGGTTCTAGCCCAAGGGCTCAGAACCTAGGAGGTTTGAAACTCATTTTATTCAAACCTATTCAAAGATTTAGCATAATTTTGAATGATTCGCAAGTTCGAGCCACTTTGTTTGGATAACTTGCAAAACAAGTTATGTCCACAAACTTTCAAAACAACTTGAACAAATAAGCTATGTTCATCATTTTCAAATCCAAACTTGAACAAAAACCTTGTTCATGATTTTCAAACCAAACGTGAACATAAGCCGAATTTGTTCGCTTTTCAATACCGTTTGCAAAATGAGCCGAACTTGTGCGTTTTTTCACAAATTGTTAAAACCTTCTCATTTATGGGTTTCAAACCAAATGTTTTGATAAACTTTGGGATTTCTAAGAAATTCAACCAAAAACTTGAATGAAAAAGGGATGGCTTGACGTATGTCTCCCCATTGCCCCGATTGTACGAATGTGTGACGTATGTCTCGTCGTTCGGACAATCGTCATTCCATTTTCAACGTATCCGACCATACCAAACCAATTCTTTGCCCCTTGTGGTCAATCCGAACCTTTTGGTCCCCCGTGGCCACTAGATTCAATCCCTCGACTCTTTTGAGTCACTTCGGTCAATGTTCGACTCGATCGAGTCCATTGTACCCGTTCTTGATCCCGTTGGATCAATCGAACCTTTCCTCGACTCGTTTGAGTCACTCCGGTCAATGATCGACTCGTTTGAGTCCATTGCGCCCTTTTGGTCCCATAGCGACCAATTCGAACCCTTTTACCCAACGGACATGCCTTTTAACATTCTAGCGCGATTTTAAACAAACGCTTAATAAGCCTCCCATGTGCGAGCATACAAGCTACGTTTAATCGCAAGAATTCGGTTAAAACATCGTCCATTAAAAATAACCAACATATGTACGTTTTTCTACCAAAGAACTACGTACGCTTTGAATTCTCCGACTACCGGGAGATACGTAGGAGCAAGATCGACATCTTGTCAAGCGCAATAATAAAAACTTTCTTTTTTCCTATCGTTTGTTTTTATCTTTTTTCCCCTTTTATCATATTTTCTTTTGACATAGACAAGCATGTGCGCAAAACATTTAAAAACATTTTCAGCTTTAGCCAAATAGAAGGTTCCCGTTGAGTACAACGGACGTGAGGGGTGCTAATACCTTCCCCTTGCGTATTCGACTCCCGAACCCGACAATGGTTGCGATGACCAGTCCTTTTCCTCATCGTCAAAGGGTTTTATTATCGTTTCCCTTCAAAACAAAAAACTTAAGGGTTTATCAATGTTCCCTTTACACAAAAACTTTGGTGGCGACTTCACACAACTTTTCGAGCGTTCGCATACGCTCAGAAGTTTGCGCGTTTTTTAAAACGAGTGCGCACAGTGCTCATTGAACGCGAAGCGCAAGCGAGTTAAACCCCATCATATCAGCCGCATCTTCCGAACCTTAAGTGACGGATTTGTGAATTAAGAAGAGAAGATGGTATGCAACCTAAGAACCAAGATGGATGAAAGAGTGGTAATGATAAAACCTGTTGCATATCAAAGTGTGTTTCGGACGTGTTCTTATTGGCAAGAAGATTGTAAAATAAGATAAGCTCAACTTGAATTTTACACAATGGAAGGTGGATATTGAATAATAAGTTGTTGGAATTTAGTGAACAAATGGACGAACAAAATTAAACTTCTTTGATTGGATGTAGAAAGAAAGTTTAAGATAACACAAGACTAAAGTAGACCAGTATTTTGAGGAATAATCAGAATTTTTGCCGAGAAATTTGTTGAGGCTTTATTATATGCAAGATCGCCGCTGATACGAAAGGTTAAGGTCGTGGTTAATGTTAAAGAGTGTTATGTTTTTAGCTGATAGATTTCCTTACGTAATTATTATGGGAAACCAAAAGTGATTACCTAATGTTGGTATGCTTCCGAAGATGGTAAAATGTACAGATCTTGGATTGTTCAAAGACATATGAAGAAGACAATGGTTGAGAAAACCTATGGAGATTACTTAGCATAAAGGGAGGATCATTCAAATAATAAGATCAGAAATTGAATAGTTTATGTTAAAGTGCTGAGGTTTAAGATCAATTAGTCGGACACTTGAAGAGACGTAACATATAATTGGGCTTAAAGAGAGCCGATAAGAGTTTGAATTTATTCTAGACGGATTGTTCTCGGAGAAACTTTAGGAGTAATCTAAAGGATACGAAAAAGTTATGGAAAACGAAGTTGTGTCGAAAAAGATTATGAGTATGAAAACCTTACGAATAAGAATTGAATGAGTGGGAATGAGACTCAAGCCATCAGTGGATTTAGTATACGAAAGATAAGAATCTAGAAGAGTATTCATGAAATCGATTCGTGAGAGCAAGTATATTGCTTACGCCTAAAGGAAAATACAAAGTCAGGAGATGACCAGTCAGTAAGGCAAGTAATGTTTCGAAGCATTATGTGGTATGAAGCTAACCCTTGTTATTAGTATGTGAGCTTCGAAGGACGATTAAAACACTTGGGTAAGCACATAGTCTAAATCACAAGTGAAGCAACGAGCCGTAAGATGGTTCTGTTATGGTAACTACAAAGTTATAAAGGGGTAAGATTGGTCAAGAGATTTTATATGGTAATAGTGGTGTATTACCCCTATCCCAGAGCGAGTTGTTAAAAATTAGAGTTGCGCAGCGGAGAAGTAATCCGAGAATGAGTTAACAAACAATTCTAAGCTGAAGCTTAGGGAACAAGAAGGCTTGAGAAGTCCTTGCTGGATGAATCACAAGAAAGGTATTAAGAGCTCAATTCTTATAACGTAGAATGGCAGTAAGTAGTAACGACTTGAGTATATCATAAGTTCTAACGGGAAATCTTAAAAGTTAAGCTGAGGGATACTTCAAACCTCGAAACCCATGAGTAAAGGAATATCAAAGTAGCTTAAGAGTATGTGGTAAGAATATGGAGGATGTGTTCCTACCACGTTGAGACTAAAGCGATTGAAGACACCGCTAGTACGATAATCTAGTTATTCAGCTCAGTAACTTCAAAAGGGGCTTGAAGAGTAAGTTTAGCCAAAAGAGAATTATGTAAGATTCAACGACAGTAAAGGTTGCACTTGCAGGATGATATCTTGGATTTGGAGCGTCAATCAGGAACAACAAATATAGTGGCTTATAAGTTCAGTTCATGTGGTACCCACATTATGTAAACATGTCTCATGTGCCAGATTATGTTTAGTATTATGTACTCGTCAGTCAATACTCATACTACTCAGACAGTTGTCTTTCATGTTTTTTCAGTTATGTGATATGTATCAGTAATCGTAGTATGCGGTCATTAATGTTTAAGTGAAAAGGCACCACTCAGATCAGGTTTGATGATACCGAACGTGTTTTAGTTAAGAATATTCAAGGATCTTGAACTCGATGTTCAGAATGAGAAATAAGTTCATAATACCGATAGAATGTAACCGTAATTTATGTTATGGGATAATGTATGCTCAGGGAATAAGCATGAGTTAAGAATAAGAAGAAGGTCTCCAGCTGATGTGGTATTGTCTCAAATATATTTTGATTAAGTACGATGTCCCGTTAGTCGGACGAAGACGATGTGACGTACTGTGTACCCGCTAGTAGTGTACACGTACTCGAATATGTATGTAAATTATGTGCTATGAATTGTACCATATGATGATATGTGAGACGGTGTATACCACTCATCACTTGGACTAAGCTCCTAAGATTTGGATATATCGGTATAGAAATATTAACGCCACGATAAGAATTTGAGAATTAGTTGTGACATGAAGGATAGAAGATTATCAAACTCCTAGTAATGAAGAATGATTCCTAAGTTATTAAGATAAGTGACGTCGTAGACTAATTGAAGCGGAGCACGAGTAATTTGTAAAATTCCGCGAACTCTTGAGAATTTCATAATGGAAGTAATGGTTATGTTGTGATAAGCAAGACACCAAAAGTCCAAAAGAAAGGAACGGGTACTAGAGGTAATGCCTCCTACTTGTATTTGGGTAGTGGTGGTAGTTGCAGTAATCCTTACTTTCGTTTGGGAGTACCAATATCAGATACCTTTCAGGGTAAGGATGATTCTATATGGAGAATGGTATGATTATAGCGGTAAGATGTCATCATATGAGGAAAAGGACAAATATAAGAATTCATTGGAATTAGTTGTAGTGCAATAGACCCCTTGAATATCGGGAATATTTGAGGAAGATAAGATTGACCCAATGTCGTCAGAGTAAGATTATGCAGACCATGAAGGAAACTTATGAATTCAGTAAGAGTATCCAATGCTTAATAACCTTAAGTTGGATTGCAAAAAGTGTCTAACAAGGGACATGGTCAAGTGAGACAAGTATATGGGTTTAGACAACCACACATCCTACTAGGTAAGAATTATGTGATGTACATCAAGCTTTTCAGTTAAGGAAGAGATTGTCAAGTATTTTGACTTATAGAATTAGAAATCATGACCGCGAACCAGTTTTAACCAGCCAGTTTTAATCGAGATGTACGAAGAACCTACATGTCGGACCCAGGAGTGGTCATGAAATCCCGATGAACAAGTTAGATGAAAGAATCGGCTAGTAGAGAAAGAAGTATGAAAGATCCATTCGTATATGATCTCAAGAGAATTTTAAATTTCGAGGACGAAATTTCTTTAAGGGGGGTAGAGTGTAACATCCCGCTTCAGACTCAATTAATTATCAGTTTGAGACAATGTATCAGAGGTATTTTAAGGAAGAGCAATTTGGTAATTACCGCTCATGGGCTTTATATATGGCAAAAACCATTCTTTCCTTCATTTTTCATTCTTCCTTCTCTCTCTAGAAAATCAATCCTCTCCCTTCTCCCTTCTCTCCTTCACGCCACCATCTTCCCTTCCCTCCAATATTCATCAATCTTCATTTTTATCTCTCAATCTTTATGCAAGCAAGCACCAATTTTGGGAAGTTTGAGACAAGAGAAGCAAAGAGAATCAAGAAAGGAAGGAAGAGATCAAAGCTAGGGTTTGAGGAAAAGCTTGGCAAGGATCAATGCAATTTCTAGGTGAGTTCCTTAGATTAGAATCCCACCTTGGGTGAGTTTTTGAATGAGTTCCTTTGTTTTTGGAAAAGTTTACAATTTTGTTCCCTAACCCTTAATGCTTGCCTAATCCTTGCTAATCCATGAATTAAGTTATCAATTGGTAGTTTAAAATCATCCTTAATACTGTTAGGAAGCTTGGGTAAATTTGGATGTGTCAAATTGGTGAAAAATCAATCTTTTGAATATTTTCTGCACTGTCATGCTCGCTACAGCGAGCTGGAGCTCGCTGCTTGGAAGAACCAACTTGGTCTGCTGAGCTAAGTTAGGTGAGTTGACGCGTTTGGGCGAGGCGTTTTGCAATCGTTTTCAACGAAAACCCTAATTTCTAAGAAAATGCCATTTTGACATATCTGAAAGGCTTCCAATGGATGAAAAATTAAGGGAACAAGGATTAGGTAATGCACTAGAGGTACTAGAGCAAAGTTAGAAGAGCCGGGTAGTTATTACAATGAGATAATAAGCCCTTAAGTACGACATATGACAACGATATGTCTAGAACCTATGATAGGTTATAGCAAGATTAGAATGTAATCAATTAAGCGTATGAAAGTATAAGGAATGTTTTAACATTCAAAGATCAGAAAGTTCAGTTAAGATTAAGTTAAGACGTTCCTTTGTAGTTCCCGCTAGTTGGAACGTCAGAAGCTACGTACAAGTTAATAATTAATTAAAAGATAAGATGTGTCTCCTGTTTTCTCGCTAGTTAGAACACAGGGGGTTCCAGATAAAGCTGGAACGGTGGAGTTACCATCTGCGAGGATAGCCACACATAAAAGTTAATTAAAATGTTAAATTGTGTCTCCTGTTTTCTCGTTAGTTAAAACACAGGGGGTTCCAGATAGAGCTGGAACGATGGAGTTACCATCCCCGAGGATAGTCGCACAAAAGTAAGAGGAGTCCGGTGTTAGCCTGATATGATAGGAATTTTCACCGGTAGCAGGGAGATGTACTCCCGGGTTACTCCACTCGGATGCACTCCATAAAATGAATTAAGATAATTATTGTATGTTCAACGATAACTTTCTAACCTAATGATAACAGAAAGATGTGTGTGTGTGTGTGTGTGTGTGTGTGTGTGTGTGTGTATTACAATGAGAATATGACAAAGTAGTCAGCAGATATCAGAAGTGATCCTAGTTCCCCCCTCGATCACTAAGTAGCAGATTGTAGTCTAGTTTCACGACTACACAGTGTAGCAGGCACAGACACGTATAAACCCGAAATGGGTTGAGATTAGAATGTGGCAATCATAGGTTTCCCCTGTGGTTGCCACACAGCCTAGGATAGGTGGAGCTCACTGAGACATTATGTCTCATCCCAATCCATTTGGTTCAGTTTCAGGTAAGCAAGAGGTTTGTGATGATGTTTATCAAGGAAAAGATAAGTGGAGTGCAATTGCTCGTCATGTACCAGGAGGATATTAGTAAATTTATGTATATGTACCTTTAGTGGTATTTGGTCAACTGTATAAAACGAGCAAATTTGTATTCATTCAGTTGTATTGTATTATTATTGAAAATTTTTATGTATCCAGCATCAGATTTAATACGCATGCTAAATATTCTAGATAAATTTAGTATGGGTATTACATTAATAAAATACAAAGAGCTTTTTTATTGGGAGATGAAGATGGAAATGAAAAATATCATGCGGTAAGGTGGGATTTGGTTACATCGCCAAAAACTCTTGGTGGGTTGGGCATTCGGCGCTTAGTGAACATGAACAAAGCTTGTCTTATGAAGTTAGGATGGGCTATCAGAAATGGTGAGGAGGCTTTGTGGATTGACGTGATTCACGAAAAATACGGTAGAGATCATTCCAATTTCGATCGTGTTAGTGCGAAAGGGCACGATTCTAGTTTGTGGAAAAATTTGGTCACAATTTGGAATGATTTTAACATGTATGAATTTTGGGCCATTAGTGATGGGAGTTTGGTGAATGTCTAGAAAGATAGGTGGTTGCATCTCGGCCATTCGATTGAGGAGCTTGGTATTGTGGTGCCTGATGGTATGCAAAACATGATGGTTAAAGATTTAGTTGATGTGCATGGCTGCTGGAATACTGGAGTTCTGAATTCATGGATCCCACCAATATTATTAGTAAATTGCATGATGTGATTCCGCCTAGTAGTGGAAGTGAGGTGGATAGAAGGACCAGGCGTGGCTCTGCTGATGGGCGTTTTGTTATTTCTTCGACATATATGTTTTTGTGCATGTTTAATGATGACAGCTGAGACCCAACGTGGTTGAGGATTTGAAGTCTTAAAATTCCTAAATGTATTCGAAGTTTTATCTGGTTGGTTCGCCATGATCGGTTGATTACTAGCTTTCGCAAGAGTCATATGCATATTGGTGAGCCTTGGTGTCATCATTGTGTCGATAATGTTGAGGATGTTTTGCATGTTTTGTGTGATTGTCCTCTAGCGAAAAGTGTTTGGTGCAATTTACTGAAAATTGAAGCGCGTGCGAACTTCTATGTTGAGAATTTGCAAGGATGGATACATATGAACCGTTATCAGAAGCTTGGAAAGGATGGAGCGGATAGTTGGGGTTGTGTGTGGGCAACTAGTTGTCATTTTCTTTGGATATGGCGCAATAGAGAAGTGCATGGTGATGCTCGAGATCGCCCCAAAACAAAAATTTCAGTTTATAACTGTTAATTAACGTACTCATCGAACCCAGAACTAACATACTGATCGTAAAAAAGAAAAAGAAGTAACAACTTTTTTTTTGGATTCAACTAAAATGTTTTGAATTCCTCTAAAAAAAATAATGTTTTGAACTAAAAAGACACAGGTGAAAAATTTGTAAAAAAAAAAAAGACACAAGTGTAATTTGATTATTCATTAAAAAAATGTTGTTGTGTTTATTTGGCTTTTTCTCATGTTTACAATTGTTTATTTGAAACATAAAAGTGGGTGTAAATTAGTAAGGTTGGTGTAAACAATTTGATAAAACTTATAAAAGTGAGTGTAAATAATCAAGTGGGTGTAGATTGCTAATTTACTCCTTAATGATTTTAGGTAGGTGTAGGTTGTTAAATTACTCTTTAGTATTTTTAGGTGGGTGTAAATTAACAGCCCTATATATATGTGTGTGTGTGAAACTTAGAATAGTTAAACCTCTAATAATTTTGTATAGAATATGGATATTACAAATCGGAACCTTGAATCATGTTGTATTATCTTGATAACTATACATATTTTTTTGACAAGATGATAACTATACATATAAACTTCTAAAAGGATTGAATTCGAATAATGACAAACAAAAATGATATCAAATACTAATTTTTTTTTTTCAATTTTAATAATAATATGTTCCTTAAGTCTATGGATGTTGAGTTTTTAAGATGAATGATTTTGCTATTTAAAAAGAATTAACAACGCAGTTTGTTGTTCATTTGTCTTCTATTCCTCTATAATTCATTGTAAATATTCATCTACTAATGATATTGTGGAGCTCTTGACCAAAAAAATATTGTGGAGTTTGATCTCCTAACTCCAAATTTTAATTTTTTTTAGCTAAAGTTTCCTATTTAAATAATAATATATTAGTTTAATGAATTAACTTTATACTTTCTAGAAATCAATAAAACTTATGTCCTTTTACCCACATTGTGTTTATGGTAGATTTTTTATCTTCTTATTCTCTTTTTATTTCTTTTTAAAACCACACAATATCATCTTTAATTTATTAAAATTATTACTGTATTTACAAAATAATATCCGATGATTTGTTGAATAAGGTAAAAAATTGAAATCACGTACCTTTTTTAATATAATATTTTTTTTATTTTTTATAGTATACTATGCAAAATACGAGTAATTAATGGAATACAAAATAAAATCGGATAATGAATTTAATTAATTTCCAATTTTTATATTTTTATTTGGATACAAGTTGCAGTTTCTTATTTAAATAATATAATAGTTTAACAATTTAACACTACTACTTTATAGATGCTCCACTCATAGTAACCATATGAAAAACTTTTAACTTTAGACTTAATCCATTACCATAACAATAATTTAATCATGTCAATAGGTGTACATGAAATACATTTCAAATTACGGAAAACCTCATTTACAATACTTCCAGATTGACACCACAAGCAAGCTAATCAAATTGAATGAAAACATTCTTTTACTTGCTTTCCAGGAGATATTAATTCAGAGCAATGTTAAATAATGAAGTCCTACGGAATGAACTTGATTAAATATTAGTTTATGACTTGTCTTTTTGGATTTAAGAAAGTAGAACATGATACAGTGATGAATTAGTGGATGTTTATTTTAATATCGCCACAATTCAATCAGTTACAGTTGCGGCGTTCCCTAAAGATGAGTCATAGCCTTAAATTCATACTTGGATTTGATTAAAAGAATTTAATTTAGAAACAAAGCAATTTACTACTGTCTTGTTCGGATGGAATTCGAGTCGTCAATTCTACTAAACTTTATTAATGGAATCCAACAAATAAGAAGTGGTTCATCGTTGAACCATAATCAAAGAGATTTAGTTAAACATGACAACAAACATCATTGCAAAACAATAGAAAAACATACCATAAAGAGAACAAGATGAGGATGGAGATCCTCTGCTTTGAAGCTCTAATGCTTGATTGTTGTCTTGTACCGCTAGCTTTCTGAATGAATAAAAGAGTATGTAATGGTCTCTATTTATAGTACATCATTAATTAGGGGTTAAGAGAGCAAAACTAGGGTTTTTCCACTAAAAACAACTCAAAAACCAAGCAATCAACACTCACGGAACATGGAGTGAGGCGCATGGGCGCATGAGGCAATAGCAAATGCTGCCTCATGCAAATGGGCGCATGGCTTGAGCGTTGGTGCGCTTTTGGCAGCCGCCCCTCTTGTGCAAATTATGCAGTTTTCGTCTCTTTTTCGAGCGTTCTTCCATTTTGCAAAGCCTTGGAACTTGAAATGAATTTTCTTCACTTTGTATTGTCTTTAAATAACTTCTAAGAACCAATGATCTTCAATCTTCGTATCCTTGATCCTTCATGTGATCTCTTATTTTGTCAGTTTGCATGATTTCTCACTAAAAAGACTCAAAACACATATGGAGTTGCATGATTTAGGATAAAACTGAATTACAACGACTCGAATGTAAACAATACAAAAAGTTCATCAAGCCATTGACAACTCCTCTAAATGACTTCTAATTTGCCTTCAAATGCAAAGAAAATAATTAAAAACATAGCCTAAAATATCATATGATGTTTCATCATCACAACCCCAAACTTAAATAGTTTCTTGTCGTCAAGAAACATAATAGAAAAAAGTTAGAATTTACATGAATTTAAGAATTGGAACACACCTTTCCAGAGGGTGCTCAGATTGTTACTCTTCCCACTTCCAGACTTGACTAAATTACCACTTCCATGAAGTGGGACAAACTTTGAGAAGATACTCTTACTTTCAACCACATACAATTCCAAGATACACACGTATGTACCTCCTAAAGCCAGTGTAGCTGGTCAAGGCATTTTCTACACTCCAGTCGTCATGTGATTGTACCTTTCTATGAGATTGAAGCAATTTTAAATCGACATTCAGAATACATATTACCACACACAAATATAGAGTTCTTTTCAAGGTTATAACATGACTTAGGTTAAGGTGGGATATATTTGGGATACTAGGCTAACAAACATTTTGGAGTTAGTTTCCTCAGGATTCCCTATTTGAAATACTTCCTTCCAACCTGTAGTTTTGATTCACAATGTCACAACCAATGTTTATGAGGTACTAGTTTTTATGCCAAACAAGAAAAATGGGTACTAATAGAACTACTTATTCTCTTTTTCTTTTTGAAGAGGCCAACTTTTGTTGGCTCGTGTTTTTTAATATTTTTTCTGTTGACCATCATATTGATGTTTTATGCAACACCCACACTAAATCATCTAGAATATTTAGTATGCGTATTAAACTTAGTACTGGATACATTAAAATTTACAGCAGAATTTCTTTTCGAATGGATACAAATATAATACAAGTTCGTAGAACCAATAAAATCTAACATCTGACAATTTTATACCCTTCTTGCACACTACTGACTACGTATGGGAAATAACTAAACTGGTACGAATCGTGCATATAATGTAATCATCCGGCTTTCTCCTGCTGATCTCCGGCACGAACCCTTCTGCTTGCGAACAATCTGCTTATCTGTACAAAATAAAGGGATTGGGGTGAGACATGATGTCTCAGTGAGTTCCACCTATCCAAGGCAGTAGGCGACCTCGGGGATCCTACGATCGCCATCTGTTTCTACATAACTTAGTGATCATGGGAAAACTAGGATCGCTATCTGTTTACTATCACAATCTTATCATATTTGTAATCATCTTATTGTCATTCTTAAGTTAGAGGGTTAGCGTTGAACATACAATTATCTTGGTTCATTTTTACGGAATGGACCCGAGTGGAGTAAACCTCGGATACGCCCCCTCTTACCGGTGAGACTCCTATCATATCAGGCTACCACTGGACTCCTCTTGTCGTCCTGCGGACCATCCTTGCGGAATAACTCGCCCCACTAGCGTGAACCTTCTGCGTCCCACTAGCGTGAACAGCAGAAGACACGACTTAACTTTTAAATTAATCTCTTAACTTAAATGTGACCCCCAGTGTCCCACTAGCGTGAACAATAAGAGGCACGTCTCAGCATAGTCTTATCATTATATAAATATACATATATGTATGAGTCGTCATGAAGGTTCTCTGGCGGGCTAACCTATCCAGAATGAATCTAGAGCGTACCTGAGCCACGACTCGTCAACATACATATACATATGCATGTATATCATTCTGTAACATGTATCTGGTATATCATGGTTATGAGTTGTCTAAATTCTAACCCATAGTTCGCATAATATTAAAATAACCTTCACTCGATGTTAATGTTCGCGTTCAACGTATAAATCCTTGTTTCATTTGTAGAAATTCATTTTAAACAATTAAAATTCATTGGTGTGTGACACATGAGGTTTTAAGAAAAAGGGTAAAAATATGGACTACTTCGCTCGGCGAAGTAAAGTCTCGCTTAGCGAAGTCCAACGCAGAACTGGGTTGCATGGCTCGCTTAGCGACCTTGAACTTCCCTCAGCGAAGTTAGTCAGAAGCGAAATGCTCATTAATATTTAAAAAGTATGATTGAATTTAATATTTTGTAGCTAACTTTAAAATGGACAAATGAAAGTTGATTGTGCTATTTATTTTTAACATACAAAGTGAAAAAGTTTTCATTCAATGTATGAATTTTGGGAGAGGAAAATCAGTTTTCATTCTAGCCCGCTGATTGCCAATCTTTTGTATTGGTTATTGTGAGCAGTGGTTTGAAACCAACTGACATCATATTGTATTTTAAAATTGTTATTATTATCTTATTATTACCACTGTTTGTGCTATGCTATGAGTATAAGCATGAAGTTTAAAAATCATATTTTTTTTGTGTTTTTTTCTTCATGCTTATAGTGTACTTCGGAAATCTTGAGTCAAATTTAAAACAATATGAGATACAAAATACAAAGTGTTTTACTTTAATTTTATTAAAAACACAATTTTCCTCGTGCGACGCATGGGTATACACCCTAGTACTCCCTCTGTCGATTTTTATAGGAGTAGTTTACAAAAATCATGGGTATTAAAAAAAGTTGGTGTAATAATAAAGTTGTCTCAAATATGTGTGATTATTACTAGATTACCCTTAATTAAATATATATTTAATGTTAACTTTTCATATACCAAGACAAATTGGTAGTATTAATAAAGGGTATATTTGGAAAAAGAGTAATCAATGCATTTAGAAATTTGTAAATGATCTTATATTTTAGGACAAATTTTTTTTGTAAATTACTCCTATAAAAAGGGACGGACGGAGTATATAGTATAGATAAGTTAAAACATTAAAAATTTTTAAGAAAAAATCTTTTATGCATAAAAAACATGAAATTCATGCCCAGCAGCCTAGAAATTCCTGAAAAGCATGAACAAGGAAACTAACTTCAAATCCAAACCCAAAAATTGAAACCCGAATCCAGAAATTGATACATCTTCCATTTTCCTATCCCACAAATTTTTATCCCAAACACAGAAACATAAATTTGGATTTTTGTTAAATCTCAGTTTGTTCCAATTTGTGTATAATCTTGGTTTGGTACTAGGAGGAAAAAAAATCTCTCAACAAAAAAGGCAGAAACAACTAACCCATACCACAAAACTCAAAGAGCAATAAAACTTGAAATCGCAACAACGGAGAGGGAGAGAGAAGGGAGAGGCCAATAGAGCCGAGAGAGAGAGATGAGAAAAAGAAGAGAAACATGGTTTGGGTTGATGAGGAAGATTCTGGAATTCTGGGTTTTGGTCATAGCGAGTGAATGTAATGTTTCTATTAAATATTTTTCTCTTATATATACAAAAATTTGTTAAATAGTTGAGTCACACCAATTATGATTTTATTTTTTTGAAAGACCACTTATGAATTTTATTTCCGAAAACAAATTTTTACGTAGATATATTAGAAAGTTGATATGATCAAATTTTGAAAACTCATACTATTTTCAAAATCAAAATTAATGTAGTGTTTATATTAAATAACTTTTTATTTTATATGCAAAATACCGTTCAGTGTTTGCACCACATTTGTTGCAGATTTTATGTACTTATATTTGTATAAACAAATTTTTATATACATATATCAGAAAGTCGATATGATAAAATTTTGAAAACTTATGACTATTTTCAAAATCAAAATTAATGTAATGTTTCTATTAAATAACTTTTTATTCTATATGCAAAAGATTGTTCAATGATTGCACCGCACCCGTTGCAAATTTTATGTACTTATATATGCATAAACAAACTTTTATATACATATAAAGGTGAGAAAAACACAAGAAGTGTAAGTTTGAATTGTGTTGGCTTTTTTTTGTTTCTTTTTCTGAGTGTTAAAACTTGTTAGAGTATGATGGGTTCATAGTCTGAATGCAGCGGATAATAACATAACACAGAGATGAGAGAGAGAGAGAGAGAGAGAGAGAGAGAGAGAGAGAGAGAGAGAGAGAGAGACAGAGACAGAGACAGAGACAGAGAGAGACAGAGACAGAGAAAGAGAAAGAGCAAACACAAGCAATTTATAAAGGTTCCTTCCACAATACAGGAGCAGTCCAGTCCCCTTGCACTTTCAAGGGATTTCACTATAATCTCACAGATTACAATTGCTTAAGGACTTTTCCAAGAGGCTTCCAAATGCTCAAGCACACTTGCAAGAGACTTCTAATGCTCAAGGTCACCACCAAGGGACTTCCACTGCTCAAGTACAACTTCAAGAGACTTCCAATGCTCAAGGACAACTCCAAGAGACTTCTAATGCTCAAGCACGCAGTCAAGATGAAGGTGAGAAAAACACACACACAAGAAGGGGGGGTTGAATTGTGTGACTCTAAAAACTTGTTCTTTTCTTTTTAAAACTTAAGACAAGTTCAGAACCAGGTTCTGAACTGTTATCAGAATATATGCAGCGGATTAAACAAGTTAAAGAGGTAAGGGAAGAGAGACACAGCAAATTATACAGGTTCCTTCTCAATGTGAGAAGTAGTCCTGTCCCCTTGTATCCAACAAGAGAGTTTCACTATAATCTGAAGATTACACAATGCTCAACCACTAAGGAAGAGACTTCCAGTTGCTCAATCACAAAGAAAGAGGCTTCTATGCTCAACCACCAAGGAAGAGGCTTCCAATGCTCAAGTCACTAAGACAAGAGACTTCCCAATGCTCAAGACACTAAGTCAAGAGGCTTCTGACTCAGACCACAAAGGAATGAGGTTACAATTGCTCAGTATTCAGACTGAGACTTGAGGGACCAAACTGGTTTACAAATGAAATAGTTTGGGATGAACACTTGATCAAATATCAGAGGTGTTCTCTAAATACAACACAGGTTAAGACTCTTAACCTTAAGAAATTCTAAGTTACACAGACTAAAGAATTTCTAAGAGTTTTTATGAACTTGACAGTTTTTGACAAAAAACAGAGTGCAGGTTCAGCAATGCGTTTCAAAGAGTCTTAGACTTTTTTCTTCTTCAAATCTTCTTCCTTTTATAGATGAAAATAGAGCTGTTGAAGATTTGCTTGAATTAAGGAATTTAGCCGTTGCAATTGGACTAGGTTACTGCAAATGTGTGCTGCACTTTATCAGTCAGAACAGAGCAGGTGCCATTTTTGAATTGGCCCACCTTAAAAAGTGGAGAATGTTTGGGTCAGGGAGACAACTGTTCCATTGAGTTGTTCTGACACATCCAGGCATTAAATGCGCACAGTACTGGTCAAAATCCATGCCACATCAGCTTCAGAAGCTTCTCAGTGAACAGTGATCAGAAGCTGCTTCAGTTGTACGGATCAGAAGCTGGCTTCAGAAGTTGGCTGTTGCGTTGACTTCATCAGAGGCACCCAGACTTCAGAAGCTGCACTTCAGGAGCACCACTTCAGGAGTACTTCAGAGGCTTCACTTCAGTAGCACTTCTTCAGGACCTCTTCAGAAGCTCTTACTTCAGGAGCACTTCTTCAGAAGCATTTCTTCAGGACCAGATTCTTTCTAGCCTTGCAACCTTGCTTCTTGGCTTTCCTTCTTGCTCTTTAGCTTGTTCTTCATAACCATTATCAATCAATACTTATTAAGCATGTGGTTCTGAAACACTTGAACAAAGCATTAGCAAATAAACCAATTTTCCATTTAACACTTTGTTATCATCAAAACCATAAAGAGAGATATGTTTACACATAAATGTTTCAACAATTTCCCCCTTACTTCATAAGAGACTTGTTAAACACATTTTGTTCCAACACAAGAGACTTCCAATGCTCAAGGACAACTCCAAGAGACTTCTAATGATCAATCACAACTGAAAGAGACTTCTGATGCTCAAGCTTCACAAGCAAGAGACTTCTTTTTGTTAACAAATAAACAAATTTGTTTTTACAATAGATATACAATGGTAGTGTAAACTGAACAATGTTGAACATACTCTTAAGACTTTAGGATTTCTAAGATACAAAAGTTGATAAGAAATTCCTAAGTGTTTTTGCGCTATTTGATTGTGACAGAGTAATGGCACAGTAAAATAGCAGAGTCTTGTTAATCTTCTTCAGGTCTTCAGCTCCTTTTATAGGCAGGGATTTGAGAGATGTTGGAGAAGAGTGTCAGCGCATTAAGAGTCGTTGAGAAGCTTCAAATCAAGGACGTTGGGTCATTTCCTGATATGATAATTCCGTTGGATAATCATTCAAAAATCCTTTGCTGAAACTGGAAGTATCCGTTCATTCTCTTTGTCCTTGAAGTTCTATGTCTGTTTCTACATGTGGTCAGAATAAGACAACACTGTATTCAGATCCTTGATGGAGACAACTATAAAAGACGACAAATCTGACGTGGAGTTTGGGTCCCTCGGGATCTGTTGAGTCTGGGGTCATCCAAGTCAGATGAGGTTCTTCTGAGTTTGATGATCTTCACAGAGTCTGATGAGGTTAATCTTCAGCTTCTGAGAGGCGTCCTTTTCTTCTAATCCAAGATGTTGACTTCTGGTTGACCTTTCTTCAGATCTTCTACCATATTATATGATCCTGCACACTTGAACAAATATTAGCATATCTAATTGTTCATCAATACTTTGTTATCATCAAAACCTTAGAGGAATTGTACAAAGCAATTTTGTTCCAACAACATATATGAGAAAGTCGATATGATAAAATTTTAGAAACTCGTCAATATTTTCAAAATATCAACAATAATGTAGTGTGTCTATTGAATAAATTTTTATTTTATATTTAAAACACCGTTAAATATTTAAATCGCTCTCGTTGAGGATTTTATATGTTTATATGTGCAGAAGAAATTTTTTATGTACCGATATGTGATAGTCGATATAATAAAATTTTGAAAACTCGTGACTATTTTCAAAATATCAACATTAAGGCACTGTTCCTATTAATTAAATTTTTTATTTTATATGCTAAACACGATTTAATGTTTGCACCATTCCGGATGTAGATTTTAAATGTTTACATCTGCAGAAACAAATTTTATATACATATATGAGAAAGTCGATATGATAAAATATTGGAAACTCATGATTATTGTCAATATGTAAACATCAATGTAGTGTTTCTATTAAATAAATTTTTATTTTATATGCAAACCGCATTTAATGTTTGCTGGACGATTGTAAAATTAAGGAGATCATGAGTTTTAATAAGGACAATTATGAAATTTTGTTGGACTTCGATTTTAAATGATTGATAGTAGATATGACCATTATCCGTAATTATTTTTAAAAAAAAAAACAAATAAATTAGTTTCATAGTTATCTGTGGAAATTGGTTACACATGTGATGACCATTATCCTTAATTAATTTTTTTAAAAAAATAAATCAAAATTTGCAAAATGACCATTATGCACATAAAATTAAGTAGATCATGAGTTTTAATAAGGTTGATTATGAAATTTTGCTGAACTTCGATTTTTATATATTGTTAGTAGATTACACTTGTGATGACCATTATCCGTAATTAATTTTTTAAAAAAATTAAATTAAATTTTTCAAAATGACCATTATGCACATAAAATTAAGAAGATCATGAGTTTTAATAAGGTTGATTATGAAATTTTGCTGAACTTCGATTTTTATATATTGTTAGTAGATGATTGATAGTAGATATGACCATTATCCGTAATTATTTTTAAAAAAAAAAACAAATAAATTAGTTTCATAAATATCTGTGGAAATTGATTACACATGTGATGACCATTATCCTTAATTAATTTTTTTTAAAAAATAAATTAAATTTTGCAAAATGACCATTATGCACATAAAATTAAGTAGATCATGAGTTCTAATAAGGTTGATTATGAAATTTTGCTGAACTTCGATTTTTATATATTGTTAGTAGATTACACTTGTGATGACCATTATCCGTAATTAATTTTTTAAAAAAAATAAATTAAATTTTCCAAAATGACCATTATGTACATAAAATTAAGAAGATCATGGGTTTTAATAAGGTTGATTATGAAATTTTGCTGAACTTCGATTTTTATATATTGTTAGTAGATAGATTTAAATGGAATAATTTTTTTGGAAAAGAATTATAAAAATCCAACTCAGCGTGCCAAATATTAACTTTTTTTAGGGACCAAATATTAACTTTTATCTAGTCAGCGTGCCACATCGTTAATTAATGTACAATCAACGCGCCACATCAGTATAATTGCACAGACATAAGAGCTCAGGGTCCAAAACCAAATAATCTTCATGTTATAGGATTGAAATCTAAACTTTTTTTTACACGGGTAAACCAAAAATCGCTTATATTGCAGGGGGTAAACATATATTAACCAGAAGTGATATATGAAATCGTCGATAGGATTTTTGTGTAAAAAATATTTGTATGCTATATTGATATTTTTTTTAAAGAATATATGCTATATTGATTTCAAATGGCAGGTTGTTTGTTCAACTAATGTTTCCGTAAAAATCTTTCAACTATCTTTTTAATTAAATTGTTACAACATTTACAAACTGAATTTCCTCAACGAAAATAAATGAAAGCTATTATTACTAGCCTGTAACCCGTGCGATGCACGGGTTTTGTAGAGCTTCATATATAACTATTAAATTGGCTATATTATTATTATTTTTATAGTCAGCACCAAGAAATTGGTTTTAACTACAAAAGTGGTTAAATCTATAAAAATGAAAAGGAAAAGAAACTGTTATGTGATAAACGAAAGAAAAAAATAATGAAAAGGAATTGTTATGTGGTAACCGAAAGAAAAAAATAATAAAAAGGAACCGTTATGTGGTAATTGAAAGAAAAACTAATAATGAAAAGGAACTGCTAACAATGAAAAGAAACTGATATCAAAAAAGGAATTGCAATGACGTTAGTGACTTTTAAAAAAAATGACATTTTTTTCATAAAAATTAATTAGGTCCGTCAAAAAGGGTCGGGTTATGGTTATTAGGTTCAATTGCATGATGGTGAGAGAGATGAAAGTGAGTGAGAAATGATTTAGGGATTCTGAGATTGAAAGAAAGAAGACCCGAGATTTATGTTGAATACATAACATTGAAACAATCACGTCATAAAAAACATCAGTATAACTAGATAAAGATAAAGATTATTATTATTTTCTTTTGATCTGAATACATATTTAAAATTATTCAATAATTTTCCTTCAAAAAAAATTATTCAATAATTTAATAATAATAATAATAATAGTAATAATAATAATAATAATAATAATAATAAAGAATTAATTATTAATTGTTGCAAAATAGTTAACTACTGCAACTAATAAAATCAAAATTATTCGCATATTTTTTAAATTATGTTTTGTCTCGCAAAAAAATGAAACAAAACCAAACTGCATATTTTTTTATCATACGGTTTGGATGACTTTTTACCTCAAAATCGAAACAAACCCATGCCACGAACAACCACTCACCTCATAAGACTTCTTTGCTAAAAATAACATTCCACCAAGTTGAATTCTTAGTTTCACCCCAACACTTCCCCATTAAAAAGTTCATATTTAGTAATGAGAACCTTATTCCAATGCCCTTATGTCGCGGTGATTTTCGGAGATCAAGCTATTGATTAGCGTTGACTCACTAATTTTATTTCACGACTGAACTTTTAATTTTTCAAAGAAAAGGTGGAAAAAAGTTCTAAATTACCACATTTTAAAGATTAGGGTTCGGGGGTTAGTTACGTTTAGGGAAGGTGTTAGCACCCTAAACGTTCGTAGTACTCTACGAGAACCTCTTGATTTTATTTATTTATTTTGGCTATAACTTGCTTATTTTTTTTAAAAAAAAAAAAAGAAAAGAATGAATTAGAATAGTGAGAAAAAAATAAAAATGTTTTTTTTGTATTTTTTATGATTTGAAAGGACAGGGTCCTTTGCCTACGTACCCGTGAGGGATCAAAACCTTGTAGTTCGGGGTAAAAAAGACGGTTGATTTGTTTTGTATTTTTTATTGGTTTTTTAAAAAAACTTTTAAAGATAAAATAAAGGCCAAGTGGCAAAATGAGATTGGTTTGTGTTTTTTAATTTTGAGAATGATTTAAGTGTTATTAAAATGGATTAATGGTTATTTAAAGAAAATAAAAAGAGAAAAATGGGCACTTGATTGAAAATCAAGGTTTGTTTATGAAAGATTTTTTTGTGATTTTTGATTTATCTGCATGTTTTTGTTGTTTTTGTTTATAATGGACTAAGATTAAGACGTAACAAAAAACTAAACGCGAGGAATTTCCGTGGTGACGTTGGATCACCACGAAACCCTTTTGAAATTAAACTAACCTAATATTTTTGTATTTTTTCTTTTTGTAAAGCGAAATAAAATAAAAAAAATAAAAGACATAAAGCAAAATAGATAGAGTGTGGGTGTCAGTGCATATTCTCATTTATATTTACATTGATCCTAAATACATTCTAATAGAATAAAAAGACGAAATAATAAATAAAGATAAATTTGCAAATGCAATAAAATAAATATGCTAAAAATAAACAAAGAAATAAAAATGCATGAAATAAAAGGAAAATAAAAAAAATAAAAATGCATGATGTGCTAAAAATAAAGGTAATAAAATAAAATGCATGAGAATAGAAGGACTAAAATAAAAATAAACGCAAGAAAAGGAAAAAAAAAACAAAGAGAAAACAAATAAAAGAAGGAAAGGGGGTGCAGTAGCAGGGGAAGGGGGTGCAGAAAGCAGAAAGCAGAACATCAGAAGAAAAGGAAGAAGAGGGCCGAGTGGGCCTGAGTTTGGTTTGGTGGGATATGTATAAAAAAAAAAATCAGCAAAATTCTTCCCCATTTTCTCCTCTCCTTCTCTCTCTTGTTCTCTCTACCTCTCCTTCTCTCCTCTCACTGAAAAAGAACTTGGCCGGAAGAGTGGTTCCCGGCGCGGTGGCCGTCCGGCCCAGAGGGCGGCGCCGCCGCGCCGGAAGATTAAACTTGCTCTTTTTTTTAAAAGTTTTCGTTTTTTTTAACAGGTTTTCTCCTCCTCTTCTCAAATCTAAAATTAAATTTTTTTCAAAAACTTTGCAACAAACCCTAAATCTAGAATTTTATTTCGAACCGAAACCTACCTTTTATGGGTTTTTGGTTCGGACTTTGGGGTTCAATTTGAGGGTTTGATGTTGATTTTGTGTGGAGGATTTTGTGTTTACGGTTGATTGTTGCTTTTGTGTGAGAAAAAGGGAATTGGGATTTTTGTAATGTGTTGGTGGTGGTGGTCGATTTTGTGGTGGAGGTCTTAGGGAGAGAAGGCTGGCCGAGTGGTATGTGTGTGTATGGCTGGAGGAGTGTATGAGTGTTGTGGGAAGGGTCTGTACGTGTGGTTTAGTGAGTGAGGGTCTGTACATGTGGTTTAGTGAGTGAGGGTCTGTACGTGTGGTTTAGTGAGTGAGGGTGGTGGTGCTTGTGTGGCCGTGTGTGGTTTAGTGGGTGAGGCGTGTGTGTTTCGTGAGGTTGGTGCTGCTGTGTTGGTATGTGTGTGTGATGGGAAGCCGAGTGTGTGTGTGTGTGTGGTGAGGGAAGTGTTGTGGTTTTGTGTTGGTGTGTTAGGTGGTTGTTGCTGATTGTGTTTAGAGGAAGGGAATGGCTGGCTGTTGTTGGCCGCGGCTGTTTGGATTTGTGGGTTGTTGGGTATGGCCGTGTATGGTGATGTGGTGAAGGGTGGACGACGTGAGTGGTTGTTGTTGTGATTGGGGCTGAGTTTGTTTGACGTTGGTTTTGATTGAATTTTGGAAAAATGTTTCTGATTGAAATTCTGTTTTGGCTCCCCCTTTTGCTACTGATGACCTTGACTCTATATACACTAATTTGCCATCACTGTCCATAATGGTCAGTAAATGGCAACTTAAATGACAAATTAAAACAAAATAAAACATTAACAAAGTCTCCTCTACAAAAAATAAAAAAAGTCAGCTGTTTAAAAAAGGTAAGTAAATAAAAAGGAAGAAAAAAAATAAATAATAAAAATGCTAAATAAAATAACAAATAAAATATTTAAAAGAATAAAAATAAAGATAGAAATAATAATAAAAACAAAGAGACGGGCCCGGACGAAATTAAAAAAATGAGGTATTTTAAAATACCTCTCTGCGAAATTTCGTCTGAGACGACGAAAAATTCCGAACTAAAGAGATGAGTAAAAAATAAATTTTAGGTCAAAAATTGGGGTATGACAGATGCCCCTATTTAAGTCTCTTCGTCCGGAGATTTTAAAGATAAAATCTTTGATTCGACGGGTCGAAGGGACTTAAATACAGAGTACGCCAATTTTGGACCTAAAAAAAATTTGAAATGCTCGTGATGCAAATGTAAATGCAAGACGGCGAAGATGACCTGACCGGGGGTAAAACAAAACCAAAGGATACCTGAGTTTGTTAAAGCAAGGGATCCGACTCCACTGGGGAATAACATAGTTTCACTGGGGAAGGAGTTGTCTACTATCGCACTAATTCAGAACGATAGCCTAACAAAGACAAAGACCGATGTTACCTACTATCGTGTAAATGATAGCTTAAAAAAGGTAAAAGAAAGAGACACTGTCTACTATCAACAAAGATGATAGCTTAAAAAAGACAGATGACATGTATTACCTACTATCGTGTATTGATAGCTTAAAAAAGGTAACAGAAGGAGACACTGTCTACTATCAACAAAGATGATAGCTTAAAGAAAACAGATGACATGTATTACCTACTATCGTGTCTTGATAGCTTAAAAAAGGTAATAGAAGGAGACACCGTCTACTATCAACAAAGATGATAGCTTAAAGAAGACAGATGACATGTATTACCTACTATCGTGTATTGATAGCTTAAAAAAGGTAATAGAAGGAGACACTGTCTACTATCAACAAAGATGATAGCTTAAAGAAGACAGATGACATGTATTACCTACTATCGTGTCTTGATAGCTTAAAAAAGGTAATAGAAGGAGACATTGTCTACTATCAACAAAGATGATAGCTTAAAGAAGACAGATGACATGTATTACCTCCTATCGTGTCTTGATAGCTTAAAAAAGGTAATATAAAAAGAGAAGACCTTGCCTACTATCGGTGTGCGGATAGCTTAAAAAAGGCAGACAAAATTTTTTACCTACTACCATTGTGAGGGTAGCTTAAAGAAGGTAAAACGTAAATGTCAGCTGTTCGGGATGTAGCCGAACTTGCCACTGACGACAGGATAAAAAGATAAATGTCAGCTGCTCGGGATGTAGCCGAACTTGCCACTGACGACAGGATAAAAGATAAATGTCAGCTGCTCGGGATGTAGCCGAACTTGCCACTGACGACAGGATAAAAAGATAAATGTCAGCTGCTCGGGATGTAGCCGAACTTGCCACTGACGACAGGATAAAAGATAAATGTCAGCTGCTCGGGATGTAGCCGAACTTGCCACTGACGACAGGATTAAAAGATAAATGTCAGCTGCTCGGGATGTAGCCGAACTTGCCACTGACGACAGGATAAAAGATAAATGTCAGCTGCTCAGGATGTAGCCGAACTTGCCACTAACGACATGATGGTAAAAGGTATGCACAAGCTGTTCATTAAAGAACTGTCACTTGGCGAAAAGAGGGTGACATCTTTGGACCAGACGCACTGGGGATGACACTGGGGAAAAAGAGTCACAAATTGTTCGTGATTGATTGACATGAAAAGCAAGACTCAGGGTGGTTAATGCAACCATGTATTGAATGATGTTATGTGCATGTTGTATATGCATGAATGTGTAGATGCATGAGTGTATGAATGTACGTAAGACAATACGACTTGTATGACTGTATGGAGGATTGACTTGTGGGATAATATAACTGATGGACTTGATGAGACAAGACTGGACACGTAAAATGGAAAGTGGACCGACGACGCAGTACAAAACACTCAGCAACCTTCATTGGGGATGATGCCATTGGGGACATATCCAAAACATTGACGGGGTAAGGCCCGATGTATGCAACAAATGGTGGGGAGTAAACACTTCCTGGGGGAATTGTGCTAATCCAAAGACCTGGCAGAAGAACTTGCGTTTCTGTGGTCATGCTTTTTGTTTTTTCCTTTTTGGAATTGATGACACCTTGTCATTACGTAATTTATTAAGAGTTTTTGTTAGCTTTATCTTCTTTTGTCAGCATTTTGAGACAGTTTGAGGTACAAAAGAGCAAGAAATCATCAGAGCATGAAGTGACTACATCGTGACACGATTTGGGAATCGTGTCACGATTTCTTAACCAGAGAAGAGATCAAATCCTGCCTACAGAATCGTGTCACGATTTCATAATCGTGTCACGATTGGGGAGATCAGTTGCGAAATCCTTGGGAGTTTTAATGAAGGATCGTGTCACGATTTATGGATCGTGTCACGATTTTGCGATCAGAATTTCCTATTTTAGCTGAATCGTTTTCAGAAACGAGGGTTCGAAAAACTTGGAGAATAGAAGCGCGATTTTGAGAGCAGAGAACTGAAGCGGTGGCTACCCCATCCAACTCACAGTCAGTCTTTGTATGTTTCTATGTTATTATTGATTATGCTATTTTGTAATTCAATTATGAGTAGCTAAATTCTCCATTGTTAGGGATGAGAATAGCTAGGTGATGACTCTTGTTTTGTAACCCTAATCTGATCTTTGAATGAATTTATTGAATCATGTTTCTTAGCTTTATGCTTAATGCTTTTATTGATTGATCATCATTAAATTGTTGTATGATTCATATTGTGAAACGGAAGTGGAATATATGAATGCCTAAGTTAAGAAATTCTCGCCTTTGTAATCTAGGAATAGATACAAACCCTTGAAACCGTGTACTAATTCATGTCCATTCAGGCTTAATTCTAAACTGTAAAACTTGCTAAGGAATTAGGGTTTACTTTAGAATTAACGTTTCTGTCACTAAGGAATTAGGGCAAGATTATTTAAGAGAATTAGGTCGTGATTCATTAAATGAGTTCAATGATCGTTGGTTAGGTAATTAACCTGAGTTCGGAGTCTAGTGAAGCTCATCCCTGACAAGCTTTTATCTCTTGATTTCAAACCAATTTATTTTACGCACTTTTCATTATTTGCAATTAAACAAACTTCGTACCCTTTTGTTCAACTGAGTAATAAAAATTACATTCGATTCGTTAACGCAGTCCTTGTGTTCGACACTCGGTTTACCGTTTTAACTTTACTACTTGAACGATTTCGTACACTTGCGAAAATCGCCATCAAGTTTTTGGCGCCGTTGCCGGGGACTGCCAATTAACTGTTGAATTGTGATTTCTGTTGCTCAATTGAAATTTTTTGCTCTGCAATAAAATTACTTTTACTGTTACGAATTTTATTTTTAATTTTTATTTTTTGTTCTCAATAACTCACGATCGTCTAATCTTGTATGCGAGGCCAGCCCTCAGCTGAACTTCTCTTTGACGCAGAAATTGAAAAGACTTGCCGTGCAAATCGCAAAGCAGCTCAATTAAGAAAGCAACGAGAGAAGGAAGGGACGAGTGAAATTGAGATCAACACAGACGAACAGGTCACCGAGGAGCTAGAAGTTGTTGAAAGGATGGCTGAGTTTGACCCACCACCTCCTCCACCTGAAGAGAGGCTTCTCGGAGACTATGGTGCTCGTGATCGAAACCGCAACAGGTTGACCATTGCTAACCAGCCTGTGACGGTTAACAAGTTCGAGATCAACCCAGGACTACTCCGTGAATTGAAAGAAAAACAGTTTGCTGGAAAATACAACGAAGATGCCAACAAGCATTTGAAGAATTTCTTTGTGATCTGTGAGACAACAAAAGTGGATGGTAATTCGGAAGAAGCCAAACGGTTGAGGTTGTTTCCATTCTCCCTAACTGATGATGCCAAGGAGTGGTTTGATTCTTTACCAGCTGGAAGTATTACAACATGGAATGAGATGGAAGACAAGTTCTTGGAGCAGTTCTTTCCTACAGCGTTGTTTGTGCGCAGACGTCAGGACATTTCCAACTTTCAACAGAAGGATGGAGAATCACTTGGAGAATCGTACAAGAGGTACAAGAAATTGTTGTCAGCTTGTCCAGACCACAATTATGACAGCACAGTGCAGATGCAGATCTTTTGTAATGGTTTACGTCTTTCTACTAGACAAGTCCTCGACACAGCTTCCGGTGGTTCCATAAATTTCAAAACTGCTTCTCAAATAATCAAAGTCATTGAAGCAGTTGCACTGAATGAACAGATGGAGATGTATGACAGAACAGGTGGCACAAGAGGAGGACTCATAGACCTGAATCAACTTGAAGCTAAAAGTGCTCAGAGCATACTCACCAGCAAGCTGATTCAAGAAGCAGTGTCAGCTGAAGTAACAAAGAGATTGGCGGCTCTCAACATTGGCCAACCTCTAATTGCTCCAGTGAATCAAATGAATACTGTGAAATGTGATTGGTGTGCAGGTCCTCATTTTACCATGCAGTGTAATGTGCCCATGGATGAAGCTCAAGTAGAAATGGTGAACTTCCTTAGTAATCAAGGGGGTCGTCAGCAGAACAATCCCTATTCCAACACTTACAATCCAGGCTGGAGGAATCACCCAAACTTCTCATGGAAAACTCCACAGAACAACTTCCCGAATCCACAACAAGGAGCTCCAACAAATCCTACTCCCCCAAAGAAAGCTGATTGGGAATTGGCCATTGAAGCAATGGCATCAAGCGTGAACTCTCTCACTCAAGAAACCAGGGCCTCCCAAAAGAATACCACGGCCTCAATCAAAAATCTTGAGATTCAAGTTGGTCAAATTGCCCAACAAATTGCACAAAGACCTCCTGGAAATCTGCCTAGCAACACAGTTGCCAATCCCAAAGGACACGAAAGTGTGAATGCAGTCATGACCAGAAGCAGAAGGGTGGAAGACTCACAACAACCTAAAGATACAAAAGGTGGAGGCGAGTCACCCGATGAGTTAGTTGAAGTGCCGGTTGAAGTCCGAGAGAATACACCACAAGAGGTAGCTAGAGAACCAGAAAATCCAAAGAAAAATGAGTTGCCAAAGCCTCAGATTAAGCTACCATTCCCACAAAGGTTGAAGAAAGAAAAAGACAAGAAGAGTTTTGGTAAATTCCTTGAGATGTTCAAAAAGTTACAAATCAACATTCCTTTTGCCGAAGCTCTCGAACAAATGCCAACCTATGCAAAATTCATGAAAGACATCATTTCAAGGAAGATCAGCATTGGTGATGAAGATGTGATGCTCACTGAACAATGTAGTGCGGTGTTACAAAGAAAAATTCCAAAGAAATTAAAAGATCCTGGAAGTGTCACTATTCCTTGTACCATTGGGGATAGAACTTTCAAGAAAGCACTGATCGACCTTGGAGCCAGTGTAAGTTTAATGCCTTTGTCTATCTACAAGAAGTTGGGGATTGGTACGGTGAGAGACACAAGAATGACCTTGCAGTTTGCAGATAAATCCTACAAATATCCTTATGGTATTGTGGAAGATGTGCTTGTAAAAGTTGATAAATTCATATTCCCAGTTGACTTTGTTGTGCTTGAAATGGAAGAAGATGAGGATATACCGCTGATTCTGGGAAGACCATTTTTACAAACTGGAAGGTGCATGATTGACCTAGAAGATGGTACGTTGACTCTAAAGGTTGACGATGAGGTGGTGAAACTCAATGTTCTCCAAGCAATGAAGCATCCAACAGAAAAGGAGGAGTGCTACAGGGTTGACATATTCAGTTCAATTGTTAAAGACAAGTTTGAAGCCGAAATTCCAGCTTTACCACTTGAGAGAGTATTAAGTGCATCAGCAAGTGTTGAGGAAGATGAAGATCCTAGAGAAGCTGATGTGCTAGCCATGTTAGAAGCATTCCCGTCCTATCACCGACGCACACCGACTAAATGGGAGGAGTTACATCCAAATGAAGAAGCTGCTGAGAAAAAGTCCAAGAAAGTACCGGTGGTTGAGCTGAAACAACTGCCCCCTCATTTGAAGTATGTGTTCCTTGGTGAGAAAGAAGAGTATCCAGCCATTATCAATGCAAGCCTGAATAAACTTGAAGAAGAAAAGCTTTTGAGAGTCCTGAGAATGCACAAGGGTGCCATAGGGTGGTCCATTGAAGATTTGAAGGGTATAAGTCCTACTGTGTGTATGCATAAGATCTTAATGGAAGAAAACTACAAACCGGTGGTCCAACCACAACGGAGGCTCAATCCTGCCATGAAAGAGGTGATTAGAAAGGAGGTGGTCAAGTTGCTTGAAGCTGGTCTCATTTATCCTATATCTGACAGTTCATGGGTGAGTCCGGTCCAAGTTGTTCCAAAAAAGGGTGGTACTACAGTGGTGATGAATGAGAAGAATGAATTGATTCCGACCCGCACTGTCACTGGCTGGAGAGTTTGCATAGACTATAGACGATTAAACACAGCTACTCGGAAGGATCATTTCCCACTGCCGTTCATTGATCAGATGCTTGAAAGGTTGGCAGGTCATGAATACTACTGCTTTTTGGACGGGTATTCCGGTTACAACCAGATTGCGGTGGCACCTGAGGATCAAGAGAAAACAGCCTTCACATGTCCTTATGGGATTTTTGCTTACAGGAGGATGCCATTCGGGCTGTGCAATGCCCCCGCTACTTTTCAAAGGTGTATGATGTCCATATTCTCCGATATGATTGAAAAACATATCGAAGTTTTCATGGACGATTTTTCTGTCTTTGGCTCTTCTTTTGATAATTGTTTGAATAATTTATCTCTTGTATTGGAAAGGTGTCAAAAATCTAATCTGGTCCTAAATTGGGAAAAATGTCATTTCATGGTGAGGGAAGGAATTGTTCTTGGTCACCGAATCTCTTACAAAGGGATAGAGGTAGACCAAGCAAAAATTGAAGTCATTGAAAAACTTCCTCCCCCCACCAATGAAAAAGGCATTAGGAGCTTTTTAGGACATGCAGGTTTTTATAGGAGGTTCATTAAAGATTTTTCAAAAATAGCAAAACCCCTTACTAACCTGCTAGTAAAAGACACACCTTTCCAATTCAATGATGAGTGCCTGAATGCTTTTAACATTCTGAAGCAAAAACTGATAACAGCCCCCATTGTCACTGCTCCCGATTGGTCACTACCTTTTGAAATAATGTGTGATGCCAGTGATACAGCTGTTGGGGCAGTTCTTGGACAAAGGAAAGATAAGTTGTTGCATGTCATTTACTATGCTAGTCATGTTTTAAACCCAGCACAACTTAACTATGCCACTACAGAAAAAGAACTCTTGGCTGTTGTCTATGCTTTTGATAAATTTAGATCATACTTGTTAGGGTCTAAAGTTATTGTTTACACTGACCATGCTGCTCTGAGGTATTTGTTTTCTAAGCAGGAATCAAAACCGAGGCTTCTTAGATGGATATTGCTTTTGCAGGAGTTTGACCTGGAGATCCGGGACAAGAAGGGATCCGAGAACACTGTGGCTGACCATCTCTCCCGACTAGAGAAGATGGATGAAACTGATCAGCAGAGACCTATCAAGGACCTCTTTGCAGATGAACACATTCTAGCAGTAACAATGGTGCCATGGTTTGCAGACTTTGCGAACTATTTGGTAGGTAAGGTGATCCCCATTGATTTTAATTCTCAACAGCGCAAGAAATTCCTGCATGATTGTAAGTACTACGTGTGGGATGAGCCCTATCTGTATAAAAGGGGGATTGACGGACTGTTGAGGAGATGTGTCCCTGAAGAAGAGCAGGAAAAAGTGTTGTGGCATTGTCATGACTCAAACTACGGAGGGCACTTTAGTGGAGATAGGACTGCTGCAAAAGTGCTCCAATCCGGTTTATTTTGGCCAACTTTGTTTAAGGATGCTTTTGCCTATGTCAAGAGATGTGACCGCTGCCAACGCACAGGAAATATTTCAAAGAGAAACGAGATGCCTCAAAATCCTGTGTTAGAAGTGGAAATCTTTGATGTATGGGGTATTGATTTTATGGGACCATTCCCTACCTCATATTCAAAGGTTTACATTCTGTTGGCAGTGGACTATGTCTCTAAGTGGGTGGAAGCTATCGCCACGCAGACCAATGATGCTCAGGTAGTAATTTCTTTCCTTCAGAAAAATATTTTCTCACGCTTTGGGGTCCCTAGAGCGTTAATCAGTGATGAAGGATCACACTTCCTCAATCGGAAGATGGAAACTTTACTGAAAAAGTACAATGTGCATCACCGGATTGCTACACCATATCACCCTCAGACGAGTGGACAGGTGGAAGTTTCAAATAGACAGATAAAGCAAATCCTAAAGAAGACTGTGAATTCCTCACGGAAGGACTGGTCCGTCAAGCTGGACGATGCACTGTGGGCATACAGAACTGCGTTCAAAACCCCTATAGGTATGTCTCCTTTTCAAATTGTCTATGGAAAATCTTGTCACTTACCTTTGGAACTAGAGCACAAAGCTTTGTGGGCCACTAAATTCCTGAATTTTAATCTCGCAAAAGCAGGCGAATCCCGGATTCTTCAACTCCATGAGTTAGATGAATTCCGGAATTCAGCCTATGAGAATGCCAAAATTTTTAAAGAAAAAACAAAGAAATGGCATGACAAGAAGATTCAAAATAGGGAATTTAGGGAAGGGCAGCTAGTTCTTCTTTTCAATTCCAGGTTAAAGCTGTTTCCTGGAAAGCTGAGGTCCAGATGGTCAGGGCCATTCAAAGTGGTGAAGGTATTCCCTTATGGAACGGTGGAGGTGAAGGACCCTGACTCGGACAGAACCTTCAAGGTCAACGGACAAAGGCTCAAACCATACTTTGGAGTCGAATTTGAGCGTCCGACCGAGTCGATCACACTGAAATCCACATGATCCTGTGGTACGTCAGGCTCGGGACGTTAAACACACGCTAGGTGGGAGGCAACCCACTCAGTATCCTTTGTTTTATGTCTTTTTATTTTTCAAATAAAAGCAAAAATTAATTGTGGCAACATCATTTTCAGGGCAGCAATTTTTTCTAAGTTACAAAAATGGGCTCTCTGCCTAACAAAATCGTGACACGATGCTGAAATCGTGACACGATTTTGTCCCTTCAAAATTTGTCCTCTCTGCCTATAAAATCGTGACACGATTCCAAAATCGTGACACGATTTTCCCTTGAAAATGTGAGTCTCTCTGCCAAGCAAAATCGTGACACGATCCCCTCATAGCGACACGATTTCAATGCTCCAAAATACCAAACTTTCTGCCATCAAAATCGTGACACGATGCTGCAATCGTGACACGATTCTGAGATGTTTTGAATTGAAAAATTGCAATCGTGACACGATTACTTCACATCGTGACACGATTGCTGCAAAATTTTGAAAAAATATGACCGTTACAACACCATCGTGTCACGATCCCACCAAATCGTGACACGATTTTTCCCAGCCTATATATACCCCATTCAAAAACTGCTTTCCCACCATTCCAAACCTAGCCGTTACTCTGTCAAAATTTCCTCAGACTTCCTCTACCCACGAATTTCACTCCTTTCCACCACCATTAACCTCTTCCCTGCCTTCATTTCCATCTTCTAACCAACAATTATCCACCATGCCTCCAGTCCTACGCACAAAACACACCGCCAAACGCCCAAAAACCACAACCACCACCAAACCCACCAAGAACACCACCAAACGAAAACCAACCACCACCCGCACTGAAACCGCACCACCCTCACACGCTGCATTCAAGTTTATCAACAAAAATGCTCAGGACCGGTTCGTGGAAATCAAGGCTTACAAATTTGTTATGGAGCGAAGGTTTGATGTTGTCCAATTGGGTAAGTACTCGGAATTTGAAAGCATGCTGCAAGCGAGGCAATGGGAGCTTCTGAACAATATGGTATTCACCGCCTCCAACAAAACCGTCACGCTCGAATTCTATGCCAATGCCCGGTTCTCCCCCACCAGGTATCAGTCTTTTGTCCGTGGCAAGACCATTGATTATAGCCCCGATGCTATAAATCAATTGCTGGGTTTGACTGCCCCGGACGAGTGTGGGGTCAAGCGAAGACGAGCTGCAGTCAAGGATATGACAGAGGATGATTATGCTGGGTTGTTGACTGCACTGTGCAGGCCGGGCACGACTTGGAGGAAAGCTCGGATGCTGGCAAAAGCGGATTTCATGCCATCCCCTAAGGCGTGGGCGTCATTTGTAGTCCAGACGCTGGAGGGCACCTCCTGCACTTCTGAAATCCCTCTGAAGAGAATTCTGACCATTGATGCCATTTTGTCTGGTGAGGACATCAATGTTGGCGAGCTGATAGCCAACAACATCCGGGAAATAGCAACGAGCAAACTGAAGTCAGTGGCCCATAGCAGCCTCATCTGTTAGCTGTGTGAGGAGGCTAAAGTGGAGGAGTACCGGTCCGACATCGATGTCCCGACGATGAAGCCAATCACCGAGCGCACCATGGATGCCTTCGTCGCGGAGTATGAGGAGTTCCTGCGGGGAGGAGGCCCGAGAGAGGAGCAGGATCAGCAGGGCCCGGCGCAGCCTCCACCACCATCACAGACTTGTCCAGGAGAGGGGAGCAGTCAGCAGCCGTCCTATCCACCGATTCATCCTATGATGCTGGAGTACATGTTCACATCTGCTAACTGGATGAACGAGACTTCTGATTTGCTCTATGGGAACCGTCCAAGATTCTCTGAGGAGTTTGCTGCAGAGGCTCATCTCCATAGGCGGCCACCCACCGGGTCTTATGAGCGCTTCGAGGGGAACCGGGACAGTATGCTGCATTTCTTTGAGGAGCAGAGAGGGAGAGCTGCGAGCAGGGAGCAGGAGATTACTGCAGATTTTGATGACACTGACCGGAGGAATGCAGTGCATTTCATGGAGGAGATGAATACTGCTCCTCCGCATACTTGGTTTTCTGAGCAGGAGCTGCAGGAGAGGGACCAGAGCCAGCCTTGATTTGTTTTGTTTTGTTACAATTGTATTTTTGCTGCTTTTTGCTTATGTACTCTTCATTCTGAACAATTTTAATCTTTCTGTTTTATTTCTCTTATCCCCGTGTGTAATAATTCAGTACTTGTTTATTATCATTGAGTTTATTTGTGCTATTGATTTTCTTCAGTTTTAGTCATGATCTTTGATTGAGTGGTACACCAAAAGTTCAAAGGAGGTAGAGGCCACACTTATCAGTTGAAGTATTCGGCAATTTGAGCATGATAATCACAACTCCCAGAAATCTTAACATGTAAGGTTCCATGGCCAAATTTTATTTTTTCAATTTACTTTAAAGAGTGTTCCATGCATCTATGATTCTAGAACTTGCAATTTTTCTCTGTTATTGATTGGTTATATTGTGTACACACTAAGGCAAAGTGCTTGTCCCTTGAGCCTTTGTAGCCAACCTGGTTTATATTGAATTATCCATTGTTTAAGCCCAGTTGAGCCTTTAGGACAGATCCCATTGTTTTCGGTGACATACCACATTACAAGCCTAGAGATCATAGGACTATTCCCCAATGTATATTGGAGTTAGGCATTGTTTGTATGTTTGATCATGCAATTGTTTAAGTTTGGGGTTGCACATGGTACTAGCAACATTTTAAGTTTGGGGTAGGGTGCTAGAGAACAGAAAAATTTAAGGAGATCACTTTGTGTCAAAAACAAAACTGTGTGAAAAAGAAAAGCATGAAAATTAAGCTGATTCTGCAGCTCGAAAAAAAAAAAAGAATTAAAATGCTTCAAGACATAAGTTGTGATCGGGATTTCTGTTGTGTGATGCAAGTCTCTAGCCCCTTAAGGTTATTTTGTGTGTATTATTGGGTAGACCAGTAGGAATATGCTTAACTCCACAATTTGTGTTGAAAGCCTACTTCCCAAATGATCCCACCTGTAACCTCAGCCCCGTTATAACCCTAAAAGTCCTTAAAAGTGTGTACATAATATTGACTTTGATTGATGCTTAGAAACTTTTCAAGCTTATGGCAATTCATAGTTTTGCATGTGATTGAGTGGAAACCCTTATCAAACCTGTGCGTGGAGTTGTGAATTGTTGAAGGAGAAGAATTGGCCGGCTAGCCCATTACATGGCTGGCAAGGAGTTGAACTTTTGGTACTGCTGTTTGATCATATGATTGTTACTTTGATGTAGTTGTCAATGTTGCAGGTAAATTCCTTGAGGACAAGGAATGATTTAAGTTTGGGGTTGTGATGACACCTTGTCATTACGTAATTTATTAAGAGTTTTTGTTAGCTTTATCTTCTTTTGTCAGCATTTTGAGACAGTTTGAGGTACAAAAGAGCAAGAAATCATCAGAGCATGAAGTGACTACATCGTGACACGATTTGGGAATCGTGTCACGATTTCTTAACCAGAGAAGAGATCAAATCCTGCCTACAGAATCGTGTCACGATTGGGGAGATCAGTTGCGAAATCCTTGGGAGTTTTAATGAAGGATCGTGTCACGATTTATGGATCGTGTCACGATTTTGCGATCAGAATTTCCTATTTTAGCTGAATCGTTTTCAGAAACGAGGGTTCGAAAAACTTGGAGAATAGAAGCGCGATTTTGAGAGCAGAGAACTGAAGCGGTGGCTACCCCATCCAACTCACAGTCAGTCTTTGTATGTTTCTATGTTATTATTGATTATGCTATTTTGTAATTCAATTATGAGTAGCTAAATTCTCCATTGTTAGGGATGAGAATAGCTAGGTGATGACTCTTGTTTTGTAACCCTAATCTGATCTTTGAATGAATTTATTGAATCATGTTTCTTAGCTTTATGCTTAATGCTTTTATTGATTGATCATCATTAAATTGTTGTATGATTCATATTGTGAAACGGAAGTGGAATATATGAATGCCTAAGTTAAGAAATTCTCGCCTTTGTAATCTAGGAATAGATACAAACCCTTGAAACCGTGTACTAATTCATGTCCATTCAGGCTTAATTCTAAACTGTAAAACTTGCTAAGGAATTAGGGTTTACTTTAGAATTAACGTTTCTGTCACTAAGGAATTAGGGCAAGATTATTTAAGAGAATTAGGTCGTGATTCATTAAATGGGTTCAATGATCGTTGGTTAGGTAATTAACCTGAGTTCGGAGTCTAGTGAAGCTCATCCCTGACAAGCTTTTATCTCTTGATTTCAAACCAATTTATTTTACGCACTTTTCATTATTTGCAATTAAACAAACTTCGTACCCTTTTGTTCAACTGAGTAATAAAAATTACATTCGATTCGTTAACGCAGTCCTTGTGTTCGACACTCGGTTTACCGTTTTAACTTTACTACTTGAACGATTTCGTACACTTGCGAAAATCGCCATCAGGAATCCCTAACTTTTGCCTGGACCGCCCTTTCAGGTTTTCAGTCCACCGGGAATATATTCTTTTTGTATGCCCCTAATTTTTGCCTGGACCGCCCTTTTAGGTTTTCGATCCACCGAGACGCTCATTTTTGCCTAAGCCGCCCTTTCGGGTTTTCGACTTACCGAGCCCTTTCCTTTTTCTTTCTTTGTTTTTTTTCAAGCAATCGACCATGTTTAACCTGCAGAGTCTACCCGTTCTTGGGACAGATGTTGACGCACACTTCACTTATTCATGAGTTCGGAGAGAATGTGTTTGTTGTTTATGCTTTCCAAAAATATAAAAAAATATTTATGATTTTTTTTGAAAAATATTTTGCTTCAAGTACTACCATCAAAAATTGAAGAAATTTTATGAACCGAATAAATGGGAATTCCAAATAAAAGGCACAGGCTCAAATTCAATTAACAGAGTGGTGGCCCGCCAATGGCGTGGCTCCACGGATCTCACAAAGTTTGGAAAATGGTAAATATAAAGGGGAAGGTACATTGAACACAATAACCGTTATTCTCCCTAACAACTTTGAATTCCACTGTTTGGATGCTTCAGATTCAGAGTCTCTTTGACAGCTAATGTGCCCCAAGTGAGTCATGGTCAACCTTATGCAGTTACTTTGACTTTTGATCCTTAATTTTTGCACAGATCGCCCTTTCGGGTTTTCGACCTATCAGGATGATTATTTTTCTGTTTTATGTCTCTAATTTTTGCCTGGACTGCCCTTTCGGGTTTTCAGTCCACCGAGACGCTCATTTTTGCCTAAACCGCCCTTACGGGTTTTCGACTTACCGAGCTGTTCTTTTATTTTTTTAGACAAAGTATTTCTTGACTGCATCGGCGTTCACAGGACGGGGAAGGTCATCACCATCCATAGTCGTAAGAGTCATTGCACCACCGGAGAACGCTCTCTTGACGACATATGGGCCTTCATAATTAGGCGTCCATTTGCCCCTGGAGTCCGGTTGAAATGATAAAATCTTTTTGAGCACAAGGTCTCCTTCTTGAAATTCACGGGGACGAACCTTCTTGTCAAAGGCTTATTTCATCTTCCTCTGATATTGTTGGCCATGACACCAGGCGGCCATGCGTTTTTTCTTCAATCAAGTTCAGCTGATCATACATACTTTGACACCATTCAGCCTGAGACAACTTGGCTTCCATCGGAACTCTCATTGATGGGATCTCGACTTCCACAGGGGGCACTGCTTCCATGTCGTAAGCTAAAGAGAAAGGGGTTGCCCCTGTTGAAGTGCGCACTGAGGTACAGTACCCATTCAAAGCATACGGTAACATGCCAGTCGTGTAAGCGGCTACCATCTTCTGCACTGTTTTCTTGATGTATTTTCCTTTTTCCATTTTGTTTCTTTTGTTGTTGTTGTTTTTTTTTGCAGCTTCAATGGCACCATTCATCTAGAATTTGACCAGGAATATTGTAATGGCAGTTCTCCTGAACCCAAGTTAATCCTTTCATATACTAATAACCGCAAGATCTCATCGAGAATCTCTTCGTCCTCTTCCTCTTCAGCTTCGTAGACAGGGAAATCAAAGTTGGAAGAGACAATAGGGTTACAGTGTTCAACGGGTTTATTGATGTTCACTCTACATATGATTGATGATTGATTTTAGAAAATGAGTAAAAAACGCAGACCTTTTGAAATTGATTGAAAATAAAATAAAATATTTTTTTTGGGTTTTTTGTGTTACCATTTTCCAGAAAAGAGCAAGGAATAAAAAGACATAGTCGGGGACAAAACGACTTTTTTATTTGATGATGGAAATACATGAAGCAAAAAGCCCTACAAAAGTTCACTTTCGTATCGGGCGGAACGAAAGGATTTATATATATTTTTTAAAACGAAAAGCAAAAACAACAAAATGTTATTCGGAACAATGAATAGCGGAACGGACGTTAACAACTACCCAATTGCGGCAAACTCTGCCATGTGTCACAAAACTAGCTGCCACCTCCTCCAGATTGTCTTCAACTGGGTAAGCCTCTGAACAAACTTGCACCATATTAACAGATGCAGTCCCACGATCCGGTAGTGGATTATCTTGCACATTGGGGTTCAAATCTTTGAAGGACAGGATACCAGCCTGGATCAACTTTTGGACTTCAGCTTTCAAGGCGTAACAATGCTCAATGTCGTGACCGGGTGCCCCTTGATGAAAAGCACAAGAGAGATTAGGTCTATACCCACGGGGCAACCTTTCAGGTACCGGAGGAGGCGCCTTAGTTTGGACAAGATTTTTCTCAAGCAAAGCGGGAAGCAACTCTGCATATGCCATAGGGATTGGATTAAAATGGGATATCCACTGAACCCGATTCTGTTGGGCGAACTGTTGGGGAGCCCGCTGGGGAGCCTGTTGCCGAGCCTGTTGTCGAGGCTGCTGTTGATACTGTTGTTGAGGCTGTCCATGTGCCACCATACTCACCTCTTGCTCTTTCTTTCTTGAGAAGCTGTTCCCAAACTTCTTTGTACTGCTGGGAGCAAAGGCATTTTCCATAATTAAACGTCCCTCTCGGATTCCTTCCTCCAGACGCATTCCCATATTAACCATTTCAGTGAAATCGCTAGGCGCACTTGCAATCATCCGCTCGTAATAGAATGAACCAAGAGTATTTAGGAAAATCTTGATCATTTCTTTCTCCTCTAGTGGTGGGTTAATCTGAGCAGCAATCTCCCTCCATCTTTGGGCATACTCTTTGAAAGTCTCCTTACCCTTTTGAGCCATGGCCCGGAGTTGGTCTCTGTCTGGGGCCATGTCCAGGTTGTAGTTGTATTGGCGAACAAAGGCTTCTCCCAAATCACTGAAAGTTTGGATCCTGGTGCTATCCAAACTCATGTACCATTTTAAAGCGGCGCCAGTCAGACTGTCCTGGAAGTAGTGGATGAGCAGTTGATGATTATCTATCTGGGTAGACATCTTCCTAGCATACATTACCAGGTGGCTTTGAGGACAGGTGTTCCCCTTGTACTTCTCGAATTCAGGGACCTTAAACTTGGGCGGGATCTTGACATTCGGCACTAAACAAAGGTCGTGGGCATTTTTCCCAAATAGATCTTTCCCCCGGAGGGCCTTGATTTCCCGTTGCATCTCTTCAAACTTTTCTTGGAAACCATCCATCCGATCTTGATCCCCTACACTTTCTACGTGGTAGATAAGCTCGTTGTCATATGGGGTGGTGTGAATCACCGGAGCTGAAAAAGCCACAGTAGCCTGAGGAAAAGTAACACCGGGCTGAGGAGCAGAAGTTGCAGCAGGAATAGGGATGAATCCTTCACCGGAGCCAAGAGGCATGCCCCAGGGATATCCGTCGGGCATGGTGTATTGTGGAGCACTGGTGTGCGCTGTCGGAGCCAGAGTAGTAACAGTCGTCAACTGAGCTAGAGAGCCAGGGGGAGGAGACGGTGGCTGAGTCTGTGTAGCTGCCAGCAGTTTCACTAACTCTGTTAATTCCTCGATCTTGGACCGCATGGAGGTCATTTCTTCCCGGAGTGCCTGATTCTCTTGTTCCAAATGTTCCATTCTTTTTCTCTTATATGCTCTAGTGTTGTATGTGTAAGTTGGTTTCTGCTGAGGACGTCGGGCCACTTTCTTGGACTAGGCAGATGGACCTTTGGAAAAAACAAGACGTGAGACTCGGCTTGAGAAACTATGAATGCGATATGATGCATGATTATGCGTATGCGAAAAAGGAAGATATTCTACAGAAGGATTTATTGAAGTAATTGTAAACATCATGGTTTGAACATTTCTTTTGAGCATCAAGTCATTACAAAATAGTTCTTTTTTAGAAACCAAGCCAAGTGACCAGTTCAAAAGGTCCTTTAGTGGAAGCTAGATTTTTAAAAAAAAATCTAAAGACTCTTAGCTTCCTTAGATTCAACAAATCAGGGCTCTTGAAGGTGTACTTCCTAGTGCTCCTCTATGATGTTTAAAAGACTTGTTTAAGTCCTTCGATAATTGGATGAAAAAAATGTTTATGAATGAATGCATGCATGCATGGTTATGCTAAAGAACGGAGAAAACATGGTGAGGTTAAGTCCATAAGGTAGGAGTCAAGGGTAAACACGCCATTTGGTAAGGACTATGGTTTCATTTGTACCTGTATCACGGGTTCTACCAAGTTCCCAAAGTCATTGACCACTTCCGAATATTGTCGGATTACGGGACTGACTCCCGGTCCAACGACATTTGTAAGAAAGTCTCGTTTGAGTGTAGTATCGCGTATCAACCAATTCAAGACTACTCTTGATTAGCCACCGCACTACGTCCTAAAAGGCCAAGATGAGTTAAAGGTAACTAAAGGTCCTCAACTTCATAGGTCACTTGAAAATAACAATGCCGAACACGACTACTCATGTCAACATAGTAATACTTCCAAGATTCCTCCATTGAGTGGGGTTATCACATGTGCCACATCCGAAACTCACTCTCGGAAAGACACTTTGATTATACCACCATCCTATCTTATGTTTCCCTCAAGTCCGGGTGTAGGACTTATCTCACCACTCATGTAGAAGGAAAAAAACACATATGCACATATTTACACTTTTTATTTTAAGCAAGTTATAGCACAAAATAATTAAATAAATTCAAGTTAGGCTCAACCCTCTTAGGGAATCCCCAGTGAAGTCGCCATTTCTGTCGCGGTGATTTTCGGAGATCAAACTATTGATTAGCGTTGACTCACTAATTTTATTTCACGACTGAACTTTTAATTTTTTCAAAAGAAAAGGTGGAAAAAGTTCTAAACTACCACATTTTAAAGATTAGGGTTCGGGGGTTAGTTACGTTTAGGGAAGGTGTTAGCACCCTAAACGTTCGTAGTACTCTACGAGAACCTCTTGATTTTATTTATTTATTTTGGCTATAACTTGCTTATTTTTTTTAAAAAAAAGAAAAGAATGAATTAGAATAGTGAGAAAAAAATAAAAATGTTTTTTTTGTATTTTTTATGATTTGAAAGGACAGGGTCCTTTGCCTACGTACCCGTGAGGGATCAAAACCTCGTAGTTCGGGGTAAAAAAGACGGTTGATTTGTTTTGTATTTTTTATTGGTTTTTTAAAAAAAGTTTTAAAGATAAAATAAAGGCCAAGTGGCAAAATGAGATTGGTTTGTGTTTTTTAATTTTGAGAATGATTTAAGTGTTATTAAAATGGATTAATGGTTACTTAAAGAAAATAAAAGAGAAAAATGGGCACTTGATTGAAAATCAAGGTTTGTTTATGAAAGATTTTTTTTGTGATTTTTGATTTATCTGCATGTTTTTGTTGTTTTTGTTTATAATGGACTAAGATTAAGACGTAACAAAAAATTAAATGCGAGGAATTTCCGTGGTGACGTTGGATCACCACGAAACCCTTTTGAAATTAAACTAACCTAATATTTTTGTATTTTTTCTTTTTGTAAAGCGAAATAAAATAAAAAAATAAAAGACATAAAGCAAAATAGATAGAGTGTGGGTGTCAGTGCATATTCTCATTTATATTTACATTGATCCTAAATACATTCTAATAGAATAAAAAGACGAAATAATAAATAAAGATAAATTTGCAAATGCAATAAAATAAATATGCTAAAAATAAACAAAGAAATAAAAATGCATGAAATAAAAGGAAAATAAAAAAAATAAAAATGCATGATGTGCTAAAAATAAAGGTAATAAAATAAAATGCATGAGAATAGAAGGACTAAAATAAAAATAAATGCAAGAAAAGGAAAAAAACAAAGAGAAAACAAATAAAAGAAGGAAATGGGGTGCAGTAGCAGGGGAAGGGGGTGCAGAAAGCAGAAAGCAGAACATCAGAAGAAAAGGAAGAAGAGGGCCGAGTGGGCCTGAGTTTGGTTTGGTGGGATATGTATAAAAAAAAAATCAGCAAAATTCTTCCCCATTCTCTCCTCTCCTTCTCTCTCTTGTTCTCTCTACCTCTCCTTCTCTCCTCTCACTGAAAAAGAACTTGGCCGGAAGAGTGGTTCCCGGCGCGGTGGCCGTCCGGCCCAGAGGGCGGCGCCGCCGCGCCGGAAGATTAAACTTGCTCTTTTTTTTAAAAAGTTTTCGTTTTTTTAACAGGTTTTCTCCTCCTCTTCTCAAATCTAAAATTAAATTTTTTCAAAAACTTTGCAACAAACCCTAAATCTAGAATTTTATTTCGAACCGAAACCTACCTTTTATGGGTTTTTGGTTCGGACTTTGGGGTTCAATTTGAGGGTTTGATGTTGATTTTGTGTGAGGGGTTTTGTGCTTACGGTTGATTGTTGCTTTTGTGTGAGAAAAAGGGAATTGGGATTTTTGTAATGTGTTGGTGGTGGTGGTCGATTTTGTGGTGGAGGTCTTAGGGAGAGAGGGCTGGCCGAGTGGTATGTGTGTGTATGGCTGGAGGAGTGTATGAGTGTTGTGGGGAGGGTCTGTACGTGTGGTTTAGTGAGTGAGGGTATGTACATGTGGTTTAGTGAGTGAGGGTCTGTACGTGTGGTTTAGTGAGTGAGGGTGATGGTGCTTGTGTGGCCGTGTGTGGTTTAGTGGGTGAGGCGTGTGTGTTTCGTGAGGTTGGTGCTGCTGTGTTGGTATGTGTGTGTGATGGGAAGCCGAGTGTGTGTGTGTGTGTGTGTGTGTGTGTGTGTGGTGAGGGAAGTGTTGTGGTTTTGTGTTGGTGTGTTAGGTGGTTGTTGCTGATTGTGTTTAGAGGAGGGGAATGGCTGGCTGTTGTTGGCCGCGGCTGTTTGGATTTGTGGGTTGTTGGGTATGGCCGTGTATGGTGATGTGGTGAAGGGTGGACGACGTGAGTGGTTGTTGTTGTGATTGGGGCTGAGTTTGTTTGACGTTGGTTTTGATTGAATTTTGGAAAAATGTTTCTGATTGAAATTCTGTTTTGGCTCCCCCTTTTGCTACTGATGACCTTGACTCTATATACACTAATTTGCCATCACTGTCCATAATGGTCAGTAAATGGCAACTTAAATGACAAATTAAAACGAAATAAAACATTAACAAAGTCTCCTCTACAAAAAAAAAAAGATCAGCTGTTTAAAAAAGGTAAGTAAATAAAAAGGAAGAAAAAAATAAATAATAAAAATGCTAAATAAAATAACAAATAAAATATTTAAAAGAATAAAAATAAAGATAGAAATAATAATAAAAACAAAGAGACGGACCCGGACGAAATTAAAAAAATGAGGTATTTTAAAATACCTCTCTGTCGAAATTTCGTCTGAGACGACGAAAAATTCCGAACTAAAGAGATGAGTAAAAAATAAATTTTAGTTCAAAAATTGGGGTATGACACCTTACTTCTATCTCCTTAACCTCCACCACCATTTCCTTAAGAAATTTAAGTTGAAAGCTTTTAAATTTCTCACTCCTAAACCTCCTTTCTCTTTCAGTAAACACTTCTGCCAATGAACCCAATAAATTTACAATCTTTTTCACTCTCAACCCAAAAAAGAAAGATACAAGGAGAGATTCAATTTTTAAATAAGGTACCCGAAAGAGCTTTAAAAAAAGGAGAGAAAGTAGAGTGAATGAGAGGTTAAAATGTAGTTGCAACACCTTGAAAATAATATCCAGTTTTTAAATTAAATTGAGAAGTTTGATAAAAGGGTAAGGACACCATAATATTGGAAGATACATCTTGTTTCCAACAATTTCTACAATATAGGGTGGTTGTATGCAAGCTAGGAATTGGCTATTCCAAAATTGCCAGAAAATGATGGAAACGATTCATACAATAGGGTGAAATGATTTACAATATCAGAGAGTTAGAGTGAAACGATTCACACATCAGAGTGAAATGATTCAGTCACTTAAAAACTTGAAAATTCCAAAACCAAAAAATATATGCACATTTTCAAAATATACAAGTATGAAATTTCAACAAGGATTTGAGATTATCGAGGTCACTTAGTCAACATGATGAATCTGGAATAGGGAGCAAAATTTCATGACGAACCATCATCATCACAAAATGCAAGAGAAAAATAATTACAACTGAATCATCTATCTGAATCGTTTTCTTCAATTTGAGAGGAGAGGATGATAGCTCCGCAGAATCCCGAAACGGTGAAGTTTTAGTTGAAACTGTTCGATTCTCGTTCTTGAAGAGGTGTGATAAGTAGTATTTTATTAGGTTTTTAAGGGTTTATTTTGTTTCGATTTTAGTCGTTTTACTTCATTTGCTTGAACTATTTTATTTGAAAGCACTTGTTTTTCTTTCTAGGTAAAAATAATGAAAAGCAAGCATCTTGGATCAAAAACCAAGCAAGAAAAATCAAGTTCCAAGGCAATTTTTAGGTGGCACGGTCGTGCCACTTTTTGACCTGGTCGTGCGCCCCTTCAAGCCAAATCGTGCCATCTTTGATAGAATCTTCACGCACGGCCGTGCGCCCCTTTGGCACGACCGTGCGCGTTATGCAGTCAATTTTAATGATTGAAAACTCTTGGGAAATGCTCATTATTGCTATGTAATTTGTGTTTAATACCTTGTTTGAGGTTTTTACCTTGGTGTATTGTTACTATAGTTAAATCCAAGTTCTATCATTGCTCTAAGTTCATATTCTTTACATTTTCTACACTTTTAAGTTCCTGCAATTTACATTTTATGTTATTTACTGTAACAACCATATAGAGATTGCCTAGGATCTCTTACGAGTATTAAAATTTCGTACTGGATACATTAAATACAATACAGAAAAGTTGTTTAATAAATACACAATACATAGGTTTGTGATACAACTTAATATCCGATACAAAACAGTCTTCATAATATACATCAAAATACATCATTCTTATACAACATCCATATAATAAACATAATACAGCACGATCAATCCGTAGCTTTCTCTTTACCTTTGCGTCGTGCTACCTGAGAAGAACCTGCACCAGAAGGAAAGGGATGAGACATAACGTCTCAGTGAGCTCTACCCTACCAACTGTTGGCAACCACGGGGGTAACCTAGGGTCGCCGTGCCTACTCTTGGCAATCTTGGGGATACCTACGATCGCCATCATTCTTTGCATTTATCGCGATCAAGGGGAAAACCTAGGATCGCTTCATTGTCTTATCTCTTGCATTTCATGTTCCATTCTAAACTTAGATTATACATAGTGATCTTGGGGACTTCCTAGGACCACATCTCGATCACTAGGAACTAATCATCATATCTCGTATTACATATAAAACATACATATTCATTTTTCGTATCATTAAGTTAGAAGTTAGCGTAGAACAAACAATCATTATCTTGGTTCATTTTACGGAGTGCATCCGGGTGGAGTAACCCCGAAGTACATCTCCCATCATACCGGTGAAACTCCTATCATATCAGGCTAACACCGGACTCCTCTTATCTTTGTGTAGGCAACCCTCTCGGTGAAGCCCCATCCGGCATAATCCGGAGCCTGCTGGACACAACTTAACTTTACATGTGGACAATCCTCTCGGAGAAGTCCCATCCGGCATAATCCGGAGCCTGATGGACATGTTTAATCTTTAAACTTACGTGTGGATAGCCCTTTCGGAGAAATCCCATCCGGCGTATCCCGGAGTCTGATGAACACGTGATCATAATCGTATAACATATTCGTATTGTCCTTATTCTTTAAGTAATCATTCATAGGTGCTAAGCCTATAAAAGGTCCTAAGCTTTCAATATGGTAACATACTTATGTTTAATACGTGAAGAGTATTTCTATGGATTCATTAACCTATCCAGGTTCTTGACTCATCGTTCTCATGAGCCATTCCTAAGGCTTACTTAAGCTTTTAACTTTAATTCTTTAATTTCCAAGCTTTGCATAATCTTTGCTCATGTAATTTCTCATCCAATGGAAGCCTTTGGAATGAACTAAAATGGTGGTTCATGTTTCTAAAATGTGCTAGGAGAAAACAGTTTCAAAATGCCATGCCCGCGCGCTCCAGGACCCCCAGAACAGCCCAACTGAGTGGTGCTGTTCTGGCTTGGTCGCTACAAGCGCCAAGCCGTCGCTACAAGCGCCAGCAATCAGAGCTTGGTCGCTACAAGCGCCAAGTTGGTCGCTTCTAGCGACAGTAGGCAGGGAAAAACCCTGTATGGTCGCTACAAGCGACGGCTGGTCGCTGTAGCGACCATGACAGTACAGTTATGTATAAAAATGCGTTTTTCCCACCATTTTTGCCCATTCAAGGTTACCCAGGCTTCCTAACATGATAAAAATGATTTTCCTTCATAAATTAACAATTATAAACACATATGAGCAAAGATCTAGCAAACAAGGAAATTAGGGTAAACTCTAAACTTTCTATAACTTGTAAAATTTATCAAGAACACTCTAGATGGGTTCTAGAATCTGAAATGAGCTCACCTAAACCTTAAATGGTGCTGGTTATGCTTGTTCTTGGAAACCCTAGCTTGTTCCTTCCTTGTTTCTTCCTCTACTTGTTCTATTTTCCTAAAAACCCACTTGATAGCAACTTCACAAGGATTTGGGTGGAAGCTTGAAGGATTGGAGTGAGAGGGGGTGGCGTGAGAGTGAGAGAAATGAGGGAGAGAGTGGCTGGTTTTTGGAAGTGTAGAAGAGGAGAATGAGGTTTATGAAAATATCATGCCATTCCTTTTCTTATAATTCCCCCTTTTTGAATTATTCACAATATTGCCATTGCCACTTATTACTAAATTGCCACGGTTATAATTTACTTCTAACACTGATAATTGATACTAATAAGCGGGTGCTTTTACAATTCATGTCATTTACAATTTGTCAAGCGTCTACGATGAACAATCGTGAGTAGACTTGTCTAGTCTTGGGATTGTTGGAAAAGTCTAATGACTATATCCTAATCAAACCAAGCCTAGACTCTATTTTATTCAATTCTATTTTCCTATCTAATCTTATCGTTTTTAAACTCAATAGCAAGTGTTGAACGAAGTACCGAACAGAGAAGTTCAACAACTACTATTTCATCATTTCAAATATCAAGTGAAGTATCGAATGAAGAAGCTTGATATTGGAACAAATGAGATTAAACAAGGCATCTCAAAGCTTGATGGGAACACTCCAAATGAGTAGCTTTGTGATGTCTTGAGGCCATAATATTCGTGCTTAATGGGTCTCATATAGCAATCAACCATGAGAATAAGCGTGATTGTTATTGGGATACATTCATGTATTTCGAAAGGAAACATGAATTACCTTAGTGAATCTTGTTTTTGGAAAATGGATTCAATATAGAATAGAGATATATGCTTGAATGTTTATATTCTGTCATTAGATATACCAATAATCCCGAGACGTTTTTTATTTTATAAATCTAAACTAAAGAATTTTGTCCAAATCTTAAAACTTAATCTGTTCAGCTAACAATCTCTGAAAACTAAGTCGGTACTTACACAACTCTCCATGGATCGATATTTTTACTACTCGATAATAACCGTATACTTGCGGTGACGTATCAAGGTGCAAAATAAATTTTCGATTTAAGAATTTATTAAGGAATCTGGTTTTGTGATTTGAATTTTGGGAAAATATGAACATTGAAGTTTAGATTAGATAAAGGGATGAATTTTTGTGGGTTTAGTGATGAAGGTGATGAAATTTTTGGATTTTTAGGTTTGATGATGGAGGTGGGTGATGAATGTTAACGTTTTGGATTTCTAGGTTTGATGATGGAGGTGAGTGATGAATGTTAACGTTTTTTCACAAAAGTTAACAAAAATGATTTATTTGGTAGACAAAAATGAGTTAAGGGTCGACCAATATGTAACAAAAATTAATTATAGGATAAATATAAAATCTCATAGTTAAGGGGATGTATACTCAATTTAGCATTAATTTTATTATGTGATATTGATATATTATTTATTCTTATTATGCCATGATTTTCCTGATTGGCATGTCTTCGTTATGTTACTATAATTTAGAAGTTATCATCGGGGGATGATTGCAATAGTATGAGAAGTGTGAGAAAAAAATGAGGATGTTAAGTCTATTATAAAAGTGTGGCAATAGACTAATGTAAGATAACGATATTGATATAAATATGAGCATGAATTGAAACCACATGGTCGTAACTTGTGTGGTGGCTTAAGATTTCATATTGACAACTGAGACTCACATAGACTCACTACATATGTGTTGGAAATTTTGTTATGATTGACTAATATCATCTAGACTCCATATCTAGTCGGATGACGATTTTCAGGAGTATTTATGACATCAAGTTGCTCGTTTTCAACATATAGATGTGATTGCATTTAGATAGCTAGGTTGACTGAAGATATATGATTTGGGGATGATTGAGATTATGTGAATGCGTGTTTGGGTATATTAATTGTGTTTACACCTTGTACTGGCTGTGAGTACAATGTGGGAAAACTAGGGTTTCTAGAGTCTGTTTAGGTCCTGCCTTGGGAATGATCCCAAGGTTACTATTTGTAGCCTCGGTTTGGGCCTATCCGATCATGGTTTGGGCCCAAATCGTAAAGGGCCAAAACCATGACTAGGGCGCCCTCATAGGCTGCTGAGGGCACCCCCAGAGGACCTCTCTTTAGGAAAGTTCCCTAAGGTTTCATATGACTGTCAGGTGGGTCTTGTCCCCTTCTGGAGGGCGCCCAGTCTGGCTCTAAGGGTCCCAATCCTTGCTTGTAGGGCCTACATGCCTAAATAGTAAGATCTACAGTCCACACTCATACCTCTTAAAAATCGTGATTGGACCTAACACAACCTCACAAAACCGGCTTGTAAGGTGAGGATTGCCCCCACTTACAAACACATTGTCAAACCATCTCTTATTCGATGTTGGACTCTTAACACACCCCCTCACGACCAGCACTATTGGGCTTGGTTCATGGATATAAATGGTAGATGGTCCGATAGCGGAAACCTGATAGCAGGTGACCTAATGAATCTTGAAGAGGCTCTGATACCATCTTAGAAATCGTGATTGGACCTAACACAACCTCACAAAACCGGCTTGTGAGGTGAGGATTGCCCCCACTTATAAACACATTGTCAAGCCATCTCTTATCCGATGTTGGATTGAAAAAGAAAGTTGAAGGAAAGAAAGTAAGAGGAAAGAATGTTAAAGGAATGAAAGTGAGCGGAAAGTTTTAGTTGTTTGGTATGATTGAAAGTGAAAGGAAGGTAAGAGGAAAGAAAGATACATATTTGATAAAAATGACATAAATATTCTTACACAAAATATACACACACATAATTTATTCATAGTTATTAATATATGTGTTATTAAATCTTTTTTTAAGATGACACAATGTTGTTTAAATAGAAAAACATCACAATGTTCATTGTGATAAAAAATATCATTGTTGAAAAATATCACGAAAAAATGCACAACTAAATAGCATGTTTACAAAACAAAAAACAATTGAAACAACACGTCAACACATGTTCAAGCAACAAAGGGCAGATTTGGAACAACGACAACAACAAAAAATTCATAGGTCCCAAGATTTCTTCTAATTTGGGGACAGAAAGAATTTTAGCGGTCCCCGTATGAATATTCTTCTTTCCTTCCTCTTTCTGCTACATCCAAACAATGGAAAGTTTATTGAAATGAGTGTTTTCCCTTCTCCTAGTTTTTTTTCCTCTTACTTTCACTTCAACCAAACAATGTGTAAGGGAGCTACAGAGGGCACTGTGCATCGATATTGGACCGTACCGAGGACAAGATAACAAATAATACACTTTTGAGCTAGTGTGTTAGGTTTTTTAGAAGTACCTTTTGGGAGTCCATGTTGTGTTTTTATTTTGGATGACAGTGAGTCTCATTATATCACGTGTTATTAAGTGAAGCTACAAACACTTTTCTATCCATAGTTTTGACACATTAATTAGTTTTCACCAATGAGACGTTGTGACGTCTCAACACCCAACAAAAGAAGCATCTGAATCAAACTCTATGTATTCAACTCTACCACTTTATCATTATCAAAACCAAAACAAGGGAAAATAATGAAAGAAAAAGAAGACGAGTTCTTCCAAATACCATATATCATATCATGAGCTTAATTCCTACTAGACCCAATAAAATAGCCTTATGAAACTAACTCTTATTACGCTCTAACTCAAGGTCTTCTTCCCCGTCTAAACCAAAAATTGTGAAGACATTTCAAGAAAAAAGAGATGGATTTCACCAAACACCATCGTCCATAATCTTCACCAAACTGGTGGTGATAGCAGTCCAGAGAAGCATAAAAAACAGAAAGTATGAATGAATCAGTGAAAACTAGAAAACCGTTAAACATAACCGATTTTGGGCAACCTTTCAGTTAAAGATTGGGTAATTTTGTTTTACCTTTATTACCTTTTTCTAGTGTTTTCTAAACTTTTCGTCCATAAAAAAGACAAAAACACAAAAAAAGAAGAAGAATGGTTCTACCACTGTTATAAAACTCGTTCACATTCAAACTTTTCACACAAACATTCCTTCTCTAAAGACATAACATGCAAAAACAAATAGACCATGCAATCTAGATCGTACATAAGTGAATGAAGAAGAAAATGGTAAAAGTTAGAGGAAGATAAATGGATAATCTCTTCCAAGGTATGAAAGAAAAGGAAGAAAAATGGACTGCCTCATGCCTGCACTAATGATGTATCGAGTGATTGTATGACCTAAATCATCTAATCTGTCTATTTAGGATTTTATGAATTTGTTTAGTTTTAGTTGTTATTTAGTTATTTGGAACTGTTGAGGCTTGTTATGGTTGGTTGTGTGGACAAGTTATGTATTTGATGTGAGCTGTAAAAAGAAGCAGCGTTGGGGACATGAGTTGAATCGTTGTAGGACTCCCAATACAGGTTGTAGAATTGTATGAATGTGGGACCTTCATGGAAGAAGCTTGGGGATGAAGTTTGATGAGTCACTAATGATTGCTAGTATGAGGAAGGATAAAAAATATGTTGGTTTCCAAGAGATAAGACAAAGACCTCCGCACATAGGAGAAATTACCAAAGGGGGCATAACTTGGATAGAGGCTAGACTTGTACTATAAAAGGAGAATGATAATTTTATACCAAGGGTTAGAAAATTGTCATCTAATTTGAGCAGGCGTTTTCAGTTAGGGTTAGTAGCCACTAGAGTTCTCTCACCATCTCATCCATTCCATTGATGAGCATGAGTGCTAGTTCCTAAAGAGTTAGAGTCTCTCTCTCCTCCTTCACAAACTGTAATCTTTCTTTGCTAACTCTAAACTCTTTCTACTAATTATTGCAATTATGTTCTTAAAAGTTATCACTTATATATAAATCCTAGGCAGTCTGATAAGCATCTTTTGCAACCCTAAAATAGCTAACCCTAACCCTAATTTTTTGTTTTGAAAAAAATTTATGAAAAACAATTCCTGCTGAGAGTTGAACCCCAGACCAAGTTCTGATAGATCACAACCATTACCACTAGATCACTAAAGTTTTTTGTGACTTATAGTTGCTTTCATTTTATTTATCTAGCACAAATGCGAGTTCACTTTAAGTCATTCTCACAACCCTGAATTCCAACATCATTTGAACACGAATTGAACGTCATTCACACACATCATGCGATTCAACTTCATTTTCACCGCCGCCGGTGACCCCAATAACAACATCCCGCCACCGTTGCAACTGCCACTTCAACAACACATGCCGTCGTAACTGCCACCGCCGGAAAATCACTTTCTCTCACTGATCCACACACATCACGCCGCCGCCGCAACTGCCACCTCACCAACAACTGACTGCTGTAAATGTCATTGCCGATAACTCGCTTTCTCTCACCGATTCACACCATCTTTCATCGAATTGACAAACAATTATGACCAATGTTGATATTGATTGTCTGAATTTTGTTAATTTCGAATCCTTGACATTAGGGTTTGAAAATTATTGATTTTGTTATGTGATTGTGTGAATTTTAGCTTTTTCTTCATTATTCTTTTTTTCATACTAAATGTTAAGTAGTGTTGCTCTAACCCTAATGATTAGCCCTACTTTTTAGTTATACAAATTTATGAAAAAAACTTCGGATGGGGATCGAACCAGGTACCACATGCTTTCAATTCACAACTCTTACCACCAAGGTATTGATGTTTTTTATGACATGTGATTGTTTCAATGTTGTGTATTCAACAGAAATCTCGGGTCTTCTTTCTTTCAATCTCACAATTCCTAAATCATTTCTCACTCACTTTCATCTCTCTCACCATCTTGCAATTGAACCTAATAACCATAACACCTACCTTTTTGACGGACCTAATTAATTTTTATGAAAAAAAAAATATGCAAGGAATTGAATCAGATAACACATGAAAATGTCATTTTTTTAAAAGTCACTAACGCCATTGCAATTTCTTTTTTGATAGTAGTTCCTTTTCATTATTAGCGGTTCCTTTTTATTATTATTATTTTTTATTTCAATTACCACGTAACGTTCCTTTTTATTTTTTTTTCTTTCGGTTACTAAATAACAATTCCTTTTCCTTATTTTTTTCTTTCGATTAACAACTTTTGCGGTTAGGATCAATTTCTTGGCGCTAGCTTTTGTATATATTTTTTCTTTTGATTTGTCATTTTTATTGCAGTCCATCTTTTATTTTTGTTACTTTTTGAGATAGTTTGATAACATAATACTGAATATAACTATAAAAGTAATAATATAGTCATTTGATAGTTATATATGAAGCTATACAAAACCCGTGCATCCCACGGGTTATAGTCTAGTTGCAGTTATGTTTTCATGCATCTTTTCTTTATCTTATATTGTTGTGTTTAAGCTCATCATGAGATCTGAGATTCGGGGACAAGATATGAGAAATTTAACGTTAAAAAGGAAAAAGAAGGGAATGCTCTCGTGGAAGGCGAAGTGCGCCGCCACCGTTGTATCAACAAGTGGCAACACTTTCAGAGGCTTGGAACACTAAACTTCTCTTGCCAAATTTAGCGAGCTACAATCTTCTCATGGCTCAAAGAAGGAATGATGGTCATTAGAATAGTAGAAAGAAACCAGTATTGACTACACCAACCCAAAAGACCCACTAGCGTATGAAAACACTAGCAAACTAGCATAAAAAATCTTAAACGTCACTCATAGAGAAACATTTTTTCGATACTTACATGAAATAAACTAAAATAATTAGGGTTACTTATGGGTTTAACCCTATAACGAACAAATGTGGTGGGTAGTTTTTATTTAAAGACTTTTTTATTACTTAAAAACACACACACACACACATATATATATATATGTGTGTGTGTGTGTGTGTGTTTTTTTTCACTAATATCAATGTGTTTTTTTCTTGTAAAAAAAATACCAGCACAAAAAATTTTATACACACATTATATATAATTTCAGATAAAATTTGATAGTTTTTTTTATTTTATCACCCTATAAAATATTTATACACATTGATAAAATACTCCCTTCGGTCCTTATTATAAGAAGAAAAACCAAAAAACATCAAAACCAATATAATCATTAATTGTTATAACTTTTTAAATAATTTTACAAATATACCCCTATAGAAAGTTGTGAAACATTAAATACATCCACTAATATTGAAAAGACAAACATTAAATGAAGGATAAAAAAGTCTTTTAAGCAATAACTACACCTTAAAAGTTGTGACATTTTTTTATATATAGGACCAAATTTTTTTTTAAAAATTTTCTTATAATAAGGAACAGAGAGGAGTAGTTTGTAAAAAAAAAGTTTGGTATAATATTTTTTCGGAAAACCCTGTTTTCTACGAAGGCTGAATCCACGAAAACAAAGAATATGAACAACCACCCCATGATTTCCACTAAAACTTAAATTTTATTATTTTAATTTTTTTTTTTAAAAATTGTAACCACTAGTTTGTTTCTTGTCGTGGTTTTCGTTGTTGTAATCTTTCGTGGTATTTAGCAAAGCTGTATTTTTTCTTCACCATTTTTCATTTTTTTTTCCTTCGAGATACCTTTCTTTACAAAAACAAAATTTCAGTTACAGTAAGCCCATAAACCCTTCCTCTCCTGCGATTCTCCGCCGCCGTCACGTCCAGTCCGGCGACCGTCATCCACTCCGTCATAGACAGGTTTGTTCCCTCTTCTTCATTCTTCACATTCATTTGTTTATTATTCCTTATTCACATTGAAATTGATTTGTGCTATTGCAACCACGACACAGATAGAAGAAGGGTTGAATTTTTGGGGAAAATGGTGGTTAGGATTCGATTATCACGTTTAGGATGCAAAAACAAACCATTCTACCGTGTTATGGCTGCTGATAGCAGATCTCCAAGAGATGGAAAGCACCTCGAAGTTCTTGGTTATTATAATCCCTTACCTGGTCAAGATGGTGGCAAAAGAATGGGTATCAACTTTGATAGAGTAAAGTAAGTAGTCATTAATACTCTCAGTGATTAACTAGCTTGCTCTGTAGCACTGACACTTCTGATCAAAAGCATGTGTCTGACACTCTTAGATGCCCGTTATGACACTAACATATGTGATTGCATTCAGTTAAATAATTTTTTAAATTATTACTGATGTCGATGTGTCTGTGTATGTACCTGATGTATGTGTCGGTGCTTCCAGTGACCTTTCCGATTGAATGCGTGCTGGTGTCTGACACAACACTGAGATATGCGATTACATTCAATTAATTCATTTTCTCAAATTATTACTGGTGTCTATATGCTAGTGCTGTGTCTGTTGTCTGTGTAAGTACTTCATAGCTAACTAACACTTTTTTTATGCCAATTCCTTCTGGGTGTGTGGAAATAGATTCTCTCGTGTGTTATTTACACAAGACATAATAAAGTGTGACATCTCACCATTCAAATTTGTTCTATTTAAATTCCTCATGTTGGATCGAAATATGGTATATGATAGAACATTATGACATAATTTGATTCATGTATCCGACCCCACTTAGTGAGATAAGACTTGGTTGTTCTTGTTGTTGTAAATTCCTCATGTCTCTCTCTCTCTTTGTGAATGGTTAAAGATCACACTTAACTCTCGCATGTGTAAAATACACACAAGAGGATCCATTCACGTTTGTATGAATGTATTTGATAGTGTTGTTTTTCTTCTTTATGTTTTAGGTATTGGCTTTCTGTTGGAGCTCAACCTTCAAATCCCGTTGAGCGTCTTCTGTTTCGAGCAGGGTTACTTCCTCCACCGCCGACTGTTGCCATGGTGCGTAAAGGAGGACCCCGTGACATGCGTCCTGTTGATGCTTTAACCGGGCGCATCATCGGTCAACAGAAGCCTCCTAATTCCAACAATAGTGACACTTCCGTAACTGAAAACCCTTGAAATCTTATTGTTGTCTTTAAGAGAAGAAGAATAAGCTGTTATATGGTTGCTTGTAGTTGAAATTTGAAGCCATTGATTTCAATTGGTAGATTATCATGCTGTTGATTTATATTCTGTTTTCTTGAACCTGTAGCGAATATAGTTAGTTTGATTTTAAATTTCCTGTACTGTCTCCTGGTTGGTTATTTCTTGATGAAGATGCAGGATTTTGAAATATACTCCGTTTATACTGTTTCCGCTGTGAATGCATTTGTTGGAACTGTGTTATTCTGTTGGTCATGCTAACTTGTGGTACTCTTTGTTGTTTTGGTTACTTAAGTGGCAATTAAACTCCGAATAATAGCATGTGTTCCTTGTTGTATTTTATTTGTTAAGGCTCCAAATCAACCCTAAGAGTTAGTCTATATTAAGTCTTGTGTGGGTTTTTCTGTTGATACATATTGGTTTTGTCTGTTGCAATAATTTGTTGGGTAGAGCTATTTATTGGAATTCTCATCTAATCTATTATGAATTGATTAAAAAAAGGGCAGCCCGGTGCACTAAAGCTCCCTCATATGCAAGGTCCGGGAAGGGGTCCCGCCATTTTGGCTACTATGAATTGATTATTACTGTTAATTATTGTTGGCACAATCTTGGTTTGAATTAGTTTAATCTTGTTGTTTAGATTCGTAGGAAATAGGAAGAAATTGCATTCAAACATGTCTATCCTAGAACTGACTTAGCATTGAGTGGAAATATTTTGATTTTTGAACTTAATGAAGTGCACACACAGGTGTGATAGGCTAAGTTGTGTAAATCACGAGGGTTGAGTTGAAAACTGGAAAAATGGTCTGTAGTTGATGTAGTTATAGGATTTGACTTGCCTCAGCTGGAGGGTTCATATCATCTGGATAAGGATCATGATAGATTTTTTTTTGTTACGAGACAAAATGAAGTATATTGCAGGCTGCTCTGTAACAAATGAGGTTTCAAAGAACAAACAAACCGGCAATAAGTAGGGACTTTGATGTTCCCTGCTAGATAGATTATTTTTCTGATTAATCAGTTCAAGCAAGAGTGAAGACGTCTGATTATTCTCAGACCTTATCTTTTCTATCGGCTATTCCATTTTGATTATTTTAGTTTTGTTAGACGTTCGATTCTATTAATTGGTGACGCCTAAGGTTAGGCACAATGAGACTTCCTTACAAGTGTAGCCTGATTATTTATCATGGGATATAAGAATTCAATATCAGATGATTGTGAATTTTTAAGGGCAACTGGGATGAAGTGCTTTCAGAAATTCGAAAGCATGTTCCTTGATTTGAAACTAGTGCAGATAACACAAGTGAAAACCCTAACTATTCCTCTAGTTGGTGCTTCCCCCATTCACTGTAGCGGTTCACTTTGAGGCATAATTGATGAAGTACAGGTAGCGTTGCTAACGTAAGGTGTATTTTGTGTCTTTGAGGGTGTGGCTGTTTCATTATCAGGAGGGTGCAACCAAGACTTGTTGTTGGAGTGCCCCAACTTTGAGGTGATTTTGAGCCATTGGCCAATTTCTATATCGCTTGTAGAAGCTAACTCATCCATATCCTCTAGGTTAGGAAGGACATCTCTTCCAGCACCACCCAAAAATAAGTGGAGCCTCCCTGAAATGCCACGTGTGTGTTATCTGCTTTTACTTTTTAAGTTTATGAATATTGAATTATTGTTGTTTTAGAGTTCCCCTTTTCAAATCCAAATGTTGAGGTGAGTGCTTTGTTGTCACTCAAGCTCTATTTTGCATTTTGATCAAAATGTATTTGTTGTTTTGTAAGCTTTCAATATCAAGTTGGCCTTGCATTGTTTTGCTCAATAATAAGCGTGTGATAACTGCATCCATAGTGGTAGGATTCCAGATATTTTTTTGAACCTTTGTAACTTACTTGACATGATTGATTTCATATTTTATGTCTTGAATGATGATGCAAATATGCAATGATAAAGGTGAGGGTCAGCAACTCTGATTTGGTTTAAGATGTTGACTGATTCCCTTGTGCACAAGTTGTCCAAGAATTCAGAAATATGTGTTTATTTTTCTTATACTGATTACATTGTTGTTCTGATTCTGAAGACACTGCCCTTTGAGTTTTCCTGTAAAAGTATTTCTGATTCTCTTTTGAAGTTTGAACAACTTCATTTTGAGTTTTATTTTGTCTAGTTTTATTTGACTCTGTTCCCACAAGTATGGTTTTATTGCAAATAGCAACACATGCCTGGGCTCTAAGTTTACTGCTGATATTGATTAATACTTTATGAAATGAGCTACCTATCTATCATAAAGGAAATGCATGAGCTGTGAATGGTGACACAGTGTTAAAGAGGGCAACGGCTATTGCCATTTATACTTTTCATGTGTAGAATGTTGGTCTTTGTTAAGCATCTTACATCTACTAAAGTTGATGTTAAGATAAATAGAAAAGGTTGCCGAGAATTAGTTGGCCATGTGTGCACCAACAGAAATGCAAGGACAGAGGTTTTTTAGGGATGTGAGTTGTAACCACATGCCCTTGTGGCTAGTGATTAAGATAGGAATAAAAAGGGAGGGAATGAGGTAGAATATAAAGGTAGTGTAAGGAAAGTGGCGAGGTAATAATGAACTGGATGGCAAATTAGGTTGCATTTTCTTGAAATGTTACTGTGTTTTTTGTCTCTCTGTTTTTCTTCTTTTACTTGCAAAGGTCTTCCTGTTCTATGGTGCCTCTTCAAAGTAGTCGTAGAGTGCAATATCAACAGGGAACCCATTTTCAGTTCTGAAATCAATTACCTACATCATACTTTCTTGTCAGTTGAAACTTGAGCAGCAAAGTATTCAATAATCTAAAGTTTAGTTATGTTTTACGTAGCATTATAATTGTTGCAGTTCCATCCTCAATTAACTCTCTAGTTATCACTTTTTCCTTTTCTTTATTTTCTCTCTTTTTCTATGGCTGTAATGTACGCAAAAAAGGGAACGTGAAGTTTTAGACTGAGTTTCTTTTCAACATGATCATTGACTTCGATCACTTACTGCCGTTGAGTTTGAAACTTATTTTGATTTACAATTTTTTTTTAAAAAACCTTGGTGTTTATCTGAACTAACATTGAATGCCATTTACTAGAAAGTTCATGGAGGAATAGGTTATGTAAGACTTAAAAATGTAGGAGAATTTTGAAGTGTGAGTATTACATGTGTTTATGTTTGAACTACCCTTTCCAAATTGTGATTGCTACTACTTATAGTGCAGTGCATCTTTTTATCAAGGGATTTCACATACCTAAAATAAGATGTGTTTTGGAGAGTAAAATACAATGGTTAATCAAAAAATCAGTTGAATACACATTATATGGTGAGTGAGAATTGATAAAGCTATAATGAGTCAATCATATTAGGAGTCATTTTCGTCATAAATGTGAGATTTGTCAATTTTCACAGGTGAATTTTTTTAGAGCGGGTAAGTTAGCACTTAGCAACTACATCTTTTTTATTTGAACTAAAAGGACATTACCAAACCTTAAATAAACCAATATGTAAAACCTAATAACCAAATCAAATTCTTACGGACATGGTCTAGTGCAAAGAAGAAAGGAGAGTTTGGAGTCTTTTATTTCCATAAAGTAACAAATTTTATCTTTGGCTCATGCAAGCACAATTCGACTATAAGTGGTCTCAAATTCAGCCAAACTGCCCACATGTGTCAGAGACGTTTGTCGGGTGGAAATGGCGTTGGGGTTAGCAGCGGACGAGATTAGTTTCACACACAAACTCTTTCAAGAAGCCAAACACTCTTGGGAGAGTTCATCAAACACTGAAAACTAAACTTGATAACAAACTACAATCCAAACATAAAAGAAAGAAATCATAGATACACCAACAAACACACAATCAAAAGATCTTAAATCCGACAATATTACTAAAGCCAGACGACAACGTAGCTACAATGAATTTGGTAGGGGACGGTTCGAGTCCTAATCTGCTATCGTGGTGGTCATAGGTAGGTGCACAAAAGTGTTGCCACAGCCTTTCAGAGGTCGTTGTGCAGGTGGGATCATGGACTTCAGTTTCGTCGCTAATATGAAGAGCAATTTGTGATCATTCAAGACTTTTTGTTTCTGCTAACACACTGCATTATATGTTGTTGAAAAGTGTTACCTATCTATGTAAGAAAATGCGGGGCAGCTACATGTGGAAATTTAGTTGAAATGTATAGACTTTGAAAGTTGATTCATCTTGTTTCATTATCCTATAACTAAAATTGTAGTATTACTAACCCAAATTGTGTCTGTTTTCTGAAATGATTCAAAGCAGGGCGATTAGTTCACAACTCTTAGTTTTCTTGGTTATTTTTGCATTATCAACATCTAATAATTATGCAAATGCAAAATGTGTAGTCAACTATATCTAATTAACATAATACTAACAGTACTAATCTTGTCCATTAAAAAAAAAACTATGTATGATTGTGAATGGCTGGTAGGTCCCGTGAAGTTAGCTACAATACTACACGTATTAATAACATTAAGAATAAAGCCTCAATTTAGTCCCTCACAATTTTTTAAAACCAATTTTGTTCGAGATAAAAGTTAACTCATTATTCCTTAATTTTTTTTATATGGAGGACAAATTAGTCTTTCCTTCATTATGACACATAGACCATACTATTCATATAATAATGTTAGAGACTAATTTGACTCGACAGAAAAGTGAAATAACAATAATAACATTTCATTGAAGAAGATTTGAAATTAAGCACCTAGAATCAAAATAAAAGAGATTGTGATTACTAACAAACATTTCGTTACAAAGCCTACTACATCTACGACACCATAATTTACATAAATTTGTAAAACAACATTGCAATGAAACTCAACAAAATTCCAATGATCAACAATAAGTTTTGAAATTTCAACCAGCGAAGTTCAGCTTTAAGTTCCTTCAATTGATTATTCATCTTGGTCACATCAACTTCAAGGCTTCTTCGCCAAATGTCTACACCAACTGATACATTTTGTACAAAAGCTCCTTCAGGACCATCTGAACTCCATGCTGCCATGATTGATTGATCGAACCCTAAATAAAAAAAAAAAAGAGACTAAATTTCAACAAAATAAAGGCTTTGTTTGGGAAATGGGTTTTATGATAATCTCTCTTCAAAGTTTCTGTTTGGGAAAGAGAGAAAAGAGATTAATGAATGGATTATGGAAGGTGCCTCACTGAACTGGAGGGTAGAGGATGCTCCTTCGTCTTCCTTCTTCAATGGAATGGTGATAGGTTGGACAGTGAAGATGGAAGAACCTCTGACGACCTGTCAATTGCTTTTCTACTAGTATGTCATTTTGACTGAGTCATACCTCAATTTTTTTACAGTTACAAAACAAGAAAATATAATTTGGCTTAAATATATGTGATTAATCCATGCACTTTCACCATATTTTGACATTGGTCTCTGCACTTTTTTTTGTTTGGAATTGGCCCCTTCACTTTGTAAAAGTTTTGCTATTGGTCCTTCTGTTAAGTCCAAGTTTAAAAAAAAAACCAAAACTAAAGGTGTGTCACGTGGACCAATCATTCCACGCCACGTGGCACACTAAAAGACAAAAAAAATAACTTTTTAATTATTATTTTATTCATTATTTTTAAACTTAAAAATATCATTAATCCCTGCACTTTCAGTATTTTTTTATATTCGTCTGTGAACTTTTTTTAAAAAAAAACTTTCAATGATATTATTATGTTTTATTATTATTTTGTTCATTATTTTTATTGAGAATAATTATAAAAAAGTAAAATAAAATAAATATTTTTAAATGAATTTTTTTATTTTACGTTTTTAATGAATAAAATTAAATTAAAGCTTTTAAAGATTTTTTTTTAATGAATAATTAAAAAATCATTTTTGTTCATTAAATAAAACTAGTCACGTGGACCAATTATTTTTTAAAAGAATAATTATAAAAATCATTTTTGTTCATTAAAAAATCAAAGCCTTTTGTTGAGAATAATTATAAAAAAAAACCTTTTTAAAGAATTTTTTTATTTTATTTTTTAAAAGAATAAAATTAAATTAAAGCTTTTAAAGAATTATTCTTGAAAGAATAATTAAAAAATCATTTTTGTTCATTAAAGAAAACAATTCATGTGGACCAATTATTTTTTAAAAGAATAATTATAAAATTATTTTTGTCATTTAAAAAGGATTCTTTATTTTATTTCTTTATAATTATTCTCAATAAAAATAATGAACAAAATAATATCATTAAAAGTTTTTTTTTAAAAAAGGGTTCAGGGTCCAATATCAAAAAGTATCAAAAGTGCAAGGGCTAATGATATTTTTAAGTTTAAAAATAATGAATAAAATTATAACAAAAAAAGTTGGATTTTTTTTGTCTTTTAGTGTGCCATGTGGCGTTGAATGATTGGTCCACGTGACACACCATTAGTTTAGTTTTTTTTTTTTTAACTTGGAGTTAACGGAAGGACCAATAACAAAACTTTAACAAAGTGCAGGGACCAATTCCACACAAAAAAAAAGTGCAGGGACCAATGCCAAAATATGGTGAAAGTACATGGACTAATGACATATTTAAACCATATAATTTACATCATTATCTATAAAGCCAACTCAGTTTACTACTTTTTTATTGGACATTCTTATGGATAAAATTATCATTAGCAATCTATTCATTTTTGGTAAAAAAAAAAAATTTCTTTAATGTAAATATGTGTCAAAATTATAGGAAAGTTAAACATTAAACTTTTTTTTAGTTGAAGAAGTTAAACTAACTCACCCAAATTGACACCGGAGAGAATCAAACTGACATTGAGGATGGGTATACTCAAAAGTTCTAAAGCGATACCACCAAAACAACCCAAGTGGATTTTAAACATTAACTATCTTTTGGTTTTACATTTTTCTATGACAAATTTGCTCATAATAATCTTTTTTTTAATTAAAAACACAATAAATACAACGGAATACAAAAAAAAAAATGGAGTTAGACGATCATATAATGCACACCAGTAGTAATAATAATAATAAAAAGGTGAATCTCTAATGTTAAGAATTTTCATTTATATGCTATTAAGGTTTTTTATATGTAGAAACTCATGAATATATGATAAATATTTGTATATTTACTGTATGTCTCAAATACAAGTAGGTGGTCCTATTTATATTATAGGATTGAAGACAAAGAAACTCAAAAAAAAAAAAAACTACACAAAAAGATTGATAACTCCTAGAATAATCACAATAAATGGAGAATCATAATATATCTTAACATCTCCCTCAAACTCAAGTGCGGAAACGTCTTGGAGAATGAGGTTTGTGAACAAATCAGCCGGCTGGTCAAGAGTGCTAATAGAGATAAGATAAAGTTCATCATGGGGAAGATGTTGACGAATGAAGTGATAATCAATTTCAATATGTTTGGTTCTCTCATGAAAAACATCATTGTGGCCGATTTGAATTGCATTGCGATTGTCACAATATAAATCAGTTGGTGAAGACTGTGATGTCTCTAAATCAGTAAGAAGCCAATGAAGCCACAATATCTCAGAAGTAGTATCAGCAAGAGCACAATATTCAGCTTCAGTGCTAGAGCGAGCCAGCAAGATTTGTTTCTTGCTATGCCAAGATATTAAGGAATCTCCAAGAAAAATGCAAAAACCAATGGTGGAACGGCGATCACTGGGATCACCGGCCCAATCAGCATCAGAGTAGGCTCTAAGTATTAACGTGGATGTAGTTGAGTAATGAAGACCATAAAATAAGGTACCCTTGATATACCGAATAATCCGAAGGACAACAACATAATGTGTGGTACACAGAGAAGCCATAAATCAGCTAACAAGATGAACATCATGAGCTTAATTCCTACTAGACCCAATAAAATAGCCTTATGAAACTAACTCTTATTACGCTCTAACTCAAGGTCTTCTTCCCCGTCTAAACCAAAAATTGTGAAGACATTTCAAGAAAAAAGAGATGGATTTCACCAAACACCATCGTCCATAATCTTCACCAAACTGGTGGTGATAGCAGTCCAGAGAAGCATAAAAAACAGAAAGTATGAATGAATCAGTGAAAACTAGAAAACCGTTAAACATAACCGATTTTGGGCAACCTTTCAGTTAAAGATTGGGTAATTTTGTTTTACCTTTATTACCTTTTTCTAGTGTTTTCTAAACTTTTCGTCCATAAAAAAGACAAAAACACAAAAAAAGAAGAAGAATGGTTCTACCACTGTTATAAAACTCGTTCACATTCAAACTTTTCACACAAACATTCCTTCTATAAAGACATAACATGCAAAAACAAATAGACCATGCAATCTAGATCGTACATAAGTGAATGAAGAAGAAAATGGTAAAAGTTAGAGGAAGATAAATGGATAATCTCTTCCAAGGTATGAAAGAAAAGGAAGAAAAATGGACTGCCTCATGCCTGCACTAATGATGTATCGAGTGATTGTATGACCTAAATCATGTAATCTATGTCTATTTAGGATTTTATGACTTTGTTTAGTTTTAGTTGTTATTTAGTTATTTGGAACTGTTGAGGCTTGTTATGGTTGGTTGTGTGGACAAGTTATGTATTTGATGTGAAGCTGTAAAAAGAAGCAGCGTTGGGGACATGAGTTGAATCGTTGTAGGACTCCCAATACAGGTTGTAGAATTGTACGAACGTGGGACCTTCAAGGAAGAAGCTTGGGGGCGAAGTTTGATGAGTCACTAATGATTGCTAGTATGAGGAAGGATAAAAAATATGTTGGTTTCCAAGAGATAAGACAAAGACATCCGCGCATAGGAGAAATTACCAAAGGGCATAACTTGGATAGAGGCTAGACTTGTACTATAAAAGGAGAATGATAATTTTATACCAAGGGTTAGAAAATTGTCATCTAATTTGAGCAGGCGTTTTCAGTTAGGGTTAGTAGCCACTAGAGTTCTCTCACCATCTCATCCATTCCATTGATGAGCCTGAGTGCTAGTTCCTAAAGAGTTAGAGTCTCACTCTCCTCCTTCACAAACTGTAATCTTCCTTTTCTAACTCTAAACTCGTTCTACTAATTATTGCAATTATGTTCTTAAAAGTTATTGCAGTTATGTTTTCATGCATCTTTTCTCTATCTTATATTGTTGTGTTTAAGCTCATCATGAGATCTGAGATTCGGAGACGAGATATGAGAAATTTAACATTAAAAAGGAAAAAGAAGGGAATGCTCTCGTGGAAGGCGAAGTGCGCCGCCACCGTTGTATCAACAAGTGGCAACACTTTCAGAGGCTTGGAACACTAAACTTCTCTTGCCAAATTTAGCGAGCGACAATCTTCTCATGGCTCAAAGAAGGAATGATGGTGATTAGAATAGCAGAAAGAAACCAGTATTGACTACACCAACCCAAAAGACCCACTAGCGTATGAAAACACTAGCAAACTAGCATAAAAAATCTTAAAAGTCACTCATAGAGAAACATTTTTTCGATACTTACATGAAACAAACTAAAATAATTAGGGTTACTTATGGGTTTAACCCTATAACGAACAAATGTGGTGGGTAGTTTTTATTTAAAGACTTTTTTATTACTTAAAAACACACACACACACACACACATATACATATATATATATATATATATTTTCACTAGTATCAATGTGTTGTTTTCTTGTAAAAAAAATACTAGCACAAAAAATTTTATACACACATTATATATAATTTCAGATAAAATTTGATAGTATTTTTTATTTTATCACCCTATAAAATATTTATACACATTGATAAAATAGTTTGTTAAAAAAAAAAGTTTGGTATAATATTTTTTCTTCACCATTTTTCATTTTTTTTTCCTTCGAGATACCTTTCTTTACAAAAACAAAATTTCAGTTACAGTAAGCCCATAAACCCTTCCTCTCCTGCGATTCTCCGCCGCCGTCACGTCCAGTCCGGCGACCGTCATCCACTCCGTCATAGACAGGTTTGTTCCCTCTTCTTCATTCTTCACATTCATTTGTTTATTATTCCTTATTCACATTGAAATTGATTTGTGCTATTGCAACCACGACACAGATAGAAGAAGGGTTGAATTTTTGGGGAAAATGGTGGTTAGGATTCGATTATCACGTTTAGGATGCAAAAACAAACCATTTTACCGTGTTATGGCTGCTGATAGCAGATCTCCAAGAGATGGAAAACACCTCGAAGTTCTTGGTTATTATAATCCCTTACCTGGTCAAGATGGTGGCAAAAGAATGGGTATCAACTTTGATAGAGTAAAGTAAGTAGTCATTAATACTCTCAGTGATTAACTAGCTTGCTCTGTAGCACTGTCACTTCTGATCAAAAGCATGTGTCTGACACTCTTAGGTGCCCGTTATGACACTAACACATGTGATTGCATTCAGTTAAATGATTTTTTAAATTATTACTGATGTCGATGTGTCTGTGTATGTACCTGATGTATGTGTCCGTGCTTCCAGTGACCTTTCCGATTGAATGCGTGCTGGTGTCTGACACAACACTGAGATATGCAATTACATTCAATTAATTCATTTTCTCAAATTATTATTGGTGTCAATATGCTAGTGCTGTGTCTGTTGTATGTGTAAGTGCTTCATAGCTAACTAACACTTTTTTTATGCCAATTCCTTCTGGGTGTGTGGAAATAGATTGTGTTATTTACACTTGACATAATAAAGTGTGACATCTCACCATTCAAATTTGTTCTATTTAAATTCCTCATGTTGGATCGAAATATGGTATATGATAGAACATTATGACATAATTTGATTCATGTATCCGACCCCACTTAGTGAGATAAGACTTGGTTGTTCTTGTTGTTGTAAATTCCTCATGTCTCTCTCTCTCTCTCTCTCTCTCTCTCTCTCTCTCTCTCTTTGTGAATGGTTAAAGATCACACTTTCGCATGTGTAAAATACACACAAGAGGATCCATTCACGTTTGTATGAATGTATTTGATAGTGTTGTTTTTCATCTTTATGTTTTAGGTATTGGCTTTCTGTTGGAGCTCAACCTTCAAATCCCGTTGAGCGTCTTCTGTTTCGAGCAGGGTTACTTCCTCCACCGCATACTGTTGCCATGGCGCGTAAAGGAGGACCCCGTGACATGCGTCCTGTTGATGCTTTAACCGGGCGCATCATCGGTCAACAGAAGCCTCCTATTTCCAACAATAGTGACACTTCCGTAACTGAAAACCCTTGAAATCTTGTGTTTTTCATTGCTGTCTTTAAGAGAAGAAGAATAAGCTGTTATATGGTTACTTGTAGTTGAAATTTGAAGCCATTGATTTCAATTGGTAGATTATCATGCTGTTGATTTATATTCTGTTTTCTTGAACCTGTAGCGAATATAGTTAGTTTGATTTTAAATTTCCTGTACTGTCTCCTGGTTGGTTATTTCTTGATGAAGATGCAGGATTTTGAAATATACTCCGTTTATACTGTTTCCGCTGTGAATGCATTTGTTGGAACTGTGTTATTCTGTTGGTCATGCTAACTTGCGGTACTCTTTGTTGTTTTGGTTACTTAAGTGGCAATTAAACTCCGAATAATAGCATGTGTTCCTTGTTGTATTTTATTTGTTAAGGCTCCAAATCAACCCTAAGAGTTAGTCTATATTAAGTCTTGTGTGGGTTTTTCTGTTGATACATATTGGTTTTGTCTGTTGCAATAATTTGTTGGGTAGAGCTATTTATTGGAATTCTCATCTAATCTATTATGAATTGATTAAAAAAAGGGCAGCCCGGTGCACTAAAGCTCCCGCATATGCAAGGTCCGGGAAGGGGTCCCGCCATTTTGGCTACTATGAATTGATTATTACTGTTAATTATTGTTGGCACAATCTTGGTTTGAATTAGTTTAATCTTGTTGTTTAGATTCGTAGGAAATAGGAAGAAATTGCATTCAAACATGTCTATGCTAGAACTGACTTAGCATTGAGTGGAAATATTTTGATTTTTGAACTTAATGAAGTGCACACACAGGTGTGATAGGCTAAGTTGTGTAAATCACGAGGGTTGAGTTGAAAACTGGAAAAATGGTCTGTAGTTGTTGTAGTTATAGGATTTGACTTGCCTCAGCTGGAGGGTTCATATCATCTGGATAAGGATCATGATAGATTTTTTTTGTTACGAGACAAAATGAAGTATATTGCAGGCTGCTCTGTAACAAATGAGGTTTCAAAGAACAAACAAACCGGCAATAAGTAGGGACTTTGATGTTCCCTGCTAGATAGATTATTTTTCTGATTAATCAGTTCAAGCAAGAGTGAAGACGTCTGATTATTCTCAGACCTTATCTTTTCTATCGGCTATTCCATTTTGATTATTTTAGTTTTGTTAGACGTTCGATTCTATTAATTGGTGACGCCTAAGGTTAGGCACAATGAGACTTCCTTACAAGTGTAGCCTGATTATTTATCATGGGATATAAGAATTCAATATCAGATGATTGTGAATTTTTAAGGGCAACTGGGATGAAGTGCTTTCAGAGATTCGAAAGCATGTTCCTTGATTTGAAACTAGTGCGAAACTAGTGCAGATAACACAAGTGAAAACCCTAACTATTCCTCTAGTTGGTGCTTCCCCCATTCACTGTAGCGGTTCACTTTGAGGCATAATTGATGAAGTACAGGTAGCGTTGCTAACGTAAGGTGTATTTTGTGTCTTTGAGGGTGTGGCTGTTTCATTATCAGGAGGGTGCAACCAAGACTTGTTGTTGGAGTGCACCAACTTTGAGGTGATTTTGAGCCATTGGCCAATTTCTATATCGCTTGTAGAAGCTAACTCATCCATATCCTCTAGGTTAGGAAGGACATCTCTTCCAGCACCACCCAAAAATAAGTGGAGCCTCCCTGAAATGCCACGTGTGTGTTATCTGCTTTTACTTTTTAAGTTTATGAATATTGAATTATTGTTGTTTTAGAGTTCCCCTTTTCAAATCCAAATGTTGAGGTGAGTGCTTTGTTGTCACTCAAGCTCTATTTTGCATTTTGATCAAAATGTATTTGTTGTTTTGTAAGCTTTCAATATCAAGTTGGCCTTGCATTGTTTTGCTCAATAATAAGCGTGTGATAACTGCATTGATAAAATTTGATAGTTTTTTTTATTTTATCACCCTATAAAATATTTATACACATTGATAAAATACTCCCTTCGGTCCTTATTATAAGAAGAAAAACCAAAAAACATCAAAACCAATATAATCATTAATTGTTATAACTTTTTAAATAATTTTACAAATATACCCCTATAGAAAGTTGTGAAACATTAAATACATCCACTAATATTGAAAAGACAAACATTAAATGAAGGATAAAAAAGTCTTTTAAGCAATAACTACACCTTAAAAGTTGTGACATTTTTTTATATATAGGACCAAATTTTTTTTTAAAAATTTTCTTATAATAAGGAACAGAGAGGAGTAGTTTGTAAAAAAAAAGTTTGGTATAATATTTTTTCGGAAAACCCTGTTTTCTACGAAGGCTGAATCCACGAAAACAAAGAATATGAACAACCACCCCATGATTTCCACTAAAACTTAAATTTTATTATTTTAATTTTTTTTAAAAAAATTGTAACCACTAGTTTGTTTCTTGTCGTGGTTTTCGTTGTTGTAATCTTTCGTGGTATTTAGCAAAGCTGTATTTTTTCTTCACCATTTTTCATTTTTTTTTCCTTCGAGATACCTTTCTTTACAAAAACAAAATTTCAGTTACAGTAAGCCCATAAACCCTTCCTCTCCTGCGATTCTCCGCCGCCGTCACGTCCAGTCTGGCGACCGTCATCCACTCCGTCATAGACAGGTTTGTTCCCTCTTCTTCATTCTTCACATTCATTTGTTTATTATTCCTTATTCACATTGAAATTGATTTGTGCTATTGCAACCACGACACAGATAGAAGAAGGGTTGAATTTTTGGGGAAAATGGTGGTTAGGATTCGATTATCACGTTTAGGATGCAAAAACAAACCATTCTACCGTGTTATGGCTGCTGATAGCAGATCTCCAAGAGATGGAAAGCACCTCGAAGTTCTTGGTTATTATAATCCCTTACCTGGTCAAGATGGTGGCAAAAGAATGGGTATCAACTTTGATAGAGTAAAGTAAGTAGTCATTAATACTCTCAGTGATTAACTAGCTTGCTCTGTAGCACTGACACTTCTGATCAAAAGCATGTGTCTGACACTCTTAGATGCCCGTTATGACACTAACATATGTGATTGCATTCAGTTAAATAATTTTTTAAATTATTACTGATGTCGATGTGTCTGTGTATGTACCTGATGTATGTGTCGGTGCTTCCAGTGACCTTTCCGATTGAATGCGTGCTGGTGTCTGACACAACACTGAGATATGCGATTACATTCAATTAATTCATTTTCTCAAATTATTACTGGTGTCTATATGCTAGTGCTGTGTCTGTTGTCTATGTAAGTACTTCATAGCTAACTAACACTTTTTTTATGCCAATTCCTTCTGGGTGTGTGGAAATAGATTCTCTCGTGTGTTATTTACACAAGACATAATAAAGTGTGACATCTCACCATTCAAATTTGTTCTATTTAAATTCCTCATGTTGGATCGAAATATGGTATATGATAGAACATTATGACATAATTTGATTCATGTATCCGACCCCACTTAGTGAGATAAGACTTGGTTGTTCTTGTTGTTGTAAATTCCTCATGTCTCTCTCTCTCTTTGTGAATGGTTAAAGATCACACTTAACTCTCGCATGTGTAAAATACACACAAGAGGATCCATTCACGTTTGTATGAATGTATTTGATAGTGTTGTTTTTCTTCTTTATGTTTTAGGTATTGGCTTTCTGTTGGAGCTCAACCTTCAAATCCCGTTGAGCGTCTTCTGTTTCGAGCAGGGTTACTTCCTCCACCGCCGACTGTTGCCATGGCGCGTAAAGGAGGACCCCGTGACATGCGTCCTGTTGATGCTTTAACCGGGCGCATCATCGGTCAACAGAAGCCTCCTAATTCCAACAATAGTGACACTTCCGTAACTGAAAACCCTTGAAATCTTATTGCTGTCTTTAAGAGAAGAAGAATAAGCTGTTATATGGTTGCTTGTAGTTGAAATTTGAAGCCATTGATTTCAATTGGTAGATTATCATGCTGTTGATTTATATTCTGTTTTCTTGAACCTTTAGCGAATATAGTTAGTTTAATTTTAAATTTCCTGTACTGTCTCCTGGTTGGTTATTTCTTGATGAAGATGCAGGATTTTGAAATATACTCCGTTTATACTGTTTCCGCTGTGAATGCATTTGTTGGAACTGTGTTATTCTGTTGGTCATGCTAACTTGTGGTACTCTTTGTTGTTTTGGTTACTTAAGTGGCAATTAAACTCCGAATAATAGCATGTGTTCCTTGTTGTATTTTATTTGTTAAACTCCGAATAATTACTGTATCTCTTTTGAAAATGGGGGGAATTTTTTAAAAATAGAAAGATTAAAAGTGTATTTAAGCCAATTATAAAATAAAACCTGAAAGGGGTCCTTGCGTTGCCTTGTATTTGAAGCTTGTATTCATTCCACTTGAGAGGGAGAATGGAAGTATAAATTCTTTTTCTCTACTAGTCAGTTAAGTTTGTTAGTAGAGTTTGTTAGATAGTTTTAACAGTTTATCCTTTTAGCTTTTTGTATATAAGCAAAACTAGTTCTATTGGAAACTTCGATTTTCTTTTTCTGTAATAAGTGAAAGTTTGAGAAATATACCAAATTGTTGCAACAAAGAAATTTCCCAATGAAACCAAAGAAGGGTGATAACTCTGCTTCAGCAGCATCAAGCAGATCCAAGCAGAGGCAGAGCTCACCAATGATTTCCAAACCAGACGTGCAAGCCAAGCAATTGCTTTCCAAACAAGCCATGAACAAGGCCGAAAAAGCTGAAGTACTCGAAAATTTGTTCAACAAGGTCTCTTTTCAATTCTTGCTTAGAATCAATTTCTGATTCTTTTTCTTTTCAGAGTTATTACTAATAAAGATTCTTCTGTTCAATGTTCAGATCACTCATCTTTTTGGTGTTCTTGGTTGTGGTGGCTTATGGTTCCTTTTGGGGGCAAGTAAGTGTTATTATCTTTGAATAAATTAATTCATAGTTGAATTATTTCTTCACTTTGAATGAATATTGATTGCATGTATTGATATCAGGACCCCAATACATTCCCTATGTATACTGCTTGTCCTATTTCTGCTGTGTTCCTCTTCGTTGGATGTACTATAAGATCAAGAAATGGCATTACTACTTACTGGTGATAATTCTACCTTTCAGCATGTTAAAGTAATAATGTACTATATACTTTATTAAATTCTTCTAATTGTTCTTTTCATGTTTCAGGATTTTTGCTATTATGCAAATACGATTTTCTTGGTTTATTTTCTCTTCTATCCTAGGAACGAAAAGCTTTTCATGGTTTGCTTTTCTTTTGCCGTGGGGCCGTTAGCTTGGGCTTTGATTGTATGGCGATGTAGCTTGGTTTTCAGTTCTATTGATAAAATTCTCAGCGTGCTTCTTCATCTTTTACCTGGTAAATAAATTCTCACTGTTCTGTTGATATATAATGTGCTTGTTTCTAGGAGATAGTAGTACTTTATAATGACCTTTTCTTGGTTAGAAGAAGGAAGTTTGAAGTAAAAATACCATTGAAGAGTTCCATGCTAGAAATAGCGGATACACAGGATTTTTGTTTAAATCCAATCAATGCACATTTTGCTCAAAATTTGTGAGTACAGTACAGTGGCCAATGCTTACTTGGTCCATGTGTATATTGTTACATTATCCTATTTTTTTATTGAAATATAGCGCACATATCTAAATTCTCATCTTTGTGATCATATGCAATTTTACAATTTCTTGATCTGCGGAGCAGCTTAGACATCACATATTCAAGTTTTTTAATATACGCAACCACTAAATTGAACTCATGAATCGTGACAGCCATGCTAAATTTTTGATTGATATTGTACCCTTATTTGCTTTATTATGACTTTAACTCTACTGTTCTTTTCAGGAATTGCTTTCTTTACTATTAGGTGGTGGAATTCTGCTACCTTTGAAGCTATGCAACCAGAGGGATCTCTTGAAGGAGATACATGGCCTTATGTTGAAGATAAATCCTATATTTGGACATGGATATTTCTGGTACCCTTAGCAGCTTACATTCTGTGGCAACTTCTATACCTCCTCATTGTTAATGTCTTGCGCCGAAAAAGGCTTTTAAGAGATCCTGAAGTCATGACTTCCTACAGGTAATCAATGACTGAACACATGCGTCATTTTTTTTTCAGTTCATAATACGAGAGAGAGGAACGACAATAGATAAAGTCGAGATAGGTTCATCTTTTTACTCACCGTAAAAATGACTTGTATATAAAGAAACTTATTAGTCTCATTTTAGTAACTTGAATATGGTTTATCTTAATACATGTCTTTGACAAACTAGTTGAATATTAATATCATTACGACAATAGCAAGCATTAATGGTAAAATAGTAGCAAATAAAGCATACTGATAAATTAGAGTCCATAATCATATCTGCTACTATTTCAGTACAATTTCTGATGAGGGTTAAAACATCAAATTTCACTTTTCTTTCACATTGTTGACTTCAATGTTTTATAGGGAACTCTCAAGAAAAGCTAAGAAAGCAAACAATGTATGGTGGCGCTTATGTGGGTTGCTTGGGGATCAAAATCAGATGCTGATGTACATTGTTATTCAAGGCATATTTACCATTGCAACCATGGCACTGACAGTCCCCATATTCATCTCATATAAATTGCATGCATTCTTCCAAATAATTAAGCTTTCTGTGTCGGTATGGAACAGAGGAAGTTTTCTGTTGGAAGTAATGCCTAGGCAGGCAATTCTTAAGGAGAAAAATAAATCAGAGATAAAACCTGTCCAAGGTCAAATGGACCAACCAAAGACCAAGGTCAAGTGATGGAGAGTTCAACAATGCTGTTCTTGAGACATCTGATTGACTTACTCAACTGACATCCATGTCTTTTGTTCTGATTGAGGTTCTATTTGTTTGATCTAATCCGTAGTGTCAAGTATACAAATTTGAGTAGGTTTGCTTGATCACCAGGTTTGCTTGGTTATAAAGTTAGAACTCGAAAAAAATTTGAAAGCCATTAACAAGAAGTTTATGTAGGATATGGAAGACAATAATTTTGAGGTGTCGTGAAGTATGACATATGTTTATTGTTTGATCTTCCCTTTACAAAGTGTGTTGCTGTTGCTACTATTGCTAGTGCAGTTCACCTTAACAAAGGATTTCACATTTCTGAAGTAAAAGATGAAATTTGCAAAGTAAAATTAAATTACAACTGTTAAGAAATCAATTTCATATACACATATATTGTTTGACAATTGATTAATCTATAATAAGTCTATAAAATGTGTTTGTCATTTTAGGAGTCAACTTTGTGATAAGTACATATATCATTGCTTTCACCTGCTTCTGATTGAACAAATTTTAACAAGCCAACCAAGTCGGGGTAACAATATACAAAGAGAGATCAGAAATTAAAAGGACTAGACATTTGTACATATTTTGGATAGTTTATTAGCCATTTGAATATTTTAATACAGTTACGAGTTTGCTATAATGCATAGTTCACCCTGAATTTGCAATTTAACTAAAATGTATTGACTTTGCAAGCTGAGCTGAGACATCTTATTTCATTATCTCAAAACAAAAATTGTAATATTTACACTCAAACTGCGTCTTCATCCAAATCCAGTTATGAGATTGCAACAGTGTTAACTCTCATGAGTGAGAATTTTGTCGTTCATTATGGTCCGACCCAGCTCGAGAGCATAGTCTCAAAATTGTGTGCGGATCTAGAGGATATCCGGTTCACACCAAGCAGATTGGTATACAACTCATAGTTTTCTTGGTTATTTTTGAATCAATACCTATCTAACGTGACTCTAATATTCCCACCGTAAAGTATTATACCCTTTTCCATTTTCTAGGTCATACAATTTATGATTAGTGACGGATCTAAAAATTTTAATAAGTGGGGTCAAGGTTATATCATAAAAATTTATATAAAACTATATAAATGCATAAGCATGCAAAAATTATATAAGCTATGTTTATAATTGTTCTAAAATGTTGATTTTTTAAAAATATTTTTCTATTTCTAGCAGAGAATAAAAAAATAACACTAATTACTTATTTTTTCATCCACCAACGTCAATCACAAACCCTTTTTCAACAAATATTAGAATAGTTTAGAATATAATAGTAGTTTTATGGTCTTGCTAACGATATGTTCTGAGAGAATTGGTTAAAGATTTCATAAAAGAAAATTTTATCTTAAAAATAAGTGTTATTTTTATTGATAGAATAACTACCACGGCTTTTTATAAAAAAAATCACTTCTTTTGGTTTCTTAACTAGTGCTTTTAGAACACTCACTAGGATTCTTCTTAGTTTTGTAATTTTTTGTAGTGTTATGAATGAACTATGAGATGACAATAATACTATATAAGTGCTTGCCAAAAAAAAAATACTATATAAGTGAGGTTAAACTACATAAATATCTAATTTTGGGTTAAAAATACAATAAACAAGTGGAGGCAAGTGAGATCGGCCGACTCCATTGTCCCACATTGAATCCGTCCCTATTTATGATACATACATAGAGCTGGATTTTGCTAATTTGATTACAATATTTTCATTGCCCAGCACTTTTTCACCCTTATTGAGTTGTGCACTGCCTATTCAGATGTCTTGTGGCTAAAATTATTAATAATAATATATCTTGCTCCTTTTGTTGGAACACTCCACATATGTGTTTTCTGAAATATTATATAAGACTTTAATTAAGTGAGTCCCATAGAATCACATCCCATTAAAACAATACATTTACTTTTTACTCTAGTAATAAACTCCATGAAAACTCATAATGAGCTTCATAATTTATCTCATATATATGAAAATAAGTCTCACAATTCATTGATAAGAAAATAAAGTCTCATAATTCATTCTATATTTATATTTTAAGTTGATGAACGATTGTGTGAGGTGGAACGTAACTTTACCAAAATATGTAAATTAATATTGCAATGAAACTCAACAAAAGGAGAAGGATCATCATAATGGCCTGAAATTTCAACATGTTTATGCAACTTGATCACATCAACCTTAATCCTTCTTTGCCATATGTCTTCACCAACAGATACATTTTGTACAAGTCCTTCAGGACCATCTGAGCTCCATGCTGCCATTTTTCTATTTACCAAACCCTATATAAAAAATTGATAAAATTTTAGCATAACAAATACTTCATTTGGCAAAAGGGGTTTTATGATAAACTCTCTCTAGAGTTTTTTTTAACTAAATCGCGACTGCATAGACTAATCCCATCTCGAGATAACTGAAATCCATTTACCACTCCCAACAAATATTTTTCTATATACACCGATCATAGATCAAACACTAAACCAAATAGTTAAGAGGTTCAAATATCTACCACTTTATTAATACTTATTTTTTTTAATAAGAAAACGTTGAATTTTTGTCTTGAGTTTCCCAAACCTTGGGTTTACCCTCTTTTTGAAACAAAGTATAGTGATTAATTAATTTTCAAATTTTCTACCACCAAAATTGTTGTCTTTGTTCCTAACTCCTGAAAATTGAGAAAAATATGATAGAGATTAACGGATTGGAAGGTACCTCAGAGGTTTGAGTTCCACGGTGAAAATTGGGGAACCTGTGATGATGATGAGTGAGGACAATAATTGTTTTTGTTATGAAAACTATTTGAATGGAACAAGAATAAAGAGAAGAAGAGAAAGATAGAAAAGGAAAAAAAATATTCTAATATTCTCCGCGACGTGACTTTATAATCTATACTATATATAAAAAAAATAACTCATTTTGATTTTTTTGGGCTGACTTTTTCTCCTTCCAAAATTACTCTCAATTTTGAATGTAAATATCACATATAACAAATAGATAAAAGTAAATTCAAATATTAAAACAAAATCCACATATCATATATGTCCGATTATTTTCCTTATCATTTAAAAAAGATAATGGATGAGAATGAATTCAAATATTAAAAAAAATGTAACAAACACAATTTTTTTTTGTATCACACAAAATATATCGTGTAACAAACACGATATGAATATATGTCATGTTTTTTTTCCTTAATCCTTAAAAAAAAGTGTAACAAACTAGATAAAGTATATTTATACTATGTATAAAGAAAATAACATGTTTTGACTCTTTTGGGATGATTTTTTCTCGTTCCAAAATTACCCTCAAATTTCAATACAAATAGCACATATAACAAATTGATATGAGTAAATTCAAATATTAAAATAAAAGTGTAACAAATACGATATGAATATATATGTCCAGATTTTTTTCCTTTATCGTTTAAAAGGTGTAACAAACTAGATGAATATATATATATATAGACACACACACTTACTTTTTCATTATCCCAATTATACTCTTAAACAATTTTTTCTATAATAAAGATTGTTGTTGGTGATATTAAAAAAAAATATAAGAATTTAGATTATATTTTTTTTGTTATATTGTTGGTGTCATTAAAATAAATAATCATGATTAGTTTGTTTTGTTATAATTTGAAAGCAAAAGAAAATTATATTTTTACCTTTAATCAAAATCAAAATTCAATAATAAAACATCGTTCAAAATTTTCAAATGTTAGCGACTTAACGTAATAAAAAGAGCGGAAAGACGGACACGTGAATCTTTTTCTTAGGATTCATAACAGTACGTGCCCGTCTTTTTGCTAACTTATAAGAAATAGTGGATAACAAACAATCCGAAAGTGAATGGAAGGGATAAAGAGGAAGGGTTCTGTTACTATCTACTAACAATAGGGATAACAAAGTTTGTTATGATTTAGTAATAATAGGGGAATGTCGTTTTTTTTTTTTTTGTATAAATATGAAAAGGAACTCCTTCAAAAACAATGAAAAGGAAATAAATAGTGAATGAACTTTGGAATTTGACACGTACTTAAAAGTGCAATTTCCTTTGTTTTACTTATTAATCATCGTCTCTACTACATTCCACCAAGGTTGGTACCTTCCAATCCGTTAATCTCTACTCTCATTTTTTTCTCGCTACTACTCTACTCAAATTTCATGTTCGGGAGTTAGGAGCAAAGACAACAATTATGGTGGTAGAAAAATTGAAAATTAATTCATCCCTGTCACAGGAATAATTAAGTACCACTTATTAGCTTATTTTACATTATGTCATTTTACCTTTTTTTTTCCTTTATGTTGTATTTAAACATAGTCTTGTACCTCATTTGAGAATCAATCAAACATTTCAACAATTATCTTTTTCTCTCTATAACCCTAAAGCTCTCATTTAACATTATTCTCACATGATTTCTCTTTTGTACCGAATTCTATTCTAAATCATTAGAATTCCTACCCTTGAGATTTGGATTTTATCGGTTCGTCCATAGAATCCATATTTACCGACTCAATTGAGAGTTTTAGGGTTGTAGAGAGAAGAAGATAATTGTTGAAATGTTTGATTCATTCTCAAATGAGGTACAAGACTATGTTTAAATCCAACCATAAATGATAAAAGGGTAAAATGACATAATGTAAAATAAGCTAATAACTAATACTTGATTATTCCTGTGACAATGCCCTCCCCTTCAAGGATCCTTGTCCTCAAGGATGAACAATCACAAGTGTCATGTTTAAGAGGCAAGGCTTTCCCTTTGATTAGAACTTTAGCATCTCGAACATTTCCCTATCAATAATCCTCCTATGCAAAATAGTTATAAAAGCAAATAGTTATAAGGGCACTCAAAGTTTTCATTAGTATGTATTTAGCAGCCATAATCGCACAAGATTGAAGGCTCGTGATACCAATTGAGACAGTAAATATGGATTCTAGGGACGAACCGATAAATCCAAATCTCAAGTGTAGGAATTCTAATGATTTAGAATAGAATTCGGTACAAAAGAGAAATCATGTGAGAATAATGTTAAATGAGAGTTTAAGGGTTTTAGAAATAAGAATAATTGTTGAAATGTTTGATTGATTCTCAAATGAGATACAAGACTATGTTTAAATACAACTATAAAGGATAAAAGGGTAAAATGACATAATGTAAAATAAGCTAATAACTAATACTTAATTATTCCTGTGACAATCGCTATACTTTGTTTCAAAAAGAGGGTAAATCCTTGGTTTAGGAAACTCGAGACCAAAACAAAAACACTATAAGTTAAGATTTTGAGGATTTTTTTTTATAAAAAATTCAACATTTTTTATTCAAAAACAAACTTTTCAAAATAGTGTGACACGGTAGATACTCTGACCCCCTTAGCTATTTGACTTAGGGTTGCATCCTGATTGGTGTGTACCGTAAAACATTTTTTGAGATAAGTAAAGCTGAAATATATCTCAGTTACTCGAGAGGGGATTAGTCTCAAGAGAGAGCTTATGCTTATCGTAAAACCCCTTTTGCCAAATGATGTATTTGTTATGTTGAAATTTGATCCATTTTTTATATAGGGTTTGAAAAATTAAAAAAAATGGCAGCATGGAGCTCAGATGGTCCTGAAGGACTTCCACAAAATGTAGCTGTTGGTGAAGACATATGGCATAAACATTTTAAAGAACTAGAAGTTGAGCTTCTCTTGTTGAAATTTCAGTCCAATATGATGATCATTCTACTTTTGTTAAGTTTCATTGCAATTTTATTTTACATATTTTGGTAAAGTACGTTATTATGGATATTTATTTGAGAAAAGTGGTGCTTTTAGGGTGGGTTTTCCCTCCCAACCCAACAAGTGGATAGTACTGTCACTATTTTGTAATCAAATGCCGGTTAATAATCACAATTTCTATTGACTCCTAAAATGACAAATACATTCTAAAGATAAGAGGATCGACTTATTGTAGAATATTTATCAATTTTCACATACTATATGTATATGTAATTGATTTTTTGACTAACAGTTATATATATTTTCTTGTGTTAACCCTCTCGTTTCTGGGGAAAGGGGGCGTAATCCGGTGTTGGGCCGTGAGATAATTAGTTTAGCCTTTTTAGCGTTATAATTTATTTTACTCTACAAAAGGCATATTTTACTTAAAAAATATGAAATCCTTTGTCAATGTGAACTGCAGTAGCAATAGGAGCAATAGAAACACACTTTGTAAAGGGCATATCAAACAATAAACATATGTCATACTCACGACACCTCAAAATTCTCATAATATATTTTGTCTTACATAAACTTCTTGTTCATGTTTTGTAAAAGTTACACTTTGAAGTTTCAACGATAACTACACACTTTGTTCTACAAGTATCCATTAATTTTTCCTTTCTTTGCCTCTTCAAATGAAAGAGGGGTTGGGGGAACATATCAACAATATCTAAACTTTGTTTTACAAGTATCCATTTTATGGAATGCTTGCATGAGAAAAGAAAAAGAGTAATATGCATTTACAACTCCACCTACTCAAATTTGTATTCTTAGCACTACGGATTAGATCAAACAAATAGAACCTCAATCAGAACAAAAGACATGGATATTAGTTGAGTAAGTCAATCAGATGTCTCAAGAACAGCATTGTTGAATTGAACTCTCCATCACTTGACCTTGGTCATTGGTTGATCCATTTGACATTTGGACAGGTTTTATCTCTGATTTATATTTCTCCATAAGAACTGTCTGTCTAGGCATTACTTCCAACAAAAACTTCATCCATTCCATACTGATACAGAAAGCTATTGTCGTAATGATGTTAATATTCAACTAGTTTGTCAAAGACATGTATTAAGATAGACCATATTCAAGTTACTAAAATGAGACTAATAAGTTTGTTTATATACAAGTCATTTTTACGGTGAGTATAAAGATGAACCTATCTCGACTTTATCTATTGTCGTTCCTCTCTCTCGTATTATGAACTGGAAAAAAAATGACGCATGTGTTCAGTCATTGATTACCTGTAGGAAGTCATGACTTCAGGATCTCTTAAAAGCCTTTTTCGGCGCAAGACATTAACAATGAGGAGGTATAGAAGTTGCCACAGAATGTAAGCTGCTAAGGGTACCAGAAACATCCATGTCCAAATATAGGATTTATCTTCAACAAAAGGTCATGTATCTCCTTCAAGAGATCCCTCTGGATGCATAGCTTCAAAGGTAGCAGAATTCCACCACCTAATGGTAAAGAAAGCAATTCCTGAAAAGAATGTCAATAGAGTTAAAGCCATAATAAAGCGAAGAACGGTACAATATGAAACATAAATTGAACAGAAGAATCTTGATTAGTAATAATTCTGAAAACAAAAAAGAATCAGAAATTGATTGGAAGCAAGAATTAAAAAGAGACCTTGTTCATGGCTTGTTTGGAAAGCAATTGCTTGGTTTGCACGTCTTGTTTGCAAATCTTTGGTTTCAATAGGAAATTTCTTTTTGTAACAGTTTGGGAAATTTCTCAAACCTTGCTTGTCAGTGAATCGAAGTTTACGATAGAACTAGTTTTACATATATGCAACAAGCTAAAAGGCTAAACCGTTTAAAACTGTACAAACTCTATTAACAAACTTAAATGACTGGTATGTTAAAGGAATTTAGGTACCGTTTGACCTGACTTTTTTTTTACTTCTCTACAATTTTAAGGAGAAGGTAGGCCAAACACAATATCTATTAAGTACTTACTAAAAAAAGTATTTTTTTTAGAATGCATAAAATTGAATGGAAGGAGCTTTGATCAAAAGTTGTTTAAAGGAACTTTAGAACTACTTAACACGACTAATAGATTGTAAATTGTTTTTAACTCTTTAGATATTCAGAAGTTGAATTATAGAAAAATTTGTTTTGATTGGGATTAAGATTAAGTTTGTTTGTTCTTTAAAAAAAGATTAAGTTAGTGTGTTTTATCGAGTGACTTTGTTTTAATTTGTTTTTAAGAGTGAAAAGATAGGGGGAGGTTGAACAAAAGACACAAAATAATATAATTTTGATGACGTGTCAAAAAATTAAGAAGGGTAAGATTATATTTTTGGTAAACATTAAGTTTCATAATTAGAGATAGAGAATAAATAATTAGAAATTAGAAGATTAAGTTTGTTTGTTCTTTAAAAAAAGATTAAATTAGTGTGTTTTATCAAGTGAGTTTGTTTTAATTTGTTTCTAAAAGAGAAAAAATAGAGGGAGAATGAAGCAAAAGACACAAAATGTTATAATTTTGATGACGTGTCAAAAAATTAAGAAGGGATAAGATGGTATTTTTGGTAGACATTAAATTTCATAATTAGATAAAGATTCATAATAAATTCAAAGTTTTGTACAATATTTTGTCAAATAACTTTTAACTTAAAAATAACTTTAAAACTAAAAAAAATAAAGGAACCAAACAACTTTAACTTTTTTCTAAAGCCCTTGATTTTAACTTTGTTTTAAAGTAGCTTTTAGACTGTAAAAAAGTCAGGCCAAACGATGTCTTATACTTCCACTCCTCTCAAGTGGAATGAAATACTAATCATTACAAGCTTGAAATACACAACGTAGCAAAAGGACCTATTTTAAAAAGAGCTACATTTAGTTAAAAAAATTAAAAAAATCAAAGTTTATAAATTATCAATTTTTTGAGTCAGAAAAATAATTAGCTTTATTCAATTGGAAAAATAAAACTTTATTTTTTTTTTTGGGTTTTCAATAGGAGATAATCCAATCCCTGGCGTATCGGCTATTAAATGTGGAAACCTTCTAAAATCATGCATACCCGTAGAGTAAATTCATAGCAAATGGAATCTACTATCAATATATAAAAGTCGAAGTACACTAAAATTTTATAATCGTCCTTAATAAAACTTATGATCTCCTTAATTTTATGTGCATAATGGTCATTGTGCAAAATTTAATTTATTTGTTTTTTAAAAATTAATTACGGATAATTCTTATCACATGTGTAACCAATTTCCATGGATAACTATGAAACTAATTATTTGTTTTTTTAAAAATTAATTACGGATAATGATCATATCTACTAACATCTACTAATCTATTAACAAAATATATAAAAATCAAAGTACAACAAAATTTCATAATCGTCCTTATTAAAATTCATTATCTCTTTCATTTTATGTGCATAATGGTCATTTTGAAAAATTTAATTTATTTGTTTTTAAAAAATTAATTACGGAGAATGTTCATCACAAGTGTAAGCAATTTCCACGTATAACTATGAAACTAATTTATTTGTTTTTAAAAAAAATTAATCACATATAATGTTCATATCTACTAACATCTACTAACAATATATAAAAATAAAAGTACAACAAAATTTTATAATCGTCCTTATTAAAACTCATGATCTCTTTAATGTCGATATTTTGAAAATAGTCGCGAGTTTTCAAAATTTTAACATATCGACTATCACATATTGATACAAAAAAAATTTTCTTCTGCATATATAAGCATATAAAATCCTGAACGTGTGCGGTTTAAATATTTAACGGTGTTTTAAATATAACATAAAAATAGCCACACTACATTAATGTTGATTATTTGAAAATAATCATGAGTTTCCAAAATTTTATCACATTGACTTTCTCATATATCTATATAAAAATTTGTTTTTGCAGATATAAACATTTAAAATCTGCAACGGGAGCGGTGCAAACATTGAACATTGTTTTGCATATAGAATAAAATTTATTTAATAGACACACTACATTAATGTTGATATTTTGAAAATAGTCATGAGTTTTCAAAATTTTATCATATCGACTTTCTCATATATGTATATAAAAATTTGTTTATGCAGATATAAACATTTAAAAATTGCAACGGGAGCGGTGCAAACATTAAACAGTGTTTTTGTAACACCCATACTAAATTATCTAGAATATTTAGCATGTGTATTAATCTGATACTGGGTACATTAAAATTTTCAATAATAATAACAATAATACATACAACTGAATGAGTACAAATTTGCTCGTTATACAATTATCCAAATATCATAACATACTCTTCCTTATACATATACAATCTGTCAGCCTCCTGAGCGTGTCCTTGACGAGCAACTGCACTCCATCCAGCATCTTCCTGAAGATCTTCATCTGCAAACTACTGGCTACCTTAAAACCTGCACCAGAAGGATAGGGATGAGACATAATGTCTCAGTGAGCTCCTACCCTACCTACTGTTGGCAACCTCGGGGAACCTAGGGTCGCCGTGCCTACCTCGGCAATCTTGGGGATACCTATGATCGCCAAGTCTTAACCTTACCCATAGAGGGTTACCTGACTGTTCCTGCTAAACTGTGTAGTTATAAACTGAACTACATCCTGCTAAACTAGTGATCAAGGGGAAACCTAGGATCACTGTCCGAATCTGATACTGAATAATCTTGAGATCTAGATCATATCCTGATAACTGGGTGATCGAGGGGAAACCTAGGATCACCGCCTGATAACTGATACCTGATATCTGATACTTTTCTGTTAACTATTCTCTGTCTGATAACATATTAAAATATTAACTGATAAATGTCTTTATGTTAGCTGTTAGCGTTGAACAAGCAATATTATCTGGGTTCATTTTACGGAATGCCCCCGGGTGGAGTAACCCCGAAGCACATTCCCCTGATAACCGGTGAAAATTCCTATCATATCAGGCTAACACCGGACTCCTCTTGTCGTCGTGCGGTCATCCTTACGGAATAACACGTCCCACTGGCGTGAACCTCCTGTGTCCCACTGGCGTGAACAGCAGAAGACACGACTTAACTTACGCGTATTACCCCCCGTGTCCCACTGGCGTGAACGACGGAAGACGCGAATTAATATTCTTTCTTATTAGTCTTAACTTATACATGAACCTTTCGTGCCCCACTGGCGTGAACAACGAAAGTCATGGCTTAATATTTATCTTAACTGATGCGTGTACTTTTCATGTCCCACTGGCGTGAACGATGAAAGTCACGACTTAAGGTAATAATCTTTAGTCTTTACTCTACGTGTACCATTCGTGTCCCACTGGCGTGAACAACGAAGGCCACGGCTTAATCTTTCTAATTCTTGAACTCTTAACCTATATTAGGTTCTAAACTTGAAGTCTATATCACTCTTGAGCTTGCTTATACTTAACTGTGTTTGATAAACTGCTTAGTAAGGGAAAATCCCAAAACTAGTGCTTATATTTCTATATAATGACTTGAGGATTAAGTCATCCATTCTAATAATCTTATGCCTATCATCCTCACTCTATAATGTTGACTTAAACATCTTAAGGATAGGTCTTGATATGCTCTTTAGCAATGCTTAATCATTACATGTCGATCCTTAAGTTCGGAGCAGTATTGGATAGCCGAAACGGTGCAAGAAAAGATGAAAAACAAAATGTCCCCTGTAAGCTGTCAAATCGTGACACGATTGGGCAATCGTGACACGATTTGGCAATCGTGTCACGATTTCATACCCAGAAATCGTGTTGGTTTCTGCCTGTAAAATCGTGACACGCTGGTAAAATCGTGACACGATTTTACCTGCAGTTGGACAGCATAGGGCAAGTTTAAAACATGTTTTCCACCAATCTTGGTCTATCCAATCATGCCCAACAACATAACAGTTTAAATGGTAATTTCAAAGGCTTATCAACAGGATACAACATACAATGATCAAGAATTGCTATCAAAATGGAATTAGGGTTCATATGCTCATGACTTACTCATAATACTAAAACTCATGAAATACTCAAGAGATGGGTTCTATAACCCCTAGGGAACTCACTTGATTTAGCTAGCTTTCTTTCCAAGCTTTCCCTTGCTTCTTCTCCAACCTTAGCTTAGGTTTTCCTTCCTTCTTGTTCCATTCTTCCTTTCTCTTGTTCTACTATCATCAACCAAGCTTGCTTGCAAGTTTCTACCAAGAATTCCTTTAAGAGATGTTGGATTGATTAAGAGGGAGATGAGGGAGAGAAGGCGTGAGAGTAGGGAGGAAGAGTGAGAGAATGAGAGCTAATTTGAGTGAGTGAAAGAGGAAAGGAATGAACAAGAAAATATCTTGTTCTTCTTCTTCTTAAACAATCTCTTCTTTTCAAATAATTACCAAAACGCCATGCCACTTATTACAAGTTTGCCATTCTTGCTTAACAAGTTTCCAACACTGATAATCGATACATCCAAGCGGAATATTACTCTTGTCATATAATTAACCCATTAACTGCAATTTACCAATTTGCCCTTTGCTTAAAACATTTCTGATACATCGTCTAAATATTAATAAAGATTCGAGTCTTAGGCGGGATGTTACAATCTACCCCCCTTAAAGAAATTTCGTCCTCGAAATTTAGAATTCCCTTGAAATCATGTATAAATACATATATACCTTATTCGGCTCACCTAATACAATTCCAACTTAAGATTACTAAACCTCAATTACTTTATTGGATAATCTTATCCTCCTTGAATATTTTCACTCCTCAGGGGTTTGTTGCACTGCAACAAGTTCCAATGGTTTCTCATCTTTATCCTTCATCACATACGACGACATCTTACTCATAGACATATATCGTCCTTTCCAATTAGAATCGTTCTTACACAGCACACCTGATATAATGTACCCTCATGTAAATGCAGGGATCATACCAACTTCACTATTAGTATACGTACAAGCAGGAATTTCACCTCTAGCACCCGCTCCTTTCTTTAGGCCATCTCGATGTTCCTCTTGTTACAATCATAATCATTACCTCCACTATAAAATTCTCGAATAATTCGCGGATTTCTTGTAAATTTCTTATGCTTCGCTTAATAAGTAGTTGGCATCATTTATCTTGATAAATTAGAAGTCATTCTTCGTTATCAGAAGTCTGATAATCTTTTATCATTCCTGTCACCAGTTATCTTGAATCTTTATCGGGTCGTTATACTCCATATGCCGGTATATATATATATCCAAAGCTTATAAAATGTAGTCCAAGTGATGAATGGTATAAATCATTTCACGTATCATATTATCTCATAGCATATGTCATAACACTTAACTTACATATACGTTAGGGCACATATACGCTGCTAACGAGTACATAGTACGTCACATTATCATTGTCCAACTAACGGGACATCATTTATAACATATTTGGGATTCTTTCCTTTTACTATTAACTCACTTTGTAACATTCGGGATTTGCCTTTCGACTGGCTTGCCAGGTTTGCCCCGCCAATGTTACTCATGTTTATTTCTTAAGTATGCAATAACTCATAACATAAATTTATGGTTACATTCCATCGGCATCATAAACTTATCTCTCATTTCTAAACATTGAGTTCAAGATCCTTGGTTTCAATGGAAAACTCTACTTGGTTGCTACCAATAATAGCACACCTAGCCTTTAATCCTTTAGTCATAATATGAAATCACGTAGCCCTTTACCATGAACTACGATTAACTTTTTAATCTGCGTAAAAGTTCTCCGTCCTTTATTGGTGAACATTAAGTTCAAGACTTCCAAAATCTTCGGCTGATAAAGGTTAACATGACATTGTTACAACGTGGAATTAAACTCACTCGCCATTGCATTGTCGTCTCTGGTCAAGGCCTCTACTCAAATATTTCATCCCTCATGGATTTCGATGTTTAGGGTATTCGTCAACTTAACTTCCATAACTTTCCATTAGAACTCATGATACGTTCAAATCGTTTATACTTACTACTATCCCGTATAATAGGAATTAAGCACGTAACATCTTCTCATACTCTAAGCCTCGGCTTAGCGTTGTTCATTATATCATTCTTGGATTACCACTCCGCTGCGCCACTCTGATTTTTTTAACACTCGAGTTAACATCGGAGGAAGACTTCACTATTGTCACATAAAATTCCATCGATCAATCCTTTTACTCTATAACTTTGCAAGCACCGTAACAGATTGTTTGACGTTATCATTTCTCTCGTAGGTTAAACCATCTACTTAACTTATGGATTGATCATCTCCTAACTTTACCTTTGCTTTCGTACAAGGGCCATATACTTACTTTCATGAAAGTATGCCATAACTTACAAACGGTCTTTAGCAACTATTACGAGTCTAATAATGCTCCGATCTAACGGCTTATACTCTGTTTCCGACTTTACTTTCCATATTCTGAGTTCGATAACCATCTCTTAGTCAGTTCTTCATGTAGAATCGTTAAACATTGCAGAAACCCGACTGGAAAAATCTCTGAGGTAGCTTAAATTCATGTACATCCATTTGTGACAACTTCTGAAAACACTTATAGCTTCTGACGATTCATACCTTTCATTTGAGTCCTAATACTATTCGTTCTTTCTTTATCCGTAATGACTTCATATCCATAATCTTCCCGGGACAACTTTGGTCTCCTTAGTACTATCATGTTCCTTAAGTTACCCTTGAGTTCCTACAGAACAATCCGTCCTGAAAGTCCCGAATTCATACCGGTTCTCTAGAACGCCCAACATAGGTTACGCTTCTTCGAGTGCCCGATTAATCGATCTTAAACTTTTGCTCATTACCATAATCTATTGGATTCCTCCAGTCACTTGTTACTGGATTCACAATCCAAAGCTCGATTCTTAACATCTGAGTAATTTTGCATATAGTTGAACAGCCAGAAGTCTATACTTTATTACCGCCCTCAAGACTTATCTACACGGGGTGATCTTCTTTCAGCTTCTTGAATATTTGTGGAAGAAAACTCATCAGTTGAAAACTTAAAACTCACTAGCATAATCACAATCTTAACCTTCCGTACAATACAATCTCAATATAATTTCTTGGCTAAAATTTCCGATTGTCCTTCAAAACTGATCTACTATAATCGTGTGCCATCTTGAACCTGCCTTCTTCATCCAATCGAGGAAATTCAACTTTATTCGTCCATCAGTTCACTAAATCCCGATGACTGGCCATTTAATATACATCTTATGTTGAATAGAATTTCAGTTAAGCTTAGCTTATTTCCAATCTTCTTACCAATAGAACACATATGAATATCTTATTCACGCCTCGATATGCAACGGGTCCTATTATCGACACTTATTCCTCCATCTTAGTTCTTAGGTTGCATACCAACTTCCTTTCTTAATTATCAAATCTAGCATTTATGGTTCGGGAGATGCGGCTGATCTGCCGGGGTTAATCTTACTTGCGTTTTATGCTCAAAGACCAAACTTGAGTGGTTAGCTTCATTGTCCAGATAATTCTCTTAATCCACAATTCACTTAAACTTCTCAAACTGTGGTTCCCGTTAAGGTTCCACGTCATTCTTTAGAGTATTCCATAATTCCTTAATCCGTATGTCATCCGCAGACGAGGTATCGTCCAACGTCGCGTCCAACTGGGTTGAGGTACTTCACCTCACAGATAATTTTCCTTATGTCTCTGAGACCTTGCCACTATCATGCTTCGTTACTTTACGGTTTGATGGCCACTACTTGGCGTTGGTTACTCCTTCGCCAACTCCGTCAAACAATTCTACCACCTTAGTCTTCGTCCTTCACAACTTCATTCCTCCTTGGTCACATTCAGCTCTCGGACATTTATCCTAACTGTCATATACTAGATTGAGTTGATCAGGCTCAACTAGATATGACATTTAGAACAACATCCGGAACCCAATGGTCCCACTACCTTTATTGAAACTTTAATGACCCAAGGCACGGTCTGAATCGACCTGCTCTGATACCAATTGTAACACCCATACTAAATTATCTAGAATATTTAGCATGTGTATTAATCTGATACTGGGTACATTAAAATTTTCAATAATAATAACAATAATACATACAACTGAATGAGTACAAATTTGCTCGTTATACAATTATCCAAATATCATAACATACTCTTCCTTATACATATACAATCTGTCAGCCTCCTGAGCGTGTCCTTGACGAGCAACTGCACTCCATCCAGCATCTTCCTGAAGATCTTCATCTGCAAACTACTGGCTACCTTAAAACCTGCACCAGAAGGATAGGGATGAGACATAATGTCTCAGTGAGCTCCTACCCTACCTACTGTTGGCAACCTCGGGGAACCTAGGGTCGCCGTGCCTACCTCGGCAATCTTGGGGATACCTATGATCGCCAAGTCTTAACCTTACCCATAGAGGGTTACCTGACTGTTCCTGCTAAACTGTGTAGTTATAAACTGAACTACATCCTGCTAAACTAGTGATCAAGGGGAAACCTAGGATCACTGTCCGAATCTGATACTGAATAATCTTGAGATCTAGATCATATCCTGATAACTGGGTGATCGAGGGGAAACCTAGGATCACCGCCTGATAACTGATACCTGATATCTGATACTTTTCTGTTAACTATTCTCTGTCTGATAACATATTAAAATATTAACTGATAAATGTCTTTATGTTAGCTGTTAGCGTTGAACAAGCAATATTATCTGGGTTCATTTTACGGAATGCCCCCGGGTGGAGTAACCCCGAAGCACATTCCCCTGATAACCGGTGAAAATTCCTATCATATCAGGCTAACACCGGACTCCTCTTGTCGTCGTGCGGTCATCCTTACGGAATAACACGTCCCACTGGCGTGAACCTCCTGTGTCCCACTGGCGTGAACAGCAGAAGACACGACTTAACTTACGCGTATTACCCCCCGTGTCCCACTGGCGTGAACGACGGAAGACGCGAATTAATATTCTTTCTTATTAGTCTTAACTTATACATGAACCTTTCGTGCCCCACTGGCGTGAACAACGAAAGTCATGGCTTAATATTTATCTTAACTGATGCGTGTACTTTTCATGTCCCACTGGCGTGAACGATGAAAGTCACGACTTAAGGTAATAATCTTTAGTCTTTACTCTACGTGTACCATTCGTGTCCCACTGGCGTGAACAACGAAGGCCACGGCTTAATCTTTCTAATTCTTGAACTCTTAACCTATATTAGGTTCTAAACTTGAAGTCTATATCACTCTTGAGCTTGCTTATACTTAACTGTGTTTGATAAACTGCTTAGTAAGGGAAAATCCCAAAACTAGTGCTTATATTTCTATATAATGACTTGAGGATTAAGTCATCCATTCTAATAATCTTATGCCTATCATCCTCACTCTATAATGTTGACTTAAACATCTTAAGGATAGGTCTTGATATGCTCTTTAGCAATGCTTAATCATTACATGTCGATCCTTAAGTTCGGAGCAGTATTGGATAGCCGAAACGGTGCAAGAAAAGATGAAAAACAAAATGTCCCCTGTAAGCTGTCAAATCGTGACACGATTGGGCAATCGTGACACGATTTGGCAATCGTGTCACGATTTCATACCCAGAAATCGTGTTGGTTTCTGCCTGTAAAATCGTGACACGCTGGTAAAATCGTGACACGATTTTACCTGCAGTTGGACAGCATAGGGCAAGTTTAAAACATGTTTTCCACCAATCTTGGTCTATCCAATCATGCCCAACAACATAACAGTTTAAATGGTAATTTCAAAGGCTTATCAACAGGATACAACATACAATGATCAAGAATTGCTATCAAAATGGAATTAGGGTTCATATGCTCATGACTTACTCATAATACTAAAACTCATGAAATACTCAAGAGATGGGTTCTATAACCCCTAGGGAACTCACTTGATTTAGCTAGCTTTCTTTCCAAGCTTTCCCTTGCTTCTTCTCCAACCTTAGCTTAGGTTTTCCTTCCTTCTTGTTCCATTCTTCCTTTCTCTTGTTCTACTATCATCAACCAAGCTTGCTTGCAAGTTTCTACCAAGAATTCCTTTAAGAGATGTTGGATTGATTAAGAGGGAGATGAGGGAGAGAAGGCGTGAGAGTAGGGAGGAAGAGTGAGAGAATGAGAGCTAATTTGAGTGAGTGAAAGAGGAAAGGAATGAACAAGAAAATATCTTGTTCTTCTTCTTCTTAAACAATCTCTTCTTTTCAAATAATTACCAAAACGCCATGCCACTTATTACAAGTTTGCCATTCTTGCTTAACAAGTTTCCAACACTGATAATCGATACATCCAAGCGGAATATTACTCTTGTCATATAATTAACCCATTAACTGCAATTTACCAATTTGCCCTTTGCTTAAAACATTTCTGATACATCGTCTAAATATTAATAAAGATTCGAGTCTTAGGCGGGATGTTACAGTTTTGCATATGAAATAAAATTTAATCAATAGAAACGCTGCATTAATGTTGATATTTTGAAAATAGTCACGAGTTTTCAAAATTTTATCATATCGACTTTCACGTATCGATACATACAAATTTTCTTCTGCATATATAAGCATATATATTCCTTAGCGAGTGCGATTTAAATATTTAACGGTGTTTTAAATATAAAATAAAAATTTATTTAATAGACACACTACATTAATGTTGATATTTTGAAAATAGTCTTGTGTTTCCAAAATTTTATCACATTGACTTTCTCATATATCTATATAAAAATTTGTTTCTGCAGATATAAACATTTAAAATCTGCAACGGGAGCGGTACAAACATTGAACAGTGTTTTGCATATAAAATAAAATTTATTTAATAGACACACTACATTAATGTTGATATTTTGAAAATAGTCATGAGTTTTCAAAATTTTATCATATCGAATTTCTCATATATGTATATAAAAATTTGTGTATGCAGATATAAACATTTAAAATCTGCAATGGGAGCGGTGCCAACATTGAACAGTGTTTTGCATATAAAATAAAATTTAATCAATAGAAACACTGCATTAATGTTGATATTTTGAAAATAGTTACGAGTTTTCAAAATTTTATCATATCGTCTATCACATATCGGTACATAAAAATTTTCTTCTGCATATATAAGCATATAAAATCCTAATCGAGTGCGGTTTAAATATTTAAAGGTGTTTTAAATATAATATAAAAATATATTTAATAGAGACACTACATTAATGTTGATATTTTAAAAATAGTCACGAGTTTCCAAAATTTAATCATATCGACTTTCTCATATATGTATATAATAATTTGTTTGTGCATATATAAACATTTAAAATCTTCAACGGGAGCAGTCCAAACATTGAACAATGTTTTGCTTATAAAATGAAAATTTAATTAATAGAAACACTGCATTAATGTGGATATTTTAAAAATAGTCATGAGTTTTCAAAAAAAATTCATATCGACTACCACATATCGGTACATAAAAATTTTCTTCTGCATATATAAGCATATAAAATCCGCAACTGGTGCGATTTAAATATTTAACGGTGTTTTAAATATATAATAAAAATTTATTTAATAGAGACACTACATTAATGTTGATATTTTGAAAATAGTTATGAGTTTTCAAAATTTTATCATATCGACTTTCTCATATATATGTATATAAAAATTTGTTTATGCAGATATAATTACATAAAATCTGCAACGGATGCAATGCAAATATTGAAAAGTATTTTGCATATAAAATAAAAAGTTATTTAATAGAAACACCACATTAATTTTGATTTTGAAAATAGTAACGAGTTTTCAAAATTTTATCATATTAACTTTCTCATATATGTATATAAAGATTTGTTTATGCAAATAAAAATACATAAAATCTGCAACGAGTGCGGTGCAAACATTGAACAGTCTTTTGCATATAAAATAAAAAGTTATTTAATATAAACACCACATTAATTTTGATTTTGAAAATAGTCATGAGTTTTCAAAATTTTATCGTATCAACTTTCTCATATATCTACATAAAAATTTGTTTTTGCATATGTAAGCAAATAAAATTCATAACTGGTGTGACTCAACTATTTAACAAATTTTTGTATATATAAGAGAAAATATAAGACATTACATTAATACTCATAATTTTCATTTAATATCTATAAACATTCTAAAATATTTTTTTTTTGAAAGATATTCATTCTACAATATTAATAATCTAATTATTTTTTATATAATTATCGCAGTGTTACGTGACCCGTGCGAAAGCACAGGTCTTTTACTGGTTTCTATAAAATGAGTTGCATGTATGATACCCGTAGCAAATGGAATGTTTGTTCAAGGTGAACCAATGATATATAATTCAATCTCAACCATAGTGTTTGTTGACAAGAGAAAAAACTCTAAACTCTACAAACCCTAGTTTTGTTATTGGCTTCTAATCCTTGTTTTTATGCTCCTTTTCCATCTGATACATGATATGTATTTATAAACATATATAACCCTTAAAATTAGGAGCAAATATTACGCTTAAAGATATATTTTTATTTTTCCCTTCAGCGCTCCATCGTGCCACGTTGCGATTCCATCGTGGCATGATTTTTCCAGAGACTTGCTCCAGAAATTTCCTTTACAATCGTGGCACGATTCCTCCGGTCGTGGCACAATTTCTTACAGATCCTCATTTAGTTAACTTTCACAGAGGTCTCTCAAGTGCTACTTCAACAGGATCGTTTCCTCTGAGGAACCGAATTTGACACGAATGGGTGCATACGAATTTGTAAAAGAATCAGGAACCAATTCCCGCGAACCAATTCACAGTTCTCTACCTACCCCAGCGAATCATGTTACTATGATATAGAAGACGGAGGGTGCTTCTATTTGTAAAGCAGAGATTGATGAACAGAGTAGGACGACGTTTTGACCAATGAAATTAGTTCTTAGTTTAAAATTCTGCTAATTATCTCAAGACTCAAATGGCTGTGAAGACACACTTCAATAAAAATAGTAACAACAATGATTTTTTTTTTGTTTGACAGAACAATGATTCTATGATGTAAAAACTTTCACACCTTTATTCCTTTTAAGACCAATGAAATCACTATAAAAGAAAGTATAACACCTCAGAGTACATTATTATTATCTTCATCAATGATTCATTGCTATATCATACTATTATTAGCCCTTGGCATTCCTATTGACGTGGATGAGGATGATGAAGACATGGCAGATTTATCAAACTCCTCTTTGTCCTCATGGAAGACCTTATTAAGAACTTCTTGTAGCTCCGCGTATCGTCTGCGCTTCACTAGTCGATCTTCGGGACTGTCATGACCCATACATGCAAGCTGTGATAGGTCATCAGCATCCATGATCTTGTTTAACACTTCCGAGCAACGAGGGAAGAACCGTTTCCCCAACTCCACTGCATAAGATGACCAAAAAAACAAAATAAAATTTAAGCATGGATTTGCAAAATTTAACAAATAAATGGTGACTAATATCTAACTTATAATGAAAATTGGTCCCTATATCAATTATTGGTTTGGATATATCACTGTGTTAGTTAGTTTTCAAAATAATTTAGTTAAAATTATGTTCTGAAGACATTAATAGATTTGATTAGATGACAGTCCTAAAATAATTTAGATTATCAGTGCATTTCCTAGCAGTATTGTATTCAAATAAGTAGGATTGTTCATGGTTCGGTTCAAGAAGGAAAATCGAGCCGTTATCATAGTTTGGTAAAACTGAATCGAACTGTTAATGGTATGGTGCACCAATCCTGTGTTTTCAAACCGAACCAGATAGATACATTTTAGATTCATTGTTCGATAAGAATTACTTTGAGCCTTCGACCTTTAGATGGGAAACATGTATATATTACCTGCTCTAGACAGTGCCTTCATCCGAATTAGATGCTCCTCTTTTATTTTAAAAGGTGCCTCATTCAAGTCCATGGTTGTCCTCTGGTAACCACCCAAATTTGGAGTAAATTCAGATGTGCCATCAATTGGAGTGATATCCATCACAACCTTTGCTTCCATGGGAAACAAAAGTTTTGCTAGTCCAACTGAAAAACAATGAATCATCAGTTGATCAACAAGTTGTTTAAAAACAAAGATCATCAAGTTAGTATTTCCTAAAAATTAATTGATTCAAGACTCAAAGTTGACAAATGGCATGCTACTCAAAACAAGGGCTTTAGATTTCCTGCATTTAGCACATCTATAGTCGTTGGATTGAGATCAAATGATTCAAATTTTCAATGCATATTTTAATTTTTTAAAAATCTAAAATAGCGAGCTTGAGACTTAGAATGTCCAATCTCGATACATGAAATTCGGGAGTAACATATGTCAAGGCGACACAAATGTTGATTCAACATATTTCGAAAAACAAGGAAAATAAATCGAAAAATATGAACATGTAAGAAAATACCTCGGTTTTCTAGGTACAACAATTTCATGCGCAAATCATCCCCTGCCTTAGCAAGAGAAAGAGAAGCCTCCCCATATAAAGGCTCCCTTCTCTCAGCTTGCTCCAATATCTCTATACACAATCGGTCATTCGAAGAAACCTTTCCTTCCTCAGTAGATTTATAATAATCCACAGCTTTCGTGCAACGCTTTGAAATCTGAAGAGCTTTTCTGCCATCCATAGTGAGTTCAGAAGGTTGAGCTCCCTTCGTTAACAAAGATACAACAATCTTCGGTTCTTTTCTCTTCGCAGCAACATGTAGCACGCTGTAGCCTCTATGATTTTTATGATTTACATCGGCAAGTCCAAGATCAAGAAGCTCGGTAGTGGTTTTGACATCACAATATGCAACAGCATAGTGAAGTGCATGAGCCTCATCTAGAGTAGTGTGTCCTTCTTTCAAAAGCAACCTTACTAATTCTACATCATCTGAATCTAAAGCTCTATGTATTCTGGTGACATGTTTGTCTAGAAGATTTACGGTTTCATACATGTCTAAGCCAAGTTGTTTGCGTTTGTATGTTACTTGTTTCGCTATAGATTGAGACAATGATTTTTCAAGAGTGGTTATATCAACATTAGATTCAACTATTATCTCTGTACATCTTGATAGTAGTTTGTCACATGTTTTACCACAAATGTTTGCTATAGAAAGAACCACCAACATGTCATCTATTGCCATTTTGTCAAGAATGTCTAGTAGATGATCCTGCAAGTAATCAAATCAACTGTCAAGAAATTGTTTTAAGATTCCTTTAATAAATTCTTTGAAATTAATTTAACTGAAAGGTCACGGGTTCAAGTTTCGGAAATAGCCTTTTGTGTATAAAACAGGGTAAGACTGCGTCCAATACACCAAAATGGTGAGACCCCTTCCCGGACCCTGCCTATGCGAAAGTTTTAGTGCACCGGGCTGCCCCTATGAAATTACTTTAACTTTCTTTCATCTTTTATTAGTAAAATAGCATCTATAAGTGCTTAATTCTTACCTGATAAAGAGCTAGTAATTCAGAATTTTGAAAGGTGAAGGAAGCATAAAGAAGTTGAAGAATGAAATTAACAACTGGCCAACAACCAAAGTGTGAACAATCATCATCCATACAAACACAAACATCTTTAGCAGCCAAATGATGATTATCAACTCTTCCACTATACAAATAACGTAGAACAACGTTAAGTGCTTCAAACCCAACATCATAATCCTTAGCCACTTCCTTCAGTTGCAGCGTCGTTTCTTTGTTTCCCTTAAAAACATCCTTAAAGAAACTACTCCTCGCTGACAAAATGCACCGGTGCACGGAAACTTCTCGACCATCTCTGGTGATGATCTTTGCGTCGGAGAAGAAGTCAAACCCTGTATCATCTAGTATTGAAGCTAGATTGTCTGAGAGACGGTTCAGTGGTTGTGTGATTGTGATGATATGTTGTGAAGTAGTAGTAGTTGAATTTGGTGCTGTTGTGCGGCATAACTCACTGCCAGTGTTGTTGCTGATTTCGTTTGAATATTCAGAGAATCCACGTCTCAAGTACATCATTACTACTATTGGAAGAGTGCGTGTGTGTACGTACTAAGGGAATGGCCAACCCAAGGGTCCTTAATTATATACTACTACTAGAAGAGAGTGTGTGTGTGTGGGCGCGTGATAGATGTACTATGGGTGTTTGACACTGGGACATGCTTAATGCGAGAGGTGTCTGTGCTTCAGTGGTTTTGAGTTAGGACAATGGTATATAGTGAACGGATGATGTTCTGTAATAGCTGCTGTCAATCTATCATCATCATTCATCATAGGATTTGGATTTTGTGTTTTTGTGAGTGTGTGTTGTTGTTGACTTGCATTTCATCATTCATTTTGCTTAGATCACAACCGATAGCTTTGGGAACTTGCATTTATTCAATTGATAAGTGTCTCTTTCGCATTAGAATGGATCTTCAGCAGTTTTTATGTGTATTTGGTTTGGAATAGAAGTTGGGATGAGATAAGTTGGGAAAAAAGATTTTGAGAAGAGAGAAGGATAATATAAATAGGGTTAAATATGTTTTTAGACCCTACAAAATCATGTGTTTTTAAGTTTAGTCTCTATAAAATTTTAATGGTAATTTTAGTCTTCTATAATATTATAGTTTGTAAGAATAGTCCATATTTTAAAAACTTTTTACAAAAATGAAACTTTTAATCCTTCAAAATAGTTCATATAAAATGCAAATATGGACTAAAAATGAATAAAAAATTTGTAGGGACTAAACTTAAAAACTTGTAATTTTTTAGGAACTAAAAACATATTTAACCCATATAAATATAATAGATTTGATATATTGTTTCTACTCCCTCCCTACAATCCTACACCGTGTTTACAAAAGTTGATGTATCTAGATCAAATTTTGAATCAAATACATCAACTTTTGTTGATCAAACATTTTGTTATATATAAAACTAGAGATTTGTTGATCCAACTTTTTTGTTATACATAACACCTCAGATAGTATGAGAGAAATAGATGTTATTTTTTTAAAAAATACAATTGAAGATTAATTAAAAAATGGCAAAACTACATATGTGGCCACTTAACTTAATTCCAGGTATCGATTTGGTACTTTATCTTTTTTTTTTCATGTCATTTTTGCCCTTTTAATTCATTTACATATGAATTTTCAAACTTCAAATTTATGATTTTTTTTTTCTTTTGGTCTCTCAATCTTTAAATTTATGGTCTTTCATCTATATTTGCGTATGAATATTAGATTTGAAGCTTGAAAATCCATATGCAAATGGACCAAAATGGCATAATTGCAATCAAAAAAGACAAATGACCAAATTATCATATGAAATTAAGGCCACTACAAGTTAACTTAAAAAAAAAGGACTACAAGTTAATTTTGGCTTAAAAACTAATGGTATTAAAGACTTTTGAATCTCTTCCCTATTTTTTCTCACTTTTGGAGAAAAAACATAAAGATATGGACCATCATTTATTTTTCACTCTTTTCAATTTCCCCTCTTACCAAACAAAAGAACTCTCTCTCTTCTATTTCTCTCAAACCATACAAAGGTTTTGTTAGAGGTTCTCTTTGTTTTCAAGATATTTTTACTATATTTGATTCCTTATCAAATAATATATTAGTATTTTTCTTTTTTTTAAAATGATTTTTATAGTATTTTATCTTTTTTGCTATAATTTATTCAACAAATAATTATTTTAAAGAAAGGTTCAAATGAGAAATTGATTTAAATAGCTTCTCATAAAAATTCATTTTAAATATCTCGTCATTTTGGTACGACTTTTTTTTGGATAAATAAATTTCAAAAAATGCATAAAATGAGAAACTATTTTAAATAGCTTCTCATAAAAATCATTTTCAAAGATGTCTTTTTAAAAAATTAAAATATGATTTTTATTATGTTAAATCTCTAACGATGAACATCTAAATATTTTTTTTAACAATGAATATCTAATTTAATAATTATCAAAATTACTCTTTTAATTTATAATAAATCATTTTAAAAGATATCTTTTTTAAGAAATAAAATATGAAACAATGAACATCTAAGTATTTTTTAAACAATAATTATCGAATTTAATAATTGTCAAAATTACTCTTTTAATTTAAAATAAATGAGTTTGAAAAAACTTTTACTATTTTTGAGTAAGTTTTCATAAAAATCATTTTTACAATTCATAGAAAACCCACCTGGGTTGATCTGGTGATGTTGACTTGAGACCTTGAAGTGTGCTCTTTTCAAAATGTCAAGTTTAATTATCTTGGGTGTCAATTTCAGTTGGTTAGTTTGCCTTTATTAAAATAATATCACTTCTTTTTAATTTAAAATTAATGGATCCATAATCAATATCATATATCAACTCATTGAGTATCAAATTTTATGATTGTAGAACAAAATAACAATATACTAAGAATATATTTATCTTTTGGAAAAATCTTTGGCATTGGGTATATATACGTGTGGCAATGGGTACTTATGGACACATATAGTTTGATATTTGCATCTACCCGTCTGAATAAATATGATGCTCGTGTTTGCCTCATATTTGCATGTGTATCAGTTAAACAAATAATCTGCAAATTTTGAGATATCATGTGGATATTTGGAGATATCCACAAATTTTTTTTTTGAAGCCAAAAGAAAATAAAATAAATAAAAAGAAAAAGATACTAAGACTGTGGGACATAGGACCTGACCCAGGAAAACTCAAACAGAAATACAACGTGATAAAACAGCCTAAGTGGATATACTCTATTTTATCCTAACAAAAGTTCATTAATCACAGGCGCAACCCAGCGAACCCGCTTACAGGCGCGAAACCCGGTTACAAAAAAGAATGAAACGTGAACATCTGCAGAGAATGAGTAGAGTGTAAAAATGGTGAATGGATCGACCGCCAACACGGTACAAAATCCAAATGTCAACAACTCCCTGAACAACAGCAAGCATAAAAAGCTTTTTCAAGCAAGTAACGTGTAAGAACTCAGATCGAGGGATGAGTCTAATACGTCAGTAACCAGACCCTTTCGGGTTAAACGAAACAGACCCTTTCGGGTTTACGTAACCGAACCACCGCAAAACAAGGCCATGTCTCCTGTCACCCAATCTCTGATCAAAACAAGAACACAAAACAAACAATATTGACAAAATAAAACAATGCACAATACAAAAACAACCAAAACGAACAGAAACACCAGAACAACCCCAAGACCACCGGCGTGAAGGCGGCGAAATGGAAGCCAAGAAATCTGCAGATCTCAACATATTTAAAAGGAACCAGAGATCAAAAGCCTTGAACGGTGAGGATGACCGGAACCAAGCAGGAAGGCACGCAAAAGAATCACCACCGACCCAGCAAAGAACCACCAACCGATTCACCACCTAAAAATCCACCAACCAACACCAGAAAGCAAGAATCTAAATCAACTCATCCTAACACCAATCAAAACACAGAGACGCAAAGTTGGCCATGACGGATGAACAGTGAAGGGAACGAGAGATTGCCTGTGTAGAGGAGTGAAAACCCCAAAAAGGGGAAGGAGGTGGTGCGGAGAAATAACTCTCGTCGCACCACCGGTTGAAGGCTCTACATTGCGGTGGCTGGATTTGGAAAAAGGGAGGAGTGGTGGTGGTTGTTTGGTGTGAAGCTAGAGAGAGGTCAGAGGATGAATTTTTTAGAGAGAGGACTACTTTCATATCAAGAAGCAATATCGAGATATCCACATATAACATTTTTTAAATAAATAAAAAAAAGTGGCATGGTATTAAATGAATTGATGGTGGTTATGTATCTAACAAAATTTCATAATACTATATTATTCGCCTAACTATTTTTATTTTAAACAAAAGTTAATTTTGTTAATTAAAAAAAATATGATGTGTCGGTAGACAAAGTGACAATTATCATCAGAAACCCACGGATACAACTGTGAAGTTTCTTGAGAACTATTTTAAGTCTAACATTGTATCAATACTTGCAATGTATTTTATTTTATATGGTATGATTTTTTGACTTTGGTGTGGGACTCACTTACCCAAACTTTTTAGAGAACTTCTTTTTCCATTATCTTGGCTTCTTGTGTGTCCTTCGAAATTCCTAAAATACCTCTTTTTGGATTACATAATTCGAACATCTTTTACATGATTTTGGATTATATAATCTGAATCATCTCAAAATCTAGAAAACAAAATATAATTGATACAGATGTCTCTGTTGACCATCATACCATCCCCACATAAACTACACAACAATTTTGGGAATTGTATGAATGGTCAGTAGTTATCATGGTATAATAGGCCATTCCCAAATGAAAACTAAGAAAGAAAAGTGAAGAAAGAATTAAAAGATATTTACAATGAAAATGAGAATGCAATGCTATTTATAGCCACAAAACCATCGTAGATGGTAACTACAAACAAATGAAGCGTTTAAAATGAACAAAAATGCATTAAACAAACGATAAACCATCCAAACATTTCTTGTAATGTCATAGTCCACATCATGGAATGGCTCGGATTATATAACCCGAACACCTACCCAAATTGTTTCGAATAATATTGATGGTGTATGGGGTAAAGTATTGGGAAGTACACCAAATCGTATCAAGTAATAAAGTAGTAAGTTTATCGTCTCCACAAAGTTTGAAGTTCAACTCGGTAATTAGCTAGATTTACTAGAAAGTAAATAAATGAGAAAAGATGAAAGTGGTTGCAGGGTTTTAATTTCCATGTCGAATGCGAGATTATGTTGGTTTGATTCAGATGCGTAGCTGCGATTAAGCAATCCTTGAATCCCCTATTCCGTCTTTGTTGGAATTAACTAGGTAAATCATTTGTTTATGACCTGTGTTTTTTATTTATGAAAGTAGCATTAAGACCCCGTGATGTATCAAAGGAAGTTTTATTTAGTATCGCCGCAATTCAACCAGTTAAAATTGTAGCGTTCCTTTAAGTTGAGTCAAAAACCCTAAGTTCATAATTATATTTCATTAAAATAATTTAATTAAGAAAATAAACTATTTACTACTGTCAGGATTGGAAATAAATAAGGTCGTCAATCCTATTATCCATCTATTGATCAATTTCAATGTTGGTTTTGAAAAGCATTAAAGCTTGTGCATATATAAATTAAATCTAATAATCAAATCATAAACTTAATAAAAAAAACATTATTCCAACAAATAAGAAGAGATTCATCTTGGTTACCTAATCAAAGAGGTTTAGTTGCACATTGCAACAAACATCATTACAAAACAATATAAAAACATACCCTAGAGAGAACAAGAAGAGGATGCAGATCATCTGCCTTGAAGCTCTTGATGCTTGACCCTTGCCTTGTACCGTTAGCTTTCTGAATGAATAAAAGAGTGTGCAATGGTCTATATTTATAGTACATCATTAGTTAGGGGTTAAGAGAAGAAAACTATGGTTTTTCCACTAAAAACAGCTTGAAAAACAAGATACCAACACTCCCTGGTCGTAACATATGTGCATGGCGCATGGAATAAGGAGCAAGGGCACATGGGACAACAGCGCTTGTGTGAATTTTGCAGTTTTCATCCTTTTTTCGGTCGTTCTTCTATCTTGAAATGTCTTGGAACTTGAAATGAAATTTCTTCATCTTGTATTGTCTTCAAAGACCTTCTAAGAACCATTGATCTTCAATATTCATATCCTCGATCCTTCACGTGATGTCTTGTTTTGCCAATTTACATGATTTCTCACTGAAAAGACTGGAAACACCTATGAAGTTGCATGATTTAGGATAAAAGGGAATTACAACGATTCGGATGAAAACAATACAAATTGTTCCTCAAACCATTGACAACTCCTCTAAATAACCTCTTATTTTCCTTCAAATGCAAAGAAAATAACTAAAAACATAGCCTAAAATATCATATGATATTTTGTCATCACAACTCCAAACTTAAAACGTTGCTTGTCTTCAAGCAACAAAATATCAAGAAGTTAGAATTTACATTAATTTAAGAAGAGAAACATACCTTTCCGGAGATTGTGCTGAAATTGTTACTCTTCCCACTTCCAGACTTGACTAGCTTACCACTTCAATGCAAGCGGGACAGACTTAGAGAAGATACTCTTACTTTCAATCACTTACAATACCAAGATACACGTATGTACCTTATAAAGTCGGTGGGGGTTGTTCAAGGCATTTGCCACACTCATTCAAGGTACATATTACCACACACACATATAGAGGTCTTTTCAAGGTTATAACGTGGCTTAGGTTAAGGTGGATATATTTCGGAAAGTAGGCTAACAAACAATTAGTAGTCAGTTCCTAAAGATTCCCTAATTGAAATGTTTTTCTTCCAACCTGTAACTTTAAATTCACAATGTCACAACCAATGTTTATGAGATACTAGCTTTTGTGCCAAACAAGAGTTCTTTTTTATTTTTTGAGGAGACCGAGCGTTTGTTAGCTCTTGTTTTTATATTTTCTTTTTATGAAGACCATCATTTTGATGTTTTATCTACATTTTTCTTTTTAATTCTTTTTCTTTTTATAACCAAGTTCTACTAGTACCTTACCCCAAACTTAAGATGTTGCTAATTCAAAGAGCAACCCCAAATTTAATTTCAAACCATGACAAGCATGTCACAAATATAACCGATAGTTTGTAAAGAACGACCGAAATTTCGAGCAAAAATAGCAATCCACATGGAACACTCATATAAAAAAAGTAGTAAATAGTGGAAATATTTTTGGCTCAAAATCTTAGTGGTTATGATGTACCAAATTGTAATGGTGAATATTTATGAGTATCTTCCGCAGCAAGCCCCAATATATAGTTATCGTGCTATTGAACTTTGGATGTGTGCTAGCCCATACAACAAAATTTATCGAATTTTTGGAAAAAGAAAGGTTATGCAGTTCATAAAAAAACAACGAGCCTAGTCGCGAGTTAGCAAACAATAAAGGTAAAGAATATGTTAGACGGAGTGGCCATGTAAAATAAATTACTGAAATTTAAATGACTGAAAATAAACTTATGGATTGCCTCCTATTCAGCGCTTGTTTAGTTTCACGAGCTTGACGCTTTTGTCTAAGGTGAGCTCGAGAGCCCCAAACCTTCAGGCTCCTTGTCTTCATCTTCCCATTCTTCTTCAGAACCCGTCCATCCATACTTTTCTCCCACATCAGCTTCCTCCATCAATTGAAGCTCATATTTATGGACTTCAGTGAACCACATAACATCATCCCAAATCACGACATGTCTGCCTTTTTCGATGTATTGCACCGTGAAAGGTCTGTACCATTCTTTCTCCTTTGATTGAGTGGGGGAGAGGGGGGATAGAACCTGTTAGGATTTTTAAGCATTATTTTATCTCCTGTTTGAAAGTATGTTTTTTCTTCAAAAGCTTTTTCAGCCCTGGCTACCCCCATATGCTTGTATTATCACATGTTTCCTCATCTGGCTCTTTTAATTGTATGAATCTAGGTCTTTTGAGTGTTGTGGTTCTACACGCATACCTTACTCTTGCCATTTTCCCCCCTTCTTGGATAGTTGTCTTTCATCCTTGGCAGCAACATTATAGGACTAACATTTACCATTGTATCGGATTGCGATCTTCCCTTTTTCCACATCGATGAAATGCTTGGGCAATTGGTTTTAAAAAGCATTAAAAACCAAACATATATAAAGAAGCTAAATTATTTATTCATCTTGTATTGTCTTCAAAGACCTTCTAAAAGTCATTGATCTTTAATCTTCATATCCTCGATACTTCATTTACTGATTTAGATGATTTCTCACTAAAAGGACTCGAAACACCTATGGAGTTGCATGATTTAGGATAAAAGTGAATTACAACGACTCAGATGAAAACAATACAAATTATTCCTCAAACCATTGACAACTTCTCTAAATAACCCCTTATTTGCCTTCAAATGCAAAGAAAATAACTAAAAACATAGCCTAAAGTATCATATGATGCTCCGTCATCAAGTATATTTTGAAACCTTCCTATACTATGTTGGACAAAAAAAACTAATATTAACTCGATCAAATTCTACAACAAGAACAACATACATCAAACAACACAACTTCAACAACATAATTCAACAACGTAAAACAGTATAATAAAACACACACAAAATCATAGATCAACCAAACTAAATACTTCATTTGGTCTAACCATGCAAGCCTTGATTTCTTTGTTGATCCTAAGCCGAATCAAACTCTCCTTAACAACATGAAAAGATCTGACTAAGGAAGCATCTAACTCGATCAGTCCCTTTGAATTGGGTTGACCAAATATAGAGAACATGGTTCTCACTTCGTTGTTGTTCTGAAGCTTCATCTACTTGATAAAGGTTCATGGTTATGTGGTGTGCTTTGTAAATGAACCACAAACACCCACTTTTAGAAGTTTATGTGCGTCATGGACCACAAAAATTGTCGGTACAATGTGGACCACGTGAAAATGATGTATTTGACAAGTTCTGATTATATAATCCAAATTGTATCAAAACCTATAAAGCACAAGTTTTTAAACACCCTGAGGACATTTTAGATTACACAATTCGAAGAAAAAAATATCGGAATAATTTCATATTACATAATCCAAACCATTTCAGAATCTGCACGGTAGCATGGTCATCAAGCCTGTATGGTTCCATGTGTTTCATCCCTCCCTTCATTATCATTATAGTCTATGTTTGCATTTTGCCTATAAATACTCACTCATTCTTCATAATTTCTCATTCCAACTTACATTCTTTTCTTTCTTACTGTTCTTTTGAGTCGTCTACGATAGCAATGTTTCATTGTTGGCCTTTCATACAAAGGTTCGTGTTATCTTGTGGGGATAGTATGAATGGTCAAAGGAGGTTGTTCTGCTTTGCAATTCGCACCATAGATCTGTCTGGATATGAGATCCGTCTAGATTCGAAGTTGCTCATTAGAGTCACCTTCTCCCACTCTGTCATCTTGTATTCCCATATCTTCCGGAGGGTACGCGATAGGGATGCCAAACATTTTCTCCTTCTCCATCTACTTCTTGCACCACATATTTTGCATTAGGTATCTAATAATTTGTAATAAGCATTATGTTAATGTAAATTTATGATGAATTTCTAATCATATAATAAAATATGTTGAATTATTGCCAATTTATATTATGTTCTCTTTAATTTGTCATTTCAATAATGTATGTCATTGTAATGAAAAAAACAAAACTAGTTAACCACGGTTATAAAATTTGAACGGGGTAAATTGGTCAAATTAGAGGGCGCGTGAGAAGTGAGTTGGGTGAAAAAATAAATTCTTAACTTTTTTTTTTGGTACAATATCATCCAAACTTTTCAGTTTAGAGATTTGGCAAAGATAAGAAAGTGATCTTTTGGATTGTACTAGAAAAAAGTGATATTTTGGTGTAGAGCTGAATTCTTCCGTTAGTTAATGGCTTTGGAACAAAGATGGCCATCAAAATTCAAAAGTCAGGGGATGAGGCTAGTAGAAGCTCATGACGATGGCCATGACCACCGGTTTGTTTCCTTCTTAACTTTTGGATGCTTATCCAATTTCTTAACTAGTAAGGTATTCCGTACATATGATTTTTTGCTATTATGTGTACCTCTTTGTCTTTCTACTCTCTAAAAGTTGCATTTTGGTTGCATGTATTAATGTTTTGGTATATCATAACTCAGACACTTGTTTTATACATTGAAGATATACATGTGGGTGAGCGAAGCAATGCTAACTTTCATACTAACAAAGCCTACATGTGCAAAATGTTTGAAGGTCCGCAAAACTTGACCTTTGTTGAGTATGACTCATAGGAACAGAAGAGGGTCGATGGACGAGGGAGTTGAGCTAGCGCAGCATTCCGAAGCTTCCTTCATCCATGCCCTTGCGTTTGGCCTAGACGCGTTAGGTCTAATTGTTTGTTGTGGGGGGCGGCTGTGATGTGATGGCGATAGTCCCCCGAGGTACATTTTAGATGTATTATTGTAATTTGGATGGTAGTATTATACATATAATCTTTTAACATTGTAAACCTCAATTCACTCAAGTAGTATACAGAACTCTTGCTACTCAGTAGTCGTAGAGGTAAGCACACTTGATCGAACTGCATAAACAAATAATTGTGTTCCATTGTTTGTAGTTTGAGTTTCTGATAAATGTTAGGAACACTCTCTTTCTAACACTCAATTTCATATTTGGGTGAAACATGTGTAGGTATAACACATTATTTGGGATCCATTTTCAAAGTGTGGTACCCAGATAAATTGCACCAAAGAGAATGAGTGTTTAGAGAATGTTAGAAAGAGAGGGTTCATAACACTCCTCTTAACTCATCCTATCTAAATATAATTCTATTTTGAAATTTATTTGTCCTTTTAAGTATATACATTTTAAATTGTCCATTGGACTAATCATTTCCTAATTAAAATATTGTCAGAAATAGATGAAGTGCAAGTTGCTTTTAAACAAAGCAATTTGTTGACAAGGATTGGCCAATGTTTATGCACAACTTGTGCATTTGATTAAAATAAAAAATACTTAAACAATTCAACAGTAATCAATTGCAGAAAATGCAGCCACCTAATAGTATACTATGAGCCGAAAATTGTGAAAATAAAAATAAGGATTACAATCCAATGAGATGGCCTAGCCACAACACATTTTAAAATACAAAAACTTCACCGAACAAATAAGAAAAAAAACTTAATGACTGAACTCCAGATTTAATCTTTTCCTTAACTCTCACAAATATGTTGGCTTCCTTTGCTTTTGTTTATGTCATCAAGAATTGCCATGTATCAAGTCAACAATTTATAATGTCCATGAACTAGAATATCAAACAACAATCCATGATTAAACAAGACTTCATTGTTTAGAACAATGATTTTTACATTCACATTATATTACATATAGAGGAAGGCAACCAAGGAATTGGATCTATTGACAGAAAAGAAATTGCACGTGTCATATCGATCAGAGAAAGTAGGGTTCCTCACCAAACTATTCAAGATAAAATTGATTATTGTTTTTGTACAATTTAAACTATTTCTAAATATGTTAGACTTACATGTTGATGTGCTCCCAGAATTACAATTTACAAGTATGGATTCGTACAAAAAGTAAACCACGGTAGTGAGATTTTGATGACTTGTAACCTCAAGGGTAACAAGGGACAAAGTTCAAATCTGAGTTTGACCTTGCAACTTCAAGGGTTATAAGGGACATAGCTTTGAGCTCCAGATGTAGGTGTTAAATAACCATTACTAATTATCCGAACCTTACCGAACCGTTAATAACCTCAATTATCCGAACCGAACCAAACCGAACCTTTTTAGAAAACAACTTATTCAAAAAACAACTTAATGCAAAACAACTTAATGCAAAACAACTTAGTACGATCTCTTTTTAAAAAACAACTTATTCAAAACAGCTTATTTTACGCAAAACAGCTTAGTACGATCTTTTTTTTTTAAAAAAAAAGCTTATTCAAAAAAGCTTATTTTATTAAAAACAGCTTATTACGATCTCTTTTTAAAAAACAACTTATTTAAAACATCTTATCTTATGCAAAACAAGATAAGCTTTTTTGAAAACAGCTTATTTTATGAAAAACAATTTATTACGATCTCTTTTATAAAAAAAAAAACTTATTTTATGAAAAACAACTTATTACGATCTCTTTTTAAATAAGCTGTTTTTTTCAAAACAGCTTACGCAAAACAACTTATTCAAAAAACAGCTTGTTCAAAACAGCTTATTTAAAAAACATTTATTCAAAACAGCTTATCTTATGCAATACAGCTTATATAAAAAGAGATCATAATAAGCTTATGCAAAACATCTTATTTTTTTAATAAGCTGTTTTGAGTAAGCTGTTTTTTAAAAACAGCTTATTTAAAGAGATCGTAATAAGTTGTTTTTTCATAAAATAAGCTTTTTTGAATAAGTTGTTTTTTAAAAAGAGATCGTAATAAGCTGTTTTGCATAAGATAAGCTGTTTTTTTTTATAAAAGAGATCATAATAAGCTGTTTTTCATAAAATAAGCTGTTTTCAAAAAAGTTTATCTTGTTTTGCATAAGATAAGATGTTTTGAATAAGCTGTTTTTTAAAAAGCGATCGTAATAAGTTGTTTTACATAAGATAAACTGTTTTTAATAAGCTATTTTTTTAAATAGAGATTGTAATAAGTTGTTTTTCATAAAATAAGATGTTTTCATAAAAGCTTATCTTGTTTTGTAAGATAAGCTGTTTTAAATAAGCTGTTTTTTAAAAAAGAAATCGTAATAAGTTGTTTTTCATAAAATAAGCTTTTTTGAATAAGTTGTTTTTTAAAAAGAGATCGTAATAAGCTGTTTTGCATAACATAATCTGTTTTGAATAAGCTGTTTTTTAAAAAGAAATCGTAGCAAGTTGTTTTTCATAAAATAAGCTTTTTTAAATAAGTTGTTTTTTAAAAAGAGATTGTAAGAAGTTGTTTCATATAAGATAAGTTGTTTTGAATAAGCTGTTTTGCATATGATAAGTTGTTTTGAATAAGTTGTTTTTTTAAAAAGATATCGTAATAAGTTGTTTTTTCATAAATAAACTATTTTCAAAAAAGCTTATCTTGTTTTTTCCTTCCTTTTCGAGAATCACGAAAAGATCTCTTTGAAAACAGCTTATCTTATCTTGTTTTTCGAATCACGAAGCATCTTTTTTGAACTTTGAAAACAGCTTTTTTGAATCACGAAAAGCTGTTTTTTCCTTCCTTATCTTGTTTTTGCATAAGCTTATCTTGTTTTTCAACCCATTTTTTTCAACAAAACAAATCATGAAAAGATCATCAAATCATTGTTAAAACAAAGGAAAGAGTTCCACACCACAAAAAGCAACAAGTCCATGAAGCAATGCATAAAATTGATGAGGCCTAATGACAAACATTACTTTAAAGACGCATTAACACATTATTCTTTATTCTTATGTAGACAACCTCAAAAAGACCAAGAAAATGAGCCCTCTAAAAGTAAGGTATATACCTGATAAAGAGCCTGAGATATTTTGTTTATGGTTTGATTCATCCATTTGATTTCCATCCCTACGTGACAAGATAAGTAGAAATCCGATTTTGTAGACAGAAATATCTACTTTCACCTGTCATTTTTTGGATAATTGTTTGGATAATATTATGAGTTGAAGTCTCGTTGTTATGATGAAACTCTTGAGTGATAGCTTCAAGTCTCATCCAATGTCATTATTCAGTCCATGAGGATGCAATATAGCGTAAATTCTTCCTTCACTTCTTCAACCAAATAAGCTCTTACTTCTTTAACAAATTGCATATAACATCATAACAAAATCATCTCATAGTTTCTATAACTTCCAACAGTATTCAATTGCAGAAAATGCAACCACCTAACAGTATATTCAGAGCCAAAAATTGCAAATATCAAAACCAGGATTACAATACCTTTTAAAATTCAAAAACTTCAATAAACAAATAAGAACAATATAAAAAAGGCTTGTGTAGAAACTACTGATAGTGATATAAACATTTCGAAATCATAACCTATAATCATCATAACTGAAATCCAAATTGACAAAAGAACAGCAACCTAAAACTAATAATGGAATCACAAAAAGTAAGTGTGCATCTCCCAAACTGAAGAAGCAAAAATACAGAACTGCAGTACACAACAACACATCTTTTCTACGGAGATATAGCACGTGTTTGTTCTTAGTAGGATTGGTTTAAACGTGCGGTTAGAGTTAGACTGAAGCTTCAGAATATAGCTTCGCAATGCAAATGACATTGGGACGCAAGATTAACAAAATTATAGTGGCAGATTTAGTAAGATAAGAAAACACATTAGGAATGGTGTTCCTTTTACAACCTAAAGATAAAATAAACCAAGACTAAGATAAAACCTTTACACACTCTACAATATTAAGGAATTGTACAATGCCATTGCCGAAGTGAATAACATCACGTTGGTAAAACATAATGTCTTGATGTTATGTGTCCAATCCAATTTCAAAAGTAAATACTGTTACCACGTTAGTGATTTGCACTCAAATGTATATGTGCAATGTTAAAGGAGACTATCATTCTCACAGAAAACATCTCAAACACTACAAACTATAATCCAAGTACGAGCATGTTTACTGTTTATCTAATGTACATAACGCATCCTTCCATATCAAACTGAATTCAACACCATTCTATTGTAAGGAAGGAAAATGGTCATCTCTCTTTCTTTGGATGTATTGCTTGGATAACAGCTTCGAATTCTTCTTTTACTCTTTCAAAGACATTTGGTCCCTTAACTTCACTGATAGGGGTATTCTCATCAATATCATCACTCCTTCCATGAGTTTCTTTATCATGATGATGTTTTGACTTATCATGATGTATGATGGATTTAATCTCTTCCTTAGCTTTCACAAATATGTTGACTTTCTTTGCTTCTGTTTCTGTCAACAGAAAATCTCATGTATTAAGTCAACAAATTATGATGTCCCTGAACTATCTTATCAAACAACAACCCAGGATTAAATAAGACTTCATTATTATTTACAATGGTGATTTTTACATTCACATTATATTGAATATAGTGCAAGGAATACAAGGCAATGGATGCATCAACAAAAAAGAAATTGCACGTGCCGAATGGATCAGACAAGGTAGGGTTCCTCAACAAGCCATTCAAGCTAAAACTTATATTTTGTTTCTATATTCAAACTATTTTTAAACATATTAGACTCACATGCTGATGTGCTCCTATAATTAAAATTTACAAGTATGCAGTCGTTCAAAAAGTAAACCACGGTATTAAGATTTTGCCTTTGTAACCTCGAGGGATAGGGTTCAAATTCTCTCTAAGGCAAATGTAAAATGATCATTAGTGTTACTTTAATAAATAATAAGTTCCCTTTTCCCATTAAAAAAAGGAAACCACCACAAGATCCTCAAATCATTGTTAAAACAAAGAAATGAATTCCACAACAACATGCAAGTCCAAGAACAAATACACGAAATTGATGAGGCCAAATGACAAACATTACTTTAAAGAAGGCATCAACACAATATTCTTCTAAACACAATCTCAAAATGACCAAGAAAAAGAAGCACTCCCACAAAGTAAGATTTACCTGATGAAGAGCTTGAGATTTTTTGTTTATGGTTTAACTCGGTCATTTGATTTTCATCCCTATGTCACAACATAAAACAAAATTAGAGTGTGTATACAAAATTATCGACTTTCGCTTGTCAATTTTTTCATAAAATTTTGGTATAAGTTATGATTTCAACCTTATGTCATGAGTTGAAGCCTCATTGTTGTGATGGAACACTTGAGCAATGGCTTCAAACTCCTCCTTCGCTCGTTCAAACACATTTGGAGCTTTAACATCTTCCAATGAGGTATTCTCGTCAATATCACTATTCATACCATGAGTTTCCTTGTGATGATGACTTGAAGACTTCTGAGGATGCAATATAGCCTCAAACTCTTCCTTTGCTCTTTCAACCAAATCAGGTCCTCTCGCTTCTTTAACTAATTGCATAAAACATATGACAAGATTATCTCATAGTTTCCATAACTTCCACACACACACTAAAATAAACAAACATAAGCAGCACCTACACTTTAGATTAAAGGTGTGTTTGGTGTCTGACACCGACGCAAAAACGATGCATGGGTTTCGGTTCTATTTTTCAAATTACCAAAGCTCTATACGTATCATGTGTCAATGTTTCATAGAAAATAAGGATTTTCCCCCTACCACATAAAAAACGAAAAAAAAAATAGCCATTTTAGTCATTGAATTTATAAACTTTTGTCAATTTAATCCCTCAAATTTGCGAAATAGTAACTTAGTCTTTTAAATTGAAAAATATCATTCAACTTGGTCATTTTCTTAACCCATGCATCAAAACAAGCAAGGAATCTTTAAAAATTTGGTGGAAAATTCAAGAATAGGTTACATATTGTAAGAAAAAAACATAACGGAAATAAATAGGAAAGGGATTATAGAATTGATACCTGATGGAGAATTTGTTGTTTCCGTCATGGTGAGTTTAAGGTTTGTGTCGGAAAACCAGAGTGGATTTTTTGTTGATGCGTTTGTTTGTTACAGTTGGGAGAAGAACAGGAAGAGACACAAAAGTAATCGACGCGACGGATTGAGATGCCAACCTGTCATCGAGTCGCACTCACGTGTAATAATCGATATAATAACCAACGGTTTTTGGTAAAAATAAACCAATGGGCTTGACCAAAAAAAATACTCCCTCCGTTCCTTTTTAATTGTCACTTTTGCAGAAAATTTTTGTTTCTAATTAACTGTCACTTTCAAAGTTCAATGTAATATTAAATGTTGTTTTTCCTATATTGCCCTTAGTAATTTATTGCGGAAAGAGAAATATATGAAATATGATATTAAATAATTAAGGCTATTATTGGAAAAACATAAATTGTTGTATCAAAAGTAGTAAAATACATTTATTGTCTTGGTTTGTGTAAAAAGTCAAAAAGTGACAATTAAAAAGTAACAGAGGGAGTATATATATACAAAAATAAACCAATTTACTCTTCACCCTTTTAAAATTGTTCATTTTCGCCCCAAACTTCCAAAATTAACTCTAGTGGCGTGATTTAATTTCTGCTGGTATGCAGCGTGAGTTAACTTATATTTCGATCCTTTCTTGTATTTAGGCCAAAACCAGCAGCTCACGCTTCAAACACCCATTTATTTCCCTCTTCACATCTAAAATATCAAGAAGTTAAAATTTACATGAATTTAAGAAGAGGAACATACCTTTACGAAGATTCTGCTGAAATTGTTACTCTTCCCACTTCCAGACTTGACTAGCTTACCACTTCAATGCAAGCGGGACAGACTTAGAGAAGATACTCTTACTTTCAATCACTTACAATACCAAGATACACATATGTATCTTCTAAAGTCAGTGGGAGTTGTTCAAGGCATTTGCCACACTCTAGTCATCATGTGATGTACCTTGCTATGAGATTGAAACAATTCTAAACATACATTCAAGGCATATTACCACACACACATATAGATGTCTTTTCAAGGTTATAATGTGGCTTAGGTTAAGGTGGATATATTTCGGAAAGTAAGCTAACAAACAATTAGTAGTCAGTTCCTAAGGATTCCCTAATTGAAATACTTTTCTAACAACTTGTAACTTCAAATTCACAATGCCACAACCAATGTTCATGAGATACTAGCTTTTGTGCCAAACAAGAGTTCTTTTTTATTTTTTGAGGAGACCAAGCTTTTGTTAGCTCTTGTTTTTCTATTTTTTTTATGTAGACCATCATTTTGATGTTTTATCTACATTTTTCTTTTTACTTTTTTTTCTTTTTGTAAGCAAGTTCTACTAGTACCTTACCCCAAACTTAAGATGTTGCTAATTCAAAGAGCAACCCCAAACTTAATTTCAAACCATGACAAGCATTTCACAAATATAACTGATAGTCTGTAGAGAACGACCGAAATTTCGAGCAAAAATAGCAATCCACATGGAACACTCATATAGAAAAAGTAGTAAACAATGGAAATATTTTTGGCTCAAAATCTTAGCGGTTATGCTGTACCAAATTGTAATGGTGAATATTTATGAGTATCTTCCGCAGCGAGCCCCAATAGTTATCGTGCTATTGAACTTCGGATTTATGCTAGCCCATATAAAACAAAATTTTTGGAAAAAGAAAGGTTATGCAGTTCATATAAAAACAACGAGCCTAGTCGCGAGTTAGCAAACAATAAAGGTAAATAATATGTTAGACGGAGTGGCCATGTAAAATAAATGACTGAAAATAAACTTATGGATTGACTCCTATTCAGCGCTTGTTTAGTGTCGCGAGCTTGACGCTTTTGTCTAAGGTGAGCTCGGGAGCCCCAAACCTTCAGGCTCCTTGTCTTCATCTTCCCATTCTTCTTCAGAACTCGTCCATCCATACTTTTCTCCCACATCATCTTCCTCCATCAATCGAAGCTCATATTTATGGACTTCAGTGAACCACATAACATCATCCCAAATCATGACATGTCCACCTTTTTCGATGTATTGCACCGTGAAAAGTCTGTACCATTCTTTCTCCTTTGATTGAGTGGGGGGGATAGAACCTGTTAGGATTTTTAAGAATTATTTTATCTCTTGCTTCAAAGTATGTTTTTTCTTCAAAAGCTCTTTCAGCCCTGGCAACCCCCATATGCTTGTATTATCACCTGTTTCCTCATATGTCTCTTTTACTTGTATGAATCTAGGCCTTTTTGAGTGTTGTGGTTCTACGCGCATACCTTACTCTTGCCATTTTGCGCCCCTTCTTGGATAGTTGTCTTTCATCCTTGGCAGCAACATTATAGGACTAACATTTACAGTTGTATTGGATTGCGATCTTCCCTTTTTCCACATCGATGAAATGCTTGGGCAGTTGGTTTTAAAAAGCATTAAAGACCGGACATATATAAATTAAATCTAACAATCAAATCATAAACTGAATGAATAACTTTATTAATTGAATTCAACAAATAAGAAGGGGTTCGTTTGAGAATCATAATCAAAGAGGTTTAGTTACACATGGAAACAAATATCATTACAAAATAATAGAAAAACATACCCTAGAGAGAACAAGAGAAGGATGGAGATCCTCAGATTTGAGGCACCTGATGCTTGACCCTTGCCTTGTACCGCTAACTTTCTGAATGAATAAAAGTGTGTGCAAGGGTCTCTATTTATAACACATCATTACATAGGGGTTAAGAGAAGAAAACTAGAGTTTTTCCACTAAAAAGAGCTTGAGAAACACATAACTAGCACTCCTTGACCGTAACACATGCGCATGGCACATGGAATGAGACACAAGGGTGCATGAGGCAGTAACAAATGCGTCCTCATATGCAGGGGCGCAATGGATAGTAGCTTATGTGTGAATTTTGCAGTTTTCGTCCCTTTTTCGATCATTCTTCCGTCTTGAAATGCCTTGGAACTTGAAATGAATTTTCTTCATCTTCTATTTTTTTAAGAAGCTAAATTATTTATTCATCTTGTATTGTCTTCAAAGACCTTCTAAGAGCCATTGATCTTTAATCTCTATATCCTCGATACTTCACGTGATGTCTTGTTTTACTGATTTACATGATTTCTCGCTAAAAGGACTCGAAACACCTATGAAGTTGCATGATTTAGGATAAAAGTGAATTACAACGACTCAGATGAAAACAATACAAATTATTCCTCAAACCATTGACAACTTCTCTAATTAACCTCTTATTTGCCTTCAAATGCAAAGAAAATAACTAATAGCATAGCCTAAAGTATCATATGATGCTCCGTCATCAAGTATATTTTGAAACCTTCCTATAATATGTTGGAAAAAAACTAATATTAACTCGATCAAATTCTACAATAAGAACAACATACATTAAACAACACAACTTCAACAACATAATTCAACAACGTAAAACAGCATAATAAAACACACACAAAATCATAGATCAACCAAACTAAATACTTCATTTGGTCTAACCATACAAGCCTTGATTTCCTTCGTTGATCCTAAGCCGAATAAGACTCTCCTTAACATCAAAAAAAGATCTGACTAAGAAAGCATCTAACTCGATCGGTCCCTTTGAATTGGGCTGACCAAATATAGAGAACATGGTTCTAACTTCGTCGTTGTTCTGAAGCTTCATCTACTTGATAAAGGTTGATGGTTATGTGGTGTGGTTTGTAAATGAACCAAAAACACCCATTTTTAGAAGTTTATGTGCGTCATGGACCACAAAAATTGTCGGTACAATGTGGACCACGTGAAAATGATGTACTTGACAAGTTCGGATTATATAATCCAAGTTGTATCAAAACCTATAAAGCACAAGTTTTTAAACACTCTGAGGACAGTTTAGATTACATAATTCGAAAAAAAAATATCGGAATAATTTCAGATTATATAATCCAAACCATTTCAGAATCATGAAGGTAGCATGGTCATCAAGCCAGTATGGTTCCATGTGTTTCATCCCTCCCTTCATTATCATTATAGTCTATGTTTGCATTTTGCCTATAAATACTCACTCATTCTTCATAATTTCTCATTCCAACTTACATTCTTTTCTTTCTTAATGTTCTTTTGAGTCGTTTATGATATCAATGTTTCATTGTTGGCCTTTCATACAAAGGTTTGTGTTATCTTGTGGGGATATTATGAATGGTCAAAGGAGGTTGTTCTACTTTGCAATTTGCACCATAGATCTGTCTAGATATGAGATCCATCTAGATTCGAGGGTGCTAATTAGAGTCACCTTCTCCCACTCTGTCATCTTGTATTCCCATATCTTCCGGAGGGTACGCGATAGGGATGCCAAACGTTTTCTCCTTCTCCATCTACTTCTTGCACCACATATTTTGCATTAGGTGTCTAATAATTTGTAATAAGCATTATGTTAATGTAAATTTATGATGAATTTCTAATCAAATAATAAAATATGTTGAATTCTTGCCAATTTATATTTTGTCTCTTTAATTTGTCATTTTAATAATGTATGTCATTGTAATGAAAAAAAACTAGTTAACCACGGTTATAAAATTTGAACGGGGTAAAATGGTCAAATTAAAGGGCACGTGAGAAGTGAGTTGGGTGAAAAAATAAATTCTTAACTTTTTTTTTTTGGTACAATATCATCCAAACTTTTCATTTTAGAGATTTGGCACAGATAAGAAAGTGATCTTTTGGATTGTACTAGAAAAAAATGATATTTTGGTGTAGAGCTGAATTCTTCCGTGGTACGTTAGGCAGTTAGGGTTGCATTAGTTAATGGCTTTGGAACAAAGATGGCCATCAAAATTCAAAAGTCAGGGGATGAGGCTAGTAGAAGCTCATGACGATGGCCATGACCACCGGTTTGTTTCCTTCTTAACTTTTGGATGCTTATCCAATTTCTTAACTAGTAAGGTATTCCGTACATATTATTTTTATGTGTACTTCTTTGTCTTTCTACTCTCTAAAAGTTGCATTTTGGTTGCATATATTAATGTTTTGGTATATCATAACTCAGACACTTGTTTTATACATTGAAGATATACATGTGGGTGAGCGAAGCAATGCTAACTTTCATACTAACAAAGCCTACATGTGCAAAATGTTTGAAGGTCCGCAAAACGATTGACATTTGTTGAGTATGACTCATAGGAACAGAAGAGGGTCGATGGACGAGGGAGTTGAGCTAGCGCAGCATTGCGAAGCTTCCTTCATCCATGCCCTTGCGTTTGGCCTAGACGCGTTAGGTCTAATTGTTTGTTGTGGGGGGCGGCTGTGATGTGATGGCGATAGTCCCCCGAGGTACATTTTAGATGTATTATTGTAATTTGGATGGTAGTATTATACATATAATCTTGTAACATTGTAAACCTCAATTCACTCAAGTAGTATACAGAACTCTTGCTACTCAGTAGTCGTAGAGGTAAGCACACTTGATCGAATTGCATAAACAAATAATTGTGTTCATAAAATAAGCTGTTTTTTTTTATAAAAGAGATCATAATAAGCTGTTTTTCATAAAATAAGCTGTTTTCAAAAAAGTTTATCTTGTTTTGCATAAGATAAGATGTTTTGAATAAGCTGTTTTTTAAAAAGCGATCGTAATAAGTTGTTTTACATAAGATAAACTGTTTTTAATAAGCTATTTTTTTAAATAGAGATTGTAATAAGTTGTTTTTCATAAAATAAGATGTTTTCATAAAAGCTTATCTTGTTTTGTAAGATAAGCTGTTTTAAATAAGCTGTTTTTTAAAAAAGAAATCGTAATAAGTTGTTTTTCATAAAATAAGCTTTTTGAATAAGTTGTTTTTTAAAAAGAGATCGTAATAAGCTGTTTTGCATAACATAATCTGTTTTGAATAAGCTGTTTTTTAAAAAGAAATCGTAGCAAGTTGTTTTTCATAAAATAAGCTTTTTTAAATAAGTTGTTTTTTAAAAAGAGATTGTAAGAAGTTGTTTCATATAAGATAAGTTGTTTTGAATAAGCTGTTTTGCATATGATAAGTTGTTTTGAATAAGTTGTTTTTTTAAAAAGATATCGTAATAAGTTGTTTTTTCATAAATAAACTATTTTCAAAAAAGCTTATCTTGTTTTTTCTTTCCTTTTCGAGAATCACGAAAAGATCTCTTTGAAAACAGCTTATCTTATCTTGTTTTTCGAATCACGAAGCATCTTTTTTGAACTTTGAAAACAGCTTTTTTGAATCACGAAAAGCTGTTTTTTCCTTCCTTATCTTGTTTTTGCATAAGCTTATCTTGTTTTTCAACCCATTTTTTTCAACAAAACAAATCATGAAAAGATCATCAAATCATTGTTAAAACAAAGGAAAGAGTTCCACACCACAAAAAGCAACAAGTCCATGAAGCAATGCATAAAATTGATGAGGCCTAATGACAAACATTACTTTAAAGACACATTAACACATTATTCTTTATTCTTATGTAGACAACCTCAAAAAGACCAAGAAAATGATCACTCTAAAAGTAAGGTATATACCTGATAAAGAGCCTGAGATATTTTGTTTATGGTTTGATTCATCCATTTGATTTCCATCCCTACGTGACAAGATAAAACAAGTAGAAATCCGATTTTGTAGACAGAAATATCTACTTTCACCTGTCATTTTTTGGATAATATTATGAGTTGAAATCTCATTGTTATGATGGAACTCTTGAGGGATGGCTTCAAGTTCTTCCTTCACTCGTTCAAACACATTCGGAGCCTTAACATCATCCAATGTCATTATTCAGTCCATGAGTTTCCCTGTGATGATGGCTTAAAAACTTCTGAGGATGCAATATAGCCTCAATTCTTCCTTCACTTTTTCAACCAAATAAGCTCTTACTTCTTTAACAAATTGCATATAACATCATAACAAAATCATCTCATAGTTTCTATAACTTCCAACAGTATTCAATTGCAGAAAATGCAACCACCTAACAGTATATTCAGAGCCAAAAATTGCAAATATCAAAACCAGGATTACAATACCTTCTAAAATTCAAAAACTTCAATAAACAAATAAGAACAATAAAAAAGGCTTGTGTAGAAACTACTGATAGTGATAGAAACATTTCGAAATCATAACCTATAATCATCATAACTGAAATCCAAATTGACAAAAGAACAGCAACCTAAAACTAATAATGGAATCACAAAAAGTAAGTGTGCATCTCCCAAACTGAAGAAGCAAAAATACAGAACTGCAGTACACAACAACACATCTTTTCTACGGAGATATAGCACGTGTTTGTTCTTAGTAGGATTGGTTTAAACGTGCGGTTAGAGTTAGACTGAAGCTTCAGAATATAGCTTCGCAATGCAAATGACATTGGGACGCAAGATTAACAAAATTATAGTGGCAGATTTAGTAAGATAAGAAAACACATTAGGAATGGTGTTCCTTTTACAACCTAAAGATAAAATAAACCAAGACTAAGATAAAACCTTTACACACTCTACAATATTAAGGAATTGTACAATGCCATTGCCGAAGTGAATAACATCACGTTGGTAAAACATAATGTCTTGATGTTATGTGTCCAATCCAATTTCAAAAGTAAATACTGTTACCACGTTAGTGATTTGCACTCAAATGTATATGTGCAATGTTAAAGGAGACTATCATTCTCACAGAAAACATCTCAAACACTACAAACTATAATCCAAGTACGAGCATGTTTACTGTTTATCTAATGTACATAACGCATCCTTCCATATCAAACTGAATTCAACACCATTCTATTGTAAGGAAGGAAAATGGTCATCTCTCTTTCTTTGGATGTATTGCTTGGATAACAGCTTCGAATTCTTCTTTTACTCTTTCAAAGACATTTGGTCCCTTAACTTCACTGATAGGGGTATTCTCATCAATATCATCACTCCTTCCATGAGTTTCTTTATCATGATGATGTTTTGACTTATCATGATGTATGATGGATTTAATCTCTTCCTTAGCTTTCACAAATATGTTGACTTTCTTTGCTTCTGTTTCTGTCAACAGAAAATCTCATGTATTAAGTCAACAAATTATGATGTCCCTGAACTATCTTATCAAACAACAACCCAGGATTAAATAAGACTTCATTATTATTTACAATGGTGATTTTTACATTCACATTATATTGAATATAGTGCAAGGAATACAAGGCAATGGATGCATCAACAAAAAAGAAATTGCACGTGCCGAATGGATCAGACAAGGTAGGGTTCCTCAACAAGCCATTCAAGCTAAAACTTATATTTTGTTTCTATATTCAAACTATTTTTAAACATATTAGACTCACATGCTGATGTGCTCCTATAATTAAAATTTACAAGTATGCAGTCGTTCAAAAAGTAAACCACGGTATTAAGATTTTGCCTTTGTAACCTCGAGGGATAGGGTTCAAATTCTCTCTAAGGCAAATGTAAATGATCATTAGTGTTACTTTAATAAATAATAAGTTCCCTTTTCCCATTAAAAAAAGGAAACCACCACAAGATCCTCAAATCATTGTTAAAACAAAGAAATGAATTCCACAACAACATGCAAGTCCAAGAACAAATACACGAAATTGATGAGGCCAAATGACAAACATTACTTTAAAGAAGGCATCAACACAATATTCTTCTAAACACAATCTCAAAATGACCAAGAAAAAGAAGCACTCCCACAAAGTAAGATTTACCTGATGAAGAGCTTGAGATTTTTTGTTTATGGTTTAACTCGGTCATTTGATTTTCATCCCTATGTCACAACATAAAACAAAATTAGAGTGTGTATACAAAATTATCGACTTTCGCTTGTCAATTTTTTCATAAAATTTTGGTATAAGTTATGATTTCAACCTTATGTCATGAGTTGAAGCCTCATTGTTGTGATGGAACACTTGAGCAATAGCTTCAAACTCCTCCTTCGCTCGTTCAAACACATTTGGAGCTTTAACATCTTCCAATGAGGTATTCTCGTCAATATCACTATTCATACCATGAGTTTCCTTGTGATGATGACTTGAAGACTTCTGAGGATGCAATATAGCCTCAAACTCTTCCTTTGCTCTTTCAACCAAATCAGGTCCTCTCGCTTCTTTAACTAATTGCATAAAACATATGACAAGATTATCTCATAGTTTCCATAACTTCCACACACACACTAAAATAAACAAACATAAGCAGCACCTACACTTTAGATTAAAGGTGTGTTTGGTGTCTGACACCGACGCAAAAACGATGCATGGGTTTCGGTTCTATTTTTCAAATTACCAAAGCTCTATACGTATCGTGTGTCAATGTTTCATAGAAAATAAGGATTTTCCCCCTACCACATAAAAAACGAAAAAATAGCCATTTGAGTCATTGAAATTATAAACTTTTGTCAATTTAATCCCTCAAATTTGCGAAATAGTAACTTAGTCTTTTAAATTGAAAAATATCATTCAACTTGGTCATTTTCTTAACCCATGCATCAAAACAAGCAAGGAAGCTTTAAAAATTTGGTGGAAAATTCAAGAATAGGTTACATATTGCAAGAAAAAAAACATAAAATTTGAATGAAGGGATGGTCGGAAATAAATAGGAAAGGGATTATAGAATTGATACCTGATGGAGAATTTGTTGTTTCCGTCATGGTGAGTTTAAGGTTTGTGTAGGAAAACCAGAGTGGATTTTTTGTTGATGCGTTTGTTTGTTTGTTTGTTTGTTACAGTTGGGAGAAGAACAGGAAGAGACAAAAGTAAACGACGCGACGGATTGAGATGCCAACCTGTCATCGAGTCGCACTCACGTGTAATAATCGATATAATAACCAACGGTTTTTGGTAAAAATAAACCAATGGGCTTGACCAAAAACAAATATATACAAAAATAAACCAATTTACTTTTCACCCTTTTAAAATTGTTCATTTTCGCCCCAAACTTCCAAAATTAACACTAGTGGCGTGAGTTAATTTCTGCTGGTATCCAGCGTGAGTTAATTTACGTTTCGATCCTTTCTTGTATTTAGGCCAACACCAGCAGCTCACGCTTCAAACACCCATTTATTTCCCTCTTCACCTTTAAAAAGTCAAAGGTGCGAAAATTTTGGTCTCAAATCTTTGGAAAAGGTTAGGAAACAAGTTTCTACGCTCATCAAACGTAAAAAAACAGGTAATGCATCATCTAACCTATTTACATTCTACCATTCTTTCTGGTAAGTTCGTCAGACTGGAGCCCTAAACGTATCGTAAGTTAACTTCTGTTGAGGTGTCAGTGTGACTTAACTTGCGTTGGGGTGTCAGCATGACTTAACTTGTGATGGTTGAAAATGCGGTGGATGATTGTGTTGAGCGCAAACCGTCCATCATTGAAGCTTTCGTTGATGTCAAACCTTCCATTGAAGCTTGATGGACGAAATTGGCAAGTGCACCAAATCGTAACAAGTAATAAAGTAGTAAGTTTATCATTCTCCACAGGGATCGTCATTCAACTTAGCAACTAGTAAAACTTATTTTAAGGGGTGAAATTAAAAGTTAAATGAATAGAATTGCAGGGTTTAATTACCCTGTCCAATGCAAGATTAGGGTTTGATTCAAATGATTAACGACGATTAGAGAATTCTTGAATCCCCCTCCGTCTCTGTTGGATTTGTAATTTAGAAAACAATCGGTTAATTATGTGTCTATTTGATTTAATGAATCAACGCTAAAACACTCACACAAAGCTTCTCACAACAACTATGTGCCGGAATCAACCTAGGTTAAGTATGACGTTGTCCAAAGAAAGGAGTAGAAACGGTTATAATTCAAACTTGACATTCATTAATGATTAATTAAGAAACAAGTAATTAGAAAGCCAATGAACGAGTAAATTTCAGGGTTGTTAGCGCATACTTTAAACCTATGGATCAATCCTCAGGACGAATGTTCAAACCACTGTTGAAAATAGCATTAAGAATAGGCAAAATCTAATTTAAATCAGACACAATAGAATATAATTGAATGAAAACTTTATTTAATAGAATCCAACAAATAAGAAGGGATTTATCTTGGAACCCTAATCACAATGTTTAGTTGCTCATGGCAACAGACATCATAATAAAACAATAGAAAAATATACCCTAGAGAGAACAATAGAAGGAAGAATCCTGCCTTAAAACTTTGCTGCTTGACCCTTGCTCTGAACCGTCAATGTTTCTGAATGAAAGATAATGAAGGAAATGGTCTCTATATATAGCAAATGAATAGCTAAGGTTTAAGAGAAGAAAACTGGGCTTTTTGCATCGATTCAGCTTGGAAAACAAGATACAAGCACTTTTTGCCACTGCCTCAGAAACAAATGGTGCATGGCCAGGCGTAAATGGCTCCTGAGGCAGCCCCCGGAGTGCGAATTCTTGCGTTTTCTCCCGTTTTCAATCGTTCTTCCGTCAGGAACTCCTAGGAACTTGAAATGAATTTTCTTCACTTTGTATTATCTTCAAGAGCCTTCTAAGAATTGTAACACCCCGATTTTTAGTATTAGAATTATTTAATATTATTATATTTGTTAATTGTTTTATTAATTGGGAGAATTGGTGAGTTAGTGGATTTTTAGAGTTTAAGGGTGTTTTGGTCATTTACGGGTAAAGGTTATTTTTGTGAAGTGTTAGGAATTAGAAATTTGAGAATTTAGAGAATAGAGGTGTATGAGTAATCAGAGGGTTTAAGTGGAGTAAAAGAGTAGTGTTTATCTTGGTGAATGAGTATTGACTAAGCTCATTAGTGTAAGTGACCCAAACTCATAATATAAATAGGATAGTGTGTGTTGTGGTGAAATTAGGTCACCTCATTTTATCACAAACACACAAGAGGCTAGAGAGAAGAGGTTTGGAGAGGAAAGAAGAAAGGAGGCTCAAGAGCAAGAGAGAAGAAGTAGATTTCACCTTGGAGAGTTAGCTTTTGTGAAGATTAGAGGTAAGAGGGAAGGTTATTTTCACCATTTAGGTTTTATAAGCGATTGGGTAGTTATGGGTGTTTTGAATTCTCTTTAATTTCATGAGTTGATGTTGATTATGTGATAATTTCGTGCTCTAATTGTTGTGGTTATTTTGGGTATGTGATAATTGATGAAATCATGTTATTGTTGTGTTAAACTCTATGTTTGTTTATGGTGAATTGGTACATTTGAGAATTTTGATGAAATTGGTGAAAAACATGATAAGTGATGATGGATTGGAGTTTAATAAGTGAATTTGATTATGGGTATGTGTTTGGATTTAAATTCATGAAGTTATATGCTAAGTTTCATGATTGAAGTTGTTGTTGTTGTTGTTGTTGTTGTTGTTGTGTTCTTGACTCTTATGAACAATTTGATGAGAATGGTGTAAATTATGGTTGAATTGATGTTGTGTTAATTGAAATGAGTGAGTGTTGCCATGTGGCTAGATCAAGAAGAGAGGATGATTAGGTGAAGGTTGGAGTAAGAAGGGGGAGTTGGCGTGGGAGGAGAGAAGGGAGAAGGGAGGAGAAAATGTTTTGAGAGAGAGAGAAATGAGAAATGAGGGAAAAGTGGGTTTTACCCTCTATATAAAAAAAACTTCATGCGACAATTACCAAATTGCCTTTCCTCAAAATATCTCTGATACGTCGTCTCGACACTGATAAATATTCGAGTCTTAAACGGGATGTTACACTCTACCCCCCTTAAAGAAATTTCGTCCTCGAAATTTAGAATTTTCTTAAGATCATATATATGAATGGACCTTTCATACCTCTGCCTTAGTTACTCCATATACTTTCTACTAGCCGATTCTTCATTCACTTACTTATCGGGATTCCATGGTTACTCTAGGGTCTGACCTGTAGATTATTTATACACCTCGATTAAAATTGTTCTATAGCCATGGTTTCCAACTCTGTAAGTCGATAAACATTCGACAATCTTTTCCTTAACTGAAGGGCCTGACATACATTGCTTAATTTTTACATAGTAGGATGTGTGGTTATCTGAACCAATACCCGACTCACTTGACTAGGTTCCTTGTTCGGCTCACTTCTTGCAATTTCCAACTTAAGGTTACTAAACCTCAGATACTTTTACTGAATAATCTTATCCTGACAACATCGAGTCGATCTTATCCTCCTCAAATATTCCCACTCTTCAAGGGATCTATTGCACTGCAACTACTTTCAATGAATTCTTATTTCTGTCTTTCGTCTCGTACGACGACATCTTACTTATAGATCTATATCATCCCATTTTCATAAAAAAATCATCCTTACACCGAAAATTAAAGCACCTAATTTTGTGTATACACTTACGGATGCAGGGACTATTCCAACTTCATTTAATATTCAAAGTACAAGCAGGAGGCTTCACTTCTAGCACCTGCACCTTTCTTTCTGACATCTGGGTGTGCCACTTATCACAACCTTAATCATTACTTCCACTATGAAATTCTCAAGAATTCGCGGAATTCTTACAGATTACTCATGCTCCACTTCAATCAATCTACAGCGTCAACGCGTATCTTAATAACTTAGGAATCATTCTTCATATTGGGAGTTTGCTAATCTTCTATCATTCATGTCACAACTTATTCTCGAATTCTTGACGTAGCATAAATATTTACTATACTGATATATCCAAAGTTTATAGGAGTTTAATCCAAGTGATGAGTGGTATACGTCGTCTCACATATCATCATATAGTATAATTCATAACACATAATTTACATACATGATCGAGTACGTGTACACTACTAACGGGTACACAGTACTTCACATTGTCTTCGTCCAACTAACGGGACATCATACTTAATCAAAACATACTTGAGACAATACCACCTCAGTTGGAGTTCTTCTTCTTATTCTTAACTCATGTTTATTCTATGAAAATACATTATCCCATAACATAATTTACAGCTACATTCTTTCAGTATTATGAACTTATTTCTCATGCCTGAACATAGAGTTCAAGATTCTTAAATGTTCTCGACTAAAACGTGTTCGGTATAATCAAACCTGATATGAATGGGGCCTTCTCACTTAAACATTAATGACTGCTTATAACGGTTACTGACACTTGTTACATAACTAAGGAATATGATACATAATGGTCTGAGTAGTATGAGTGCTGACTGGCGAGTACAAAATACTAAACATAATCTAGTACAAGAGACATGTCTTCATAACGTGGATGCAATCTGAAATAAACTCTTATGCCATTATATTTGTCTTTCTTGAATGATGCTTCATAAATAACTCTTTCTTGGCTAAACTTACTCTTCAAGTCTACTTGAAATTATGGAGCTAAAATAGCTGGGTTACCTTACTAGTTGTGGCTTCATTCGCTTAAGACTTAACCTAGTAGGAACACACCCTTCTTATATCTTACCACATACTCTTAAATTGTTTTGATTTCCCATCCCTCACGAACTTCGAGGTTTAAAGTATCCTTCAGCTTAACTTCCAAAATTTTCCATTAGAACTTGTGATATGTTCAAGTCGTCTCTACTTACCGCTATTTCGTATTATAAGAATTAAGCACTTAACACCTTCTCGTTCCCTAAGCTTCAGCTTAGCATTGTTCATTAATTCATTCTTGGATTACTACTCCGCTGCGCAACTCTGATTTTAAACAATTTGCTTTGGAATAGGAGTAATACACCACTATTACCATATAAATTCTCTTGACCAATCTTACTCATTTATAACTTTGTAGGTACCATAGGAGAACCATTTTACGGCTCGCTGCTTCACTTGCGACTTAGACTACCTGCTTATTCAAGTGTGGTAATCCTTCGCCGAAGTCCTCATACTAATAACAAGGGTCAACTTCATATCATGCATCACTTCAAAACTACTTACCTTATTGACTAGTTATCTTCTGACTTGTGTTGTCCTTAGATACTCTTCCAGATTCACATCTTTCGTATACTAAACCCACAGATGGGTCGAGTCCCGTTTACATTCCTTTTATTCTTATCCGTAAGGATTTCGTACTTATACTCTTTTCCGAGACAATTTCGGTTTCCATAATTCTATCATGTCCAAGTGGTTACACTTCGAGTTCCTTCGGAAACGAGCCATTTAGAATCAACTCAAACTCTCATTGGTCCTCTTGTGAATTCAATTATAAGTTACGTCTCTTCGAGTACCCGATTAATTGATCTTACTCTCAACGTTTATCATTACCTATTGGAATCCTCCAGTAACTTGTTACTGTATTCACAATTCAAATCTTGATCTTAATACTCGAATGATTCTCCATTTATAGTAAGCATCCTCCATAGGTCTATACATTTTACGCCATTCGAAGCATACCATCATAAGGTGCTCCCTTTTTAATTCCCAGAATAATTGCATAGGGAAACCCATCATTGAAGCCATAAGACTCCTTAACATCAACCACGACATTAACTTGCGTACTAGTGCCGATCTTTCTGATAATAAGCCTCAAAATACTTCTCGGTTAAAATTCCGATTATTTCTCAAAATACTAGTCTACTTTAATCTTGTGTTATTTTGAACTTGCCTTCTTCATCCAATCAAGGAAATTCGACTTTGTTCATCCATCAGTTCACTAAATCCCAACAACTTATTATTCAATATCCACTTTTCATTGAGTAAAATTCCAGTTAAGCTTAGCTTATTTCCAATCTTCTTACTATTAGGACACATCTGAATATCTGATTCACGCTTCGATATGCAGCAGGTCTTATTATTACCACTTATTCATCCATCTTTTTTCTTTGGTTGCATACCATCTTTTCTTCTATCGTGCCACGATAATTCCAGTGAGTTCAGACTCTGTAGTTTTTATCCGTCCCAAATAAGTCGCTTAATCCATAATTAATTCTCTTAACTGTTTGGACATTAAAATCTCATCCGATTCGAGTTCGATTCTTCAACACTCTATCTTTGTTGGGAGTCTAGGGGTTTTCAAAACTGATCGGTAATTCCTCATTCGAGTCTCTAGGTTTGGCACTGCAATTCCTTAACTCTATACTCAGAATTGTTACTTAGTACACACCTCACTTTAACTTCTCAAACTGCGGTTCCAAGTCATTCCTTAGAGTATCCCATGATTCCTTAATCCTTATGTCTTCCGCAGACGAGGCATCGTCCAACGACGCGTCCAACTGGGTTGAGGTGCTTCACCTTACTTTTTAAATATCTCTTATGTTTCTGAAACCTTGCCACTAACAGGCTTCGTTACTTTACAGTTTGATTGCCACCATTTGGCATTGGCTACTCCTTTGCTAATTCCTGTCTTAAAATTGAGACGTCATAAACTTCGCTCTTCATAAACTTCATTCCTCCTTGGTCACATTCAGCTCTCGGACATTTATCCTAACTGTCATATACTAGATTGAGTTGATCAGACTCAACTAGATGTGACATTTAGAACAATATCCGAAACCCAATGGTCCCACTACTTTATTGAATTTTTAATGACCCAAGGCAAGGTCTGAATCAACCAGGCTCTGATACCAATTGTAACACCCATACTAAATTATCTAGAATATTTAGCATGTGTATTAGTCTGATACTGGATACATTAAAATTTTCAATAATAATAATACATACAACTGAATGAGTACAAGTTGGCTCGTTTATACAGTTATCCAAATATCATTTACAAATACTTAAACATATGCTGATAAACTTCTGAGCTTGTCCATGACGAGCAACTGCACTCCATCCAGCGTCTCCCTGAAGAACTTCATCGGAAAACCTCTTGCTTACCTGTAAACTTGCACCAGAAGGATTGGGATGAGACATAATGTCTCAGTGAGCTCCACCCAACCTACTGTTGGCAACCTCGGGGAAACCTAGGGTCGCCATGCACTACCCCGTTGGCAATCTTGGGGATACCTATGATCGCCATCAGTCTCTACATATCTCGCGATCAAGGGGAAAACTAGGATCGCTATAAATCTTTATCATAATACTTAACGCATTCATAATCTCATACTTTGTGTGTCTCTCTCCTTCATTCTCCTTTTAACTTGTTAATCCGCTGCTTATACTTCTGATAACAGTTCAGAACCTGGTTCTGAACTTGTGTTAAGATTTTGAAAAGAAAAGAACAAGTTTTTGAGTCACACAATTCAACCCCCCCCCCCCCCCCCCCCCCTTCTTGTGTGTGTTTTGCTCACCTTCAGCCTGGCTTGAAAATTTTCTTGGGGAGTTTGTATGGTGATCTAATTTGTTTGAGATGCAGGTGACATATGAGAGTTGAAGAGGTTACCATTAGTATGTCTGATCAGATTGTCTAGGACACTTGAATCAACATCCTGATAGATGGATTGGAAAGATGATGATGGTAGGGGAATGATGGTGGAGGGATTTGAAGAAATATTAACAACCCGATTTTTAGTCTTAGATTTATTTATATCGTGAAATTCTGGCACGGTAGTTTCCTGATGTTATATGTAATGTTCCAACAAGCTAACGATAAACAAACAGAACAAGGAAAATATAAAAGATAGAAACGTAAATGGCACAAATTATTTGTTAACCCAGTTCGGTGACAAACACACCTACTCTGGGGGCTACTAAGCCAGGAGGAAGTCCACTAGTGTAGTCCTAGTTCTAAGTTCTCAACAAACTCCAAGTCTACAACTTATCACCTAGCTACTACCTATACTGACTTTAGCCTAGGAACTCCTAGACCTGAGATCCCATATCACATCCACTCAATCACACACCCTGTGATTACAGAAATACAAACAGTATGATGAAGACAACTTCAGACACAAACTAACATCGTACTTCAAAGCTTAGGTGTAGTATACAATATTACAACTGAGTTAAAACAAACAAACTTTAAGCTTTTGATATTCAGTAGCAGCAATAGAGTGGTATACAGAATAGAGCACACGACTCAACAAAGACAACCAAAAGTCGAAACCTTAAAATATTCTTTCAATGACGGCTTCGATTATTTTCTTCAAGAGTGGTGTCTTCTTTGTATAGCCTTCAGCAGCAACATATATTTGAATCAAATATTCTTCTCAGAAATATGTTGAAACAAATAATTCTTCAGAAATATATTTCCAAGATTCCTTCTAGAAATATATTTGAACAATTAAATCTTCCTTCAGGCTAAACATATATTTGTATCAAATATTCTTTTCAGAAATATATTGAAACAAATATTCTTCAGAAATATATTTTCCAAAATCTCTTTTGAAAATATATTTGCACAAATAAAAATATACATCTGGAAAATATCTTCCTTCTGGAAACACACGCAACTTGGAGAACAAGTAACATGAATGAATTCTTCAATCAAATCTTCAAAAGATCAGGTGCGATAATAAACAGCTCCAAGGCGCGAAATCAGGGCACACTGAAGTCGTATCCTCATGTTGGAACATTGGGTCCAACATCTTGCTTGTATATTTGATTTATCAAAAATGAAGCCAACATACAAATATTCAACAATCTCCCCCTTTGGCAAATTTTTGGCTAAAACAATCTGAGATCATACAGACAACCTAGAGGGATACCACACAAACATTTCTTCAATCATCATAAGCACTCAACCATGAAGAAAGGTAGCACATCTTCAAAAACTACTTCAAAAGAATTCCTCAAATGAAACGTAGCATATAAGAATATCGTGGAGTATCACTAAAGAGTATCAGAGGCATGCAACAGCGGAATAGAACACACGTATTACCAAAGTGAGAAAAATAAATCCCCACACATACAAGCAACTGGCACCGGATGTTTCAACATTTTTTAACACATCATGCCATACTACATATCACATACAAACACATATGTATATCACACAACATAGTATCACTCCCCCTGAATATATGCATATCACACAACACAATATTACTCTCCCTCAGGTAGTACTCCCTCTTAATACAAATAAAGCATAAAACTACCAAAACTACTCCCCCTTTTTAGCAACAATTTTGACAAAAACAACCATGCATTCACCAGGTGTAGAAAGAACAAGAACAACAATAGCAGAGCATGCGGAGTATTAGGTTACAGACCATAGGCACAAAAATCCATGGCATAGCCCACAAAGGATATCGGGAGCTGGCACACAGTCATAAAACATCTATTCTGAGGTTATAAGCATCCAATATAAACTAGTACATCACATCACCACACACATACTACTCCCATCATACTAACCATATAGTGCACAAAGCTGCTACAACCAAAGATAACACCATAGGAGACATACCATTTCCAACAGAGGCATAAGAAAAAATTGTTCTTGGAAACATCAGATACAGACCAGCAGAGATAACAATGTGTGGAACATGTGGTCCGACAAGTAGCCTATAGTCACAGGTCAAAGACACGCCCTTTTTGCTTCAAAGTTCATATGGCCTCACAATCTCAGGGTGTTGACTCAGAATACTCTCAGTGATTACACCCAGAAAGGCTTTTGGAAGCTTCACAACATATGTCACAGCTTGCTTCATAACATCTACCAACACCAATGACATTTCTCATAGCACATATCTTCTTCCTGCCAGGGGACATGATGTCTAGGACATCACCCTCAACATCTTTCTCAGTATCACTATATCATAAATTAGCAGCAGCAATTTTAAACAACCAAGAGATCACATCAAGTAAAATTCCTCAACATACAACAGTGCACATTAGAATCACACAAACATAGTACCCACACATAAAGTCTTCACAGAAGAACAAACACTTCATAGCAAACCACTAAGACACACGTAGTAATAGTTACAACATCTGACATTAATACCTCTGAGCATTAACATATTTGAACCTCAAAACTTCAACCCACATCAGGTTGATCTTCAATCACATCAGGTTGAGGATTCTCAGGAAACTCAACCATATCAGCATCAGTTTGGGGGATCTCAGAACTGGTTTCAACAACATTAACAAGTTGGGTCGGTGATGTTTCAGCATCTGGTATGACATCAGACTCAATTTGATTAACAGGTTAGAACAGAGCCAACAAGCACAAGATGTTGTTAAACAACAGAGTCTTTGGCAAGATCAGTGAAAGGAGTCATTTGGTCAGTTGATGGTTCAGAACAAGTTTCTTTAGTGAGTGGTTCACTAACAACATCATCAACAACAACATTTGACTTTTCTAGGGTCATATCAGAGATATGATTAACCTAGGTAACAGACTCAAAGACAGGTTCCACAGATGTTTCAACATTAGCATCAACATTTGGATCAACACAGGTTTCGACATTAGATTCAACATGAAAATCAGAAGCAGTTGCAGATGGTTTCAACGCATTCACATAATAAAAGCTTCAGTAACATCAAGATTTATATCCACATAATCAAAAGGGCTTGTGGACACAGTAACCGGTACAGGTGAAACAACAGGAGAACTTACATTTTCAGCAGTCTTCAGAATGAAAATGATTTCCCTTATTTCACATGCAACTCTAGTTATAGTAATTAGAAGGAGTTTGTTTGCACGTTTCAACACCTGTAATTGCTATAACTCCTCATGCAGACAAATTCTCAGTTTACCCCTCAACTTCTTAAATTGCTTTGTATCTAAGGCTTTGGTGAATATATCAGCTAATTGTTCCTCTGTGGTAACATGTTCAAGTTTCACTATGTTCTCTTCTACAAGATCCCTGATAAAATGATGACGAATATCAATATGTTTTATCTTGCTATGTTGAATAGGGTTTTTTGAGATATTGATTGCACTCAGGTTGTCGCAATACAATGTTAGAACATCTTGTTCAACATTATACTCCTTTAGCATCTGCTTCATCCACACTAGCTGGGAACAATTGCTACCGACTGCTATGTACTCTGCTTCAGTTGTGGATAGGGACACACAATTTTGTTTCTTGCTAAACCACGAGATCAGATTATTTCCCAGAAAGAAACATCCTCCAGAAGTGTTTTTTCTATCATCTACACTGCCTGCCCAGTCTGCATCACAATACCCAACTAACATAGAGCTTTCACTGTGAGAGTACAGAATACCATAGTCACTAGTGCTATTGATATATTTCAATATTCTCTTTACTTTAGTTAGATGACTCATTTTTGGTTCAGCTTGGTATCTAGCACATACCCCTAAAACAAAAGTTATGACTGGTCTGCTTGCAGTAAGATATAATAGGCTTCCAATCATGCTCCTATATTAACTTTGATCAACTGCAATCCCCTTTTCATCTTTGGTCAACTTCAAATAGGTAGCTGCAGGTGTTCTCTGATGACTTGCATTGTCCATACCAAACTTATTTACTATATTCTTGGCATATTTACTCTGAGAAATGAAGATTGTATCTTCCATCTGCTTGACTTGAAGTCCAAGAAAATGGTCAGTTCACCCACATGACTCATTTCAAACTCAGACTGCATTTGCTGAACAAAATGTTGAACCATCTAGTTCGACATCCCACCAAAAACAATGTCATCAACATATATTTGTGCTATCATAAATCTTCCATTCTCTTCTTTCACAAACAAAGTCTTATCTGATCCTCCTTTTCTGTAACCTTGATTAACAAGAAACTGTGTGAGTCTCTCATACCATGCTCTAGGTGCATGTTTTAATCCATATGGAGCTTTCTTCAACTTGTAGACATGGTTAGGAAAATTAGGATCTATAAATCCCTTTGGTTGTTCAACATAAACCTCTTCATGTATGTACCCATTTAGGAAGGCACTCTTCACATCCATCTGGAATAGTTTGAATTTAAGGATATGTTGGGTTTTTGTAGATTGGCTACATTTTGCAAAAACATCTACTAGCTAGATGCTGGGACAAATGCTGTAGCATATGGAACAGCTTTATGTGACTTGTGTTTTTCGCGCAAGCTAGCGCTTTATATTTGTGTACGCAATCTTCCAAAGATTTGCTTGAAGATTTATTTTCCTCTAGCTTGCTGATCAAGGCGCGTGTATCTGATTGAAGATTTGCTTGAAGTTTTATTTGCCATGCTATTTGTTCCACAAGATATCATTCTATATTTGGAAGCTTTTTATTATTTCTAGAAGATTGTTTCAGCTGGACCGGACAATGTCCACGTTCTATTTTGAAGCCCAAACCTGTGCTATCTCAGTATTATATATTTGTGAAGACAAACCCTAGTAGGGTAACTAAAAACCGTGTGTGTTAGCAAAGCGTGTGTTTAAGGTTTTTAGGGTTTCTTTTGTTAATTGTGAGCCTTGCTTGTATCTCCCTGATTCAAGCTAAGGACTGAGTTTGTTTGAGTTGTAATTGTAAGCTGCTCCTAAGCTTTTAAGTACGGAGTGAGTATGTGTCATTAGAGTGTGTTTCTCTTGGTGTGTTTTGCGTAGTTGATTACAATATTGATTGTGTTGTTGGTAGGAATTGAGACGGGGTCTCATATCTAGGAGTTCCTAGATAGAGTTGCCACTGGTAGGGTCTAGGTGCAAAGTCAAGTAGTGTGTCTGCGTTGGTCTTTTCACTAGAACTATAATAGTGGAATCATTCCTGGATTGGTATCCCCCAGAGTAGGAGAGTTGCTCCGAACTGGGTTAACAAACTCACTGTGTACTTTATATTTCTGCTGTGTTCCTTTTATTTTGTGCTTTGTTACGCTGCGTTATCTTAATTGTAGTTCTGAGTAGACAGGTGCTCGGACAGTTGTGCCAACATTGTGCACAGCATCTTTCAGTCAGGTTGCCAGGAATTTCAATTGGCATCAGAGCAGGCACCCTGTTCTGTGTGGGTGAGCTCCAGGGAAAGAATTTTCTGGCTTAATGGATAAAGAAGGAGGACTGGTGAACAGACCACCCTTGTTGGAAATGCGGTGGATGATTGTGTTGAGCGCAAACCGTCCATCATTGAAGCTTTCGTTGATGTCAAACCTTCCATTGAAGCTTGATGGACGAAATTGGCAAGTGCACCAAATCGTAACAAGTAATAAACTAGTAAGTTTATCATTCTCCACGGGGATCGTCATTCAACTTAGCAACTAGTAAAACTTATTTTAAGGGGTGAAATTAAAAGTTAAATGAATAGAATTGCAGCGTTTAATTACCCTGTCCAATGCAAGATTAGGGTTTGATTCAAATGATTAACGACGATTAGAGAATTCTTGAATCCCCCTCCGTCTCCGTTGGATTTGTAATTTAGAAAACAATCGGTTAATTATGTGTCTATTTGATTTAATGAATCAACGGTAAAACACTCACACAAAGCTTCTCACAACAACTATGTGCCGGAATCAACCTAGGTTAAGTACGACGTTGTCCAAAGAAAGGAGTAGAAACGGTTATAATTCAAACTTGAAATTCATTAATGATTAATTAAGAAACAAGTAATTAGAAAGCCAATGAACGAGTAAATTTCAGGGTTGTTAGCGCATACTTTAAACCTATGGATCAATCCTCAAGACGAATGTTCAAACCACTGTTGAAAATAGCATTAAGAATAGGCAAAATCAATTTAAATCAGACACAATAGAATATAACTGAATGAAAACTTTATTTAATAGAATCCAACAAATAAGAAGGGATTTATCTTGGAACCCTAATCACGATGTTTAGTTGCTCATGGCAACAGACATCATAATAAAACAATAGAAAAATATACCCTAGAGAGAACAATAGAAGGAAGAATCCTGCCTTAAAACTCTGCTGCTTGACCCTTGCTCTGAACCGTCAATGTTTCTGAATGAAAGATAATGAAGGAAATGGTCTCTATTTATAGCAAATGAATAACTAAGGTTTAAGAGAAGAAAATTGGGCTTTTTGCACCGATTCAGCTTGGAAAACAAGATGCAGGCACTTTTTGCCACTGCCTCAGGAACAAATGGTGCATGGCCAGGCGTAAATGGCTCTTGAGGCAGCCCCCGGAGTGCGAATTCTTGCGTTTTCTCCCGTTTTCAATCGTTCTTCCGTCAGGAAACTCCTAGGAACTTGAAATGAATTTTCTTCACTTTGTATTATCTTCAAGAGCCTTCTAAGAATTGTAACACCCCAATTTTTAGTATTAGAATTATTTAATATTATTATATTTGTTAATTGTTTTATTAATTGGGAGAATTGGTGAGTTAGTGGATTTTTAGAGTTTAAGGGTGTTTTGGTCATTTACGGGTAAAGGTTATTTTTGTAAAGTGTTAGGAATTAGAAATTTGTGAATTTAGAGAATAGAGGTGTATGAGTTGTAATATCCCGCTCAGACGTAACTTTTATCGTTATTAGAAGAATTAAGAGAGAGTAGTGGCAAAGTTGTAAATATGAGAGGAATGGGTATATAAGGAGATAAGTATGAAAATTATTCATTTTTGCTATCCCTTTCTCTCACTAAAAACAATCAGATTTTTCTCTCCCTCTCTCTCTAAGAAATCGGTCAGCACCAGCTGAAGTAGATAATATAGTCACAAGAAAGGGGGGGTTTGAATTGTGACCCTTTTTAAAATTTAATCCTGTACTTAAAAAATTACTTCTCAAGTTGTTTCTTGGAAGAACAAAGTTAAACAGACTTCAGAACGTTCTGAAGTGTCAGTTGCAGAATAAGATATTTAACTTCAGTGTTGTGTGTGTGATGTGTATGCAGTAATATAAAGAGTATAGGGAGAGAAGAAAGACACACAGAATTTTATAGTGGTTCACCCAATGTGGGTTAGTCCACTCCTCACAATCTTGTGAGAGTTTTCCACTATGATGCTTGAGATACCCTCTCAAATCCTGCACCTTACAATCTTGTCCACTTGGAACGGTTACAACCTGTATTCTCTAAGCCTCAGCAGGCTCTCAACCTTCTGTACTAAGTCACACCAGACTTTGTACCAAATTACTCAACCTAGACTTTAATACCCTTAAAACTAGATGAGATTTGCTCTTTACAATTGATTGGAGAATTTAAGAAGTGAGGTTAAGAAGAGGACTTTCAGAAGAGGAGGGGGAGAGTTTATCTTTGACAAGATAAAGAGAATTGATTTACACTTAGAGTGATGATCAATTTGAGATGCTAAAGCTTCAAACACTTTGTAAATGTTTTCTTGTATGCTTTGCAATTGTGTGTGTAATGCTGAGCCTTCCACTTCTATTTATAGAGTTCTTGGCCTTTTGTAACCGTTGGAGGGTGACCAATGGTCTTGTGCCATGTGTCCTGGGCCCCACTGACTTTTACTTGAAAATCTGGGTGAACATTCTGACTTTCAGAATGTTGTTCTGTTCTTGAGAATACTTCAGAATGTTGTTGCATTCTTGATGACATTCATCTGGGTTCATCATGTATGAATGAACATATGAATTTCTGGATTGCTGATAGACTCTTGTTTTATGCGTGCAGTTACATCAGAATGTTGCTGTGCCAAGAGCTTTGCAAATCAGTCTTGGATTGTGTGCAGGAGAGAGGAAAGTGGAACCATCACTTCATGCCCATGCTTTAGGGGATTTTGCTGATCTGTAACAGTACCAACCCCTTAGGTGTCAAGATCTCATGGATTCTGACTTTGAGATTGTGATTTGGCTTTTTGCTTAACTTTTCCAACTGCTTTACTGTAGCGTGTCAGAATTGAAGCATGTGCTGTATTGAACATTCTGAACTTCAGAATATCCTTTTTGTTTCACTTAGGATGACTTGTAAGACTACCATTTGATGTAATCAAATCCTAATAGTGAAACATAAATGAAGTGAGGTAGTGATATTCCCTTTTGGAATATTCTTGTTAATTCAATGTTCATAGTCTTAAATGAACATTGAATATCCTTTTTGACATTCAATTTGTAGATGCCTTTATTTCTTGATTGATCCATGCAAGTATGTTTTTCTTGGACATTTATTTATGTCACGTGTGGCATGCATGTTCTTGAATTTCTGGGTTGGTGTGTGAGCAGCTTTATGACAAGGTTTCAGAACCTGTGAACAACCTTCTGAACTGCATATCAGCTTCTGAACTGTGTTCAGCTTCTGATCAACATTGCTGCTACTGAACAGGATTTCACCTTCTGAACTGTGTTTAGCTTCTGGACTTCATTTTAGCTTCTGAACTGAGTCCAACATTCTGAACTATGTTCAGCTTCTGAACTGAGTCCAACATTCTGAACTATGACAAAGTTCTTTCTTTGATTCCTTGTATCTTGGTATTTGTTCCTGTCTTAATTAAACACTCAAGAGCACAAGTTAAATACCAAGAAACTAATCAAAGTCCATTAATCCTTTAATCATTTAGGGTTTGTTATCTTTAAAATTAATTAGGGATTTTGCCTCAACAATCTCCCCCTTTTTGATGATGACAAACCTATGATTTAGGATTATGGATTTTGATTAAAAATAAGAGAGGTTTAAGAGCTGAAATTTATTTTTATGCTCCCCCTCATTTTTATAATTCATGACATTGAGTTTTTAATAATTTTTAAAAGCTCCCCCTTATTTTTATAATTCATGGCATTATTAAGAGATGCAGATTTTTGAACCAAATGCATTTTTTCATTAATTAATCATGCTCATTACATCATATATGGTTCAAAAGCAAAAACTTAGCAAACAGAGGTGATCAAGCAAAAGTTGAAGTTTTAAGAACTCCAATAACTATTGATCACTGACCTACTTGGGCCTAAAACATAAAAACTTAAAGATTTAAATCCTAAAGCTTCTCCCCCTTTTGTCAACAGCAAGAAAGGTAGGGAGGGATAAGTGGAGGACACTCAGGGAGTTGAGTCTCCAGAATCTGAGGAAGGCTCAGAATCAAAGACAGATGGGTCTTCAAACACAGGAGGATTCATAGCCAATCCAGGAGCAGCAACTTCAGAGGTCCATTTTGCTAGGACACATGCAATCTTATGGGTTTTAGTTGCAACCCTAAGAGAACGTCTAGCAATTTTTTCAGCTTTGGATATTTGTGGTGTGGGAGCAGAAGTGGGGGCATCCATGTTTGTTTTTGAGTGACCTTCTTTTGAGACAAAGGTTTCAAGTGAAGCAAACAAAGTAGGAATATCAGGTAGTTGAGTGGTTGTTTTAAGTGTGGCTGGAGTAGGGGAGATATTTTGCGAAGTGTGAGGAGGGGATATCAGAAATTTGCTGCAAATGGCTTCTGACTCCATGGTGGAAGTAGACTGATTTAGGAATGGTGGTGGTGGTTGGTTAGCCAGAGGTTGGATTTGTTCAATAGGCAAAGATTCTGAAGCTATAGGAGCAGGATCTGCAGAGACTTCGCAGATGGAGGGAGTGGTATGATCAGGGAGAATGTTTCCTTCAACATTCTGTACTTCAGTTTCAGGCATTGTTTCAGGATTTTCTTTCTGAGAGTCCTCAAAAACACCATCTTCTGAGTTGATCCCTTCCATATTGAGATCAAATCCAGCTTGATTTCCATCTGATTGTTCAATACCAGTTTCTGGCTGGTCAGCATTGTCACTAAACATGTGGGTGACTAGGATTTCAGCTACATCATTCAGGTCCTGATCCTCAGCAGTCTTTTGTGCTCCTTCTTCCAGCTGAGCTCCTTCTTCAGCATTTTCTTCAATGTCTTGCTGAAATTCTTCTTCAGCAACTGTGGCTGGCTCAGCATGCTTTTTGAGAAGTGATTCATTATCCTGCTGACTTTCCTCCTCTGCCATTTCTTGAGATTCTTCAATATGCTGATCTTCAGCAACATTCTGATCTTCTGCAACATTCTGATCTTCTGCAATTTCCTGAGTTGCTTCTTTGGCAGGATCAGCACTCTCTTGGAATGTTTCTTCAGCAGAAGATTCATCTTCCTTTTGATGTTCTGTAGGATTTTCATCCATTGGCTCCTCTTGAATCACATTGTTAGCAGCTTCTACCTCTTTCTCTAGAGGAGGGTTTTGGACTTTCTCAATCTTCCTTTTCTTCTTTGTTTTTCTAACTTTCTGGTCTTGATGTCTTTTAACAGAACCAGATGTTTCAGATGCTGGAGGAGTGGGAAGGTTGGATGGAGTGATGTGCAACTGAGCCATGGTTTTTGCCGTGAACCTCATAAAGGTGTAATCACATTGTTCATCTTCAAGAGATACTTTGTTGTCCTTAAGGATGAGAGTGATTGGCATTCCATAGACTAGGGCACTGGTTTGTTTGGGATTCATACATGAATCAATCATGTGTTGAAGGATAATGAAGCAAAGGTTCAACTTTTTCTTGTTAATGAGATGAAACATGATGCAGAGATCAGTATCAGTCACAGCTTCATAGGTTCCTGACCTAGGAAGCAAGGTATGGCGTACCATATTGTGAAAGATTTTGGGTAGGTCAGCAAGATTTGTGGAGTTAAAAGGAAGGTTTGGTTTGGTGTATTCAAGTATGAGTTTGGCACGGTTTGTTCTTGCTTCAGAAAACCAGGAGGGAAAGAAGAGTTCATTACCTTCATTTGGGATTCTTAGAGCCTTTGATAGGGAAGCTTGAGTGAGTTTAATCTTAACTCCTTTGACAGTTGTAATGAGGGTCTTCTTTCTGTCTTTGGTTTTGATTTCCATTGAGCTGTAGAATTCCCTTACCAAATCTGGGTAGGTGAGTTCCTGAAGTGACACAAAGCTTGTCCATCCTTGTGCATCAGTGTATTCACACAGGTTCCATCCCCTCTTCTTCAGGTCAGCAAAATCAAAATACTTAGCCCTGCTTATGGGTCTAGGTGCTTTTTCCTTTTTGCCCTTCAGAATGGAGGTTATCTTCCCAATGTCTTTTCCTTTTCCATGCTTTTTGGGAGGAGATGCTTCTTCCTGCTCATCAGAAGGTTCTTCTTCTTCAGATTGAGATTTTGATTGAGATTTTTCTTGAGAGACAGAATTCTCTTTTTCTGGTTCAGAGGTTTGTTTGGGTGAAGTCTTGACCTTCCTCATGTATTGAGAGATGGTTGGATCAGAATCTTCCTCTGAGTCTGAGAGAAGGATCGTGGAGGCAGAAAATTTCTTGGCTTTTCCAGTTCCAGAGATGATTCTCTGAGACCTTCTGGGATGTTGAGAAGTTGAAGCAGATTTCTTAGGTTTAGTCACAGGCTTTCTGGGTTTAGAAGGTTCAGTGGTGGAGATGATGATATCAGGGAGAATGGTGCGCAGAGGTTGAGGTTCTTCTGGGAATTGTGGTGGAGCAGAACGAGGAACAGGGGTTTGTTCTTGTTCATTGATGCGAGAGGTATTTTTTGTTCTGGCCATGGCAGTGTTTTTTGCGAAGAGACAGATGAGATTTTTATGGTTTGGATAGTGTTGGTCTGATGAATATGTTTGAGTGGAGAGGTGGTTTGTTTATAAAGACAAACGTGTGGAAGAAGAGAGAGAGAAACTGATGATGGTGGTTTTATGGGAAAAGATGAAACTGAAAAGTGGTTGTATAGGAAAGAGAAAGTAGCCGTTTTAAGAGAAGAAAGGAGAGTGGCTGATTTGATAGTTCCCTTTTTGTATGGAGGTTAATGGTTTTAACACATTAACTCTAAGACAAGCATTTAATGCTGAGATATGGAGGGATTTTTGAAGAAAGATCACTTTATGGGAGTGACTCACTAACTTCAGAAAAATTTTACTGAACATTCTGAGTTCAGAAAACTATGCTGAACAGAGTGAACGTTCAGAGCCTGAAGAACATTCTGAACTCTGTTTGAACATTCTGAGCTTTGTTGAACATTCTGAAGTGATTCAGAATGATTCAAGGGGGTTTGTCCTAGGCCCTTAGTAATTCAGTTAATTAATCTTTATTGGGATTTTTCATAATTAGCAATTTTTCTTTGATAAAATTGAATCTATCCTCAACTAATGGTTTTGTGAAAATATCAGCTAATTGATTTTCTGTATCAATGAATTTCAATTCAATGTCCTTTTTCTGAACATGATCACGTATGAAATGATGCTTAATTTCAATATGCTTGGACCTAGAATGTTGAATAGGATTTTTTGATAAATTAATAGCACTTGTGTTGTCACAGAAAATTGGAACATTTAAGTACCTTAGTGAGTAATCTTCCAACTGATTTCTGATCCACAAAACTTGAGAGCAACAACTGGCTGCAGATACATACTCAGCTTCTGTTGTAGAGAGTGCAATGGTATTTTGTTTTCTACAGGACCATCCAATCAGGGCTTGTCCTAGGAATTGACAAGATCCACTTGTACTCTTTCTCTCAACTTTGTCTCCAGCATAATCAGCATCACAATAGGCTACAAGATCAAAACTACAGCCTTTTCTATACCAAAGACCAAGATCAGTAGTACCTACTAGGTATCTTAAGATCCTTTTTACAGCAGTTAGATGAGATTCTTTTGCACATGTTTGAAATCTAGCATATAAGCCTACTGCATACATTATGTCAGGTCTGCTAGCAGTTAAATAAAGCAATGATCCTATCATGCCTCTATATTCTTTTTCAGAGACTGATTTTCCATTTTCATCTTTATCCAAGCTGGATGATGGATGCATGGGAGTGGCCATTATCTTTGCTTCATTCATTTTATATTTTTTAAGAATATCTTTGACATATTTTTCTTGATTTATGAAAATGCCATTTGGAAATTGTTTGATTTGCAAACCAAGAAAGAAACCAAGTTCACCCATCATGCTCATTTCAAATTCACTTTGCATGAGTTTTGAAAAGTCTTCACACATTTTCTCTTTGGTTGAACCAAAAATAATATCATCTACATAGACTTGAACTATTAGCAAATCTGTGTTCTGAGTTTTTCTAAAAAGTGTGGTATTAATTTTTCCTCTAGAAAATCCATTGTCAATGAGAAATGTGCTAAGTCTTTCATACCAAGCTCTAGGAGCTTGCTTAAGACCATAAAGTGCTTTAGTGAGTTTGAAAACATGATTAGGTTTTTCTTTATTTATGAAGCCAGGAGGTTGACTTACATAAACCTCTTCATTTAAAACTCCATTTAAAAAGGCACTTTTAACATCCATTTGAAAAAGTTTGATGCTTTTATGTGCAGCATATGCAAGAAGAATTCTAATAGCTTCTAACCTTGCCACTGGTGCAAAAGTCTCATCATAGTCAATACCTTCTTGTTGGTTGTATCCTTGAGCAACCAACCTTGCTTTATTTCTGACAACTTTGCCATCTTCATCAAGTTTATTTCTAAACACCCATCTTGTTCCAATGATTGTCTTCCCTTGATCATCTGGAACCAAGTTCCACACTTTGTTCCTTTCAAACTGAGACAGTTCATCTTTCATGGCCTCAATCCATGAATCATCTATTATGGCTTCATTTATTGACTTGGGTTCCATTTGAGAGATCATAGCCATATTGTTCCCTTGAAAGGACATTCTGGTTCTTACACCATCAGTTGTGCTTCCAATGATTTGATCTACAGGATGATCTCCTATCATTCTCCAACTTCTAGGAGGGCTTTGTAGAGATGAGTCCTGAACATTCTGATCATCTTCTTTTTCTACAGAACTTACATTGTTCTGATTGTTAACATTCTGAAGTGTCTGATCTTCAGTATCTTCCTTTTCTTGGAGTTGAGAAGGTTCATCATATTCATCAAATATGACATGCATACTGACTTCAACTGTTTGGGTTTTTAAGTTGTACACTCTATAACCTTTGGATGTTGTAGAGTATCCCAAAAAGATAGCTTTATCTGATTTAGGATCAAACTTACCCAGTTTTTCTTTTGTGTTCAGAATGTAACAGTAGCAACCAAATATGTGAAAATAAGATATGCTAGGTTTGATGTTTTTCCATAATTCATATGGGGTTTTATTTAGAATGTTTCTTATTGAAACTCTATTCAAAATGTAGCAAGATGTATTGATGGCTTCTGCCCAAAAGTAATCTTCAACATTTGATTCATTTAGCATAGTCCTAGCCATTTCTTGCAAGGTTCTATTTTTCCTCTCAACAACTCCATTTTGCTGTGGAGTTCTTGCACAAGAAAAATTATGTGTAATACCACATTCATCAAAGAATGTCTTGAAGGAAGCATTTTCAAATTCTCCTCCATGATCACTCCTCACAGATATGATATTAGAACCTTTTTCATTTTGAATCTTTTTGCAAAAGTTTTGAAATGCTTCAAATGATTCATCTTTATGTTTTAAAAATAACACCCATGTAAATCTTGAGAAATCATCAACAATAACAAATCCATATCTTTTGCCACTAAGACTTGCAGTTTGAACAGGACCAAAGAGATCAATGTGAAGAAGCTCTAAAGGTTTTTGAGTTGAAATATATTCAATTGTTTTAAAACTGCTTTTAACTTGTTTTCCTTTAATACAAGCTTCACAGATCTTGTCCTTTTCAAAGTTAATCTTTGGCAAACCTCTAACTAGATCAAGTTGAGAAAGTTTAGCAATAGTTTTCATACTAATGTGACCAGCTCTTTTGTGCCAAATCCACTTATCTTTTTCAAGAGACATAAAACATGATTCAGCTGGAATTTCATTTAAGTCCAAAACATACAAGTTCTTTTTCCTTGATCCAGAGAAAATTAATTTCTTAGAGGAGGCTTGTCTTATTTCACATATGTTGGGTTTAAAAATAACTTCAAAACCACTATCACATAATTGGCTTATGCTAAGTAGATTGTGTTTCAACCCTTCTACAAACTGAACATTTTCTATCTTGGCAGAGTTAGTTTTACCTATTGTTCCTTTACCTCTGATTTTGCCTTTGTCATTGTTTCCAAATGTGACTAGTCCTCCATCTCTACTTTCAAAGGTTAGAAAGCAATTCCTATCTCCTGTCATGTGTCTTGAACAGCCACTGTCCAAGTACCATGGCTTTGTCTTTGCATTTTGAGAAGAGACCTACACTTGACATGAACAAAATCTTAGGTACCCATGTAATGTTGGGTCCTTGAGGGTTAGTCTTTCTAAGAGATCTTTTCTTATTGTAACATTCTGTTATTGTATGACCAGATTTGTTACAGTAAGAGCATATCTTCTTAGCCTTTTCAGCCTTTTGTGAACTTTCTGATCTATTGAGATGAGAACGTTCTGAGCTAAGATTATTTAACCTATTTTTTTCAAAATGTTTTTTATGAAAACATGCTGAGTCAAGATGCCCTAGCTTGTTACAGTATGAGCATTTTATCTTCATTTTTATTTCAGTTTCTTTTGGCAAAAGAACAGTTTTAAGAAGATTTTTGTTTGGATCTTTGAATCCTAATCCAGATTTTTCATTTGTTCCAGCTTGTGATCCCAGAATATTTTGAAAAGTTTCTGTGGATTTTATAAAACGTGAGAGATCATTTTTTAGTCCTTCAACTTCTGTTTTCAAAAGAATGTTTTCTTTTTGTACTTCAGAAGGTTTAGACAAAATTCCTTTTTGCTTTTTATTTAGCTCTCTTTGTTGTTCAGACATTTTAAAATGAGAGTCTTGCAAAGTTTGTATGGTTCTTCTGGATTCATCATATTTAATTTGAAGTTTATCTTTTTCAGCTTTTAGTTCAGAAAGTTCTTTTATCAATGATTGACATTTGTTAGATAGAAAATTTGAATCATATATAAGACTGTCAATTTTTCTTTCAAGTTCTTTTTGCAAGGAGTTAGGTTCATAGATAATTACCTCTTCCTCATCTTCTGATTTAGCCATCAAACTCAGGTTGGCTTCCTCATCTTCTGGTTCTGCTTCTTCTAGATCATCCCAGGTGATCATGGCTTTCTTTTTGAAGGGAGGTCTCCTTTGCTGTTTCTTGAGATCAGGACACTCATTCTTGTAGTGTCCAAGCTTGTTGCATCCAAAACAGGTGACTTGACTTTTGTCAGTCTCAGTTTTGTTAGTGTTAGTGTTGGGAAACTTCTTTCTGAGCTGATTTCTTCTCATCATCATTCTTTGAATTTTCTTGGAGATGAGTGCAAGTTCATCTTCAGCTTCTTCTTCCTGGACTTCTTCTATTTCATCCAGTTCTTCCACATCATCTTGAGTTGCTGATGATGTTTCTTGGGAGGCCTTCAAGGCAAGAGTTTTTACCTTTTTCACTGGTTTGTCTTCTTGAAGTATGACTTCATGAGCTCTCAGTGAACCAATAAGTTCCTCCAAGGTCAGAGAGTTTAGATCTTTGGCCTGGGTAATAGCTGTGACCATAGGTCTCCATGTGCTTGGAAGAGATCTTAATATTTTCCTGATTCTATCATGAGTGGAATATATCTTTCCAAGAGATCTCATTTCATTTACTATTGTTGTGAATCTAGCATACATTTCATCAATAGTTTCATTTTCACTCATTTCAAAGATTTCAAACTTTCTGACTCCAATGTCAATTCTAGTTTCTTTGACATGAGATGTTCCTTCATGGTGTATTTTTAAAGTGTCCCATACTTCTTTAGCATTTTGGCATTCATCAACTCTTTCACTTTCTTCCATGGTTAGTGCGCATGATAAAAATAATCTAGCTTTAGAGTTTAGTAATACCTTAGCTTTATCCTCTGGTGTCCATGCACTTTTTTCTTTTATACCTCCATCTCTGTTCATTGGAACATGATCTCCTTCAGAGATTACGGCCCACATGTCCGTATCTTGAGATCTAAGAAAAAGTTCCATCTTGCCTTTCCAGAAGTAGTAGTTTGTGCCATCAAACAATGGAGGTCTGTTTGCTGATCCTCCTTCTGTGATATACTTAGCCTTTGACATACTTCTTCCTGGATCTTTTCTCTAACACTTGTGTAAGTGTTCAAACCCTTAGAGCCAACGCTCTGATGCCAATTGAAGTAGATAATATAGTCACAAGAAAGGGGGGGTTTGAATTGTGACCCTTTTTAAAATTTAATCCTGTACTTAAAAAATTACTTCTCAAGTTGTTTCTTGGAAGAACAAAGTTAAACAGACTTCAGAACGTTCTGAAGTGTCAGTTGCAGAATAAGATATTTAACTTCAGTGTTGTGTGTGTGATGTGTATGCAGTAATATAAAGAGTATAGGGAGAGAAGAAAGACACACAGAATTTTATAGTGGTTCACCCAATGTGGGTTAGTCCACTCCTCACAATCTTGTGAGAGTTTTCCACTATGATGCTTGAGATACCCTCTCAAATCCTGCACCTTACAATCTTGTCCACTTGGAACGGTTACAACCTGTATTCTCTAAGCCTCAGCAGGCTCTCAACCTTCTGTACTAAGTCACACCAGACTTTGTACCAAATTACTCAATACCCTTAAAACTAGATGAGATTTGCTCTTTACAATTGATTGGAGAATTTAAGAAGTGAGGTTAAGAAGAGGACTTTCAGAAGAGGAGGGGGAGAGTTTATCTTTGACAAGATAAAGAGAATTGATTTACACTTAGAGTGATGATCAATTTGAGATGCTAAAGCTTCAAACACTTTGTAAATGTTTTCTTGTATGCTTTGCAATTGTGTGTGTAATGCTGAGCCTTCCACTTCTATTTATAGAGTTCTTGGCCTTTTGTAACCGTTGGAGGGTGACCAATGGTCTTGTGCCATGTGTCCTGGGCCCCACTGACTTTTACTTGAAAATCTGGGTGAACATTCTGACTTTCAGAATGTTGTTCTGTTCTTGAGAATACTTCAGAATGTTGTTGCATTCTTGATGACATTCATCTGGGTTCATCATGTATGAATGAACATATGAATTTCTGGATTGCTGATAGACTCTTGTTTTATGCGTGCAGTTACATCAGAATGTTGCTGTGCCAAGAGCTTTGCAAATCAGTCTTGGATTGTGTGCAGGAGAGAGGAAAGTGGAACCATCACTTCATGCCCATGCTTTAGGGGATTTTGCTGATCTGTAACAGTACCAACCCCTTAGGTGTCAAGATCTCATGGATTCTGACTTTGAGATTGTGATTTGGCTTTTTGCTTAACTTTTCCAACTGCTTTACTGTAGCGTGTCAGAATTGAAGCATGTGCTGTATTGAACATTCTGAACTTCAGAATATCCTTTTTGTTTCACTTAGGATGACTTGTAAGACTACCATTTGATGTAATCAAATCCTAATAGTGAAACATAAATGAAGTGAGGTAGTGATATTCCCTTTTGGAATATTCTTGTTAATTCAATGTTCATAGTCTTAAATGAACATTGAATATCCTTTTTGACATTCAATTTGTAGATGCCTTTATTTCTTGATTGATCCATGCAAGTATGTTTTTCTTGGACATTTATTTATGTCACGTGTGGCATGCATGTTCTTGAATTTCTGGGTTGGTGTGTGAGCAGCTTTATGACAAGGTTTCAGAACCTGTGAACAACCTTCTGAACTGCATATCAGCTTCTGAACTGTGTTCAGCTTCTGATCAACATTGCTGCTACTGAACAGGATTTCACCTTCTGAACTGTGTTTAGCTTCTGGACTTCATTTTAGCTTCTGAACTGAGTCCAACATTCTGAACTGTGTTCAGCTTCTGAACTGAGTCCAACATTCTGAACTATGACAAAGTTCTTTCTTTGATTCCTTGTATCTTGGTATTTGTTCCTGTCTTAATTAAACACTCAAGAGCACAAGTTAAATACCAAGAAACTAATCAAAGTCCATTAATCCTTTAATCATTTAGGGTTTGTTATCTTTAAAATTAATTAGGGATTTTGCCTCAACACCAGCAGCTGTAGTACATCAGTTTCCTTCCCTAATTTCTTGAGTTGAAAGCAAGCTTTTGGGGATAGTTTGGAGCAAGAGGAAGCTTAAGGAAAGAGCAAGACAAGCTAGGGTTTTGGTAAAGGAAGGCTGTCAAAAATCAGCACAATACTAAGTGAGTTCCATAGAGTAGCAGTACCCTTGTGGGTTTAATTGTGTGATGATTATAACTGAATTTCTAAGTTATTAGGAAAGAAAGTTAGTTTTCCCTTATTTTGATTCTATGCTTGATCCCGTTTAATCCTCAAGTACAGTACGTTTTAGAGTTTTAAACTGTGTCCCTGGCATGTTGTCAAAGACCACTGAGCAGTTGGGTATCAAGTTTTAAGATTAAAACATGTTTTTCAAAAATCTGTGTTCTGCTACAGTCGCAGAGCGACGCCATGGTCGCAAAGCGGAGTAGCAGTGTCTTACTACTGTCTAGCCATCGCCTAGACTTCGCTCTGCAAAGTGATCAGAAGCTGAGTTTGCAGAGCGAAGCTTTCAGACGCTCTGCGAAGCTTCAGAAGCTGACTTCAGAGTCTGAAGGTTCAGACGCAGGTGATCGCAGAGCGACACTCAGGGTCGCAAAGCGAACTAGCCTGCCAGAGTCTGAAGGTTCAGACGCAGGATTTCGCAAATCGAAGGTAGGGGATCGCAGGGCGAAGTCGCCCAGAATGACATATTATTTTCAAACAATTGTACCATGCCAATGATCTTTGATATGCTTTGGGGTAGTGTTATACATGAACCTACAAGGATTAATCTGGGACAAGGATAGGTATCATACAGAGAGATGGGTAATTAATCCATAAATTATCAAGTAGTTAAGAGGTTAGTTTTCAGGTTTCCCTTAACTAACCAGAATAGTATGTACTCATTAAGCGTACAAGTACAAGGAATATATATATATATATATATATATATATATATATATATATATATTAACTATTCAAAGCCTCAGATAGGCATAAGGGGTTCAGATACCTAACATGATCTAAGTGGCTTATGAGTACGATAAGCTTAGAACCTTATTCTATAGGTTAAGTAACACATGATTATTTATGTAATGAATGCATCAGATATGCATAATTTCAGACAATGCATCAGATATGCATATGTTCTGAACGGTGTATCAGATATCTACATGCAAGATAAGTTGTGTATCAGATATACATAACGATAAGAGGAGTCCGGTGATCGGTTATCAGAGGAATGTGCTTCGGGGTTACTCCACTCGGGGGCATTCCATAAAATGAACTCGGATAATAATGTTTGTTACACGCTAACATCTAACATGTATTTTCAGTTTATACTATTTATGTTATCAGGCATTATATACCTCAGATAGGTATCAGGTGGTGATTATAGTACAAGAAAAAAAGCATTTTGCGACACTTGCTTTGCGACCCCCGTCTATGAACTGTCGCAAAATAGACATTTGCGACAGTGACTGCGACTGGTAGTCCCAACGGTCGCAGATTTTTTGGCTGCACTTTCACTTACAGCTTTTTGCCCAAATATTTTGTCACTCCCGCTTTCTTTAATTTCAATATCCCTCTCACAACTTCAAAACCCTAAAACCAATTTTATTCCTCATTCACACTTTCCCCTCAAAGCTTTGCTCTCACCATCAGTAACCCTCTCACCCAATGAAATTGAATCACTGTTCCCTTCAAAGCTTTGCTCAATCGAAGCTTTGCTCTCACCCAATCTGAAATCAAACCACTGTTCCCCTCAAAGCTTTTCTCAATCGATTCACTTTTCCTTTTTCCAATCTCAATCGGTTCACTCAATCACCTCTTCCACCTCAAAGCTTTGTTCGGTTTAGATTCAGATTCAATCTCAATCGAAGCTTTGTTCAATTCCTTGTTGTTCCTTTCTCCACCTCTTCCTTTTTCCAGGTTATAATTTCACTCCCAGTTCACCACTTCTGCCTTTTCGGTTTTTTTTTTTTATCTAAGAATTTAATTTTTAAAATTTTCTACTTTTCTTTTGATTTGAGTGTTATTTTTTGTTAATTTCTTGATTTTTTAATCCTGTGTGATTTCTTGATTTGAGATTTGCTTGCGCTATTTCAGTTAGCGCATTTCGGTTTCGCAGTCGGGTGTCACCGTTGTCCACACTTAAGCTCTCCTATTGCACCTTCTTAAGGTAAACCCTTCTTTTGACACGTAGTTGTGATTTTGATGAGTTTTGCTGAATTTTGAATTGAATACTTATAATGTTAGGTTTTAGAATTGAAATGTTAGTGTGTTTGTTAATGAAGATTCTGAGATGTTGTTGTTGTTTGATACTTTGACTTTGTTAATGATTTTTTGGGTGGATTTAATTTTGGTACTAAGTTGTTTCGATTTAGTTTTGGTTCTAAGTTGCTTTAAGGTTAGAACAATGATTTATATTTTTTCTATTTGATTGCATAATTTGAACAAACTTACATTTATGCAGTCATGTGTGTTCGTGTCATTGTTGTTGTTGTTGCGTGTCACTGTGTGTTTAGAATCCCAACTTGAAAATTTATCTATTTTGTGGAGTTCGGTCAATTTTGCATATATCTTCGACAACAGAGTGGCTGCTATTGTTTTCTATTATGCACTGCATTAAGGTTACATAGTAAAAATTTTTGTTTAAATATTACGCTTTTAGTTCCACTCACTACGCTCAAGCGTCTTCCCACTTATCAGCGAATATGAGTCATACTCAACGTGAACGTCAATGCAACTTTTGATGGTTTATTTGATAATTTTCATTTAGCCAGCACTTCTAAAGAATTAAAAATAGAAAACATTCATTGAATGATATAGCTTTCTAGGTTACTACGGTAGTTTGAGAGTATTACATTTGTTGCAATTTTGTAATACAGACCAAGGTAGACAGTATCACGATCCAACTTGTAGGGTATTCTTATTTCTTTGCCAGTGATTGAAATATTTTACTAGGATTGATGGAGTTATTTATTCTTTTCTTTCTTTGTTATAGTGTCTAAAGTATTTGTTTAACCTGTTATAGTTTGATTGGATCTACGATTGTAGGCTCCAGTTCTTCTAGATATTCTGGAGAAAATGAAAAGGAGTGGCAGTCCTTTCTACCCTCAGGTAATTGTTGAGTTAATAATTCATATGAGTTTGATGCATCAGGAACTTGCTTGTTTTTCCATTATCTAGCATTCAAGTTGCTGGTGCCAAATCTTGTAAGCTGCACTAAAAAACTCAATTCTGTAATTTATGATGTTTTTGTAACTGATGTTTTCATCATCTGATAAAAAGGTTATTCTCATGTTGTTGACAGTTGTTAATGGTTGATGGAAATGGAATACTTCATCCCCGAGGCAAGTTTGCTCTGTATAGAAACATTTTGCACAGAGTCATGCACTGTTTTTCTATTTAAGTGATTGATGATTTTTTCTTTTCTTTGAACTTAGCTTTTATGAACTTGCTTTTTCAGCTGTCCAGCCATTTTTACTAGAGTTTTACAATGCTGTTCAATAACCTCTAACTCATTCATAGATCATAGCATGTGTTGTTTGATTTTGTTGGTGGTGACTAGTGTTCTGGCTCTTGATGTGTGACTATAATGATTATTCCATCTTGTTGTATCGTCACTAATTAATCTCTGATAATGTGTAGGAGACAAGACTCAAGGAGCTTTTTGATAGTATTCCTAGCTTGGACGAACTTCATGCTTTGGGTGGAGAGGGTTATAGGGCTGATATCATTCTCGTGGATGTAGAGAAAGATAAAAAGCTATCCATGTTGAAGCAACTGATTGTGGCATTAGTTAAAGGATTAAACTCAAATCCAGCTGCAATAATTAAGAAGATAGCTGGATTGGTATGTATTTACTATATTTTATTGTGCAGCTCATGTTTCTTGTTCAAGTAATCCAACTGATTGTTGTTAATATTGCATTTAACTAATTATGCTGTCAAATAATTTCCCAAATAGTCATTGCCATAGAATTTTCCAGAACATTTTTATTTTAGATTTTTTGACTGGGCTGTGTTATTTCTTTGATTTCGGAGTTTAGCCAGCTACAACTTTGATTTGAAGAAATCATTTCATTGTAATTATTAGTGCCAAGTCTGTTGGTGGGCATTACAGGGGGTAGATCATTCGTATGATAACCTTTTAATTGCCTCCATCTATTATATAGTTTATTTTCTAAACTAATTTAAAGATGATTTGCATTTACATTGACCTCTATTTTTGGACAGGTTTCTGATTTTTATAAGCGACCCAGTGTGGAAAGTCCAGCAAAAGCCGCGTTTGATGAAACCTCTCACATTCTTGAGAATCGTGGAGTCCAGATGCTGGGGCAAATAAAGCACGGTTCATGTCGTCCTCGAGCTATCTTATTTAAAGTATTAGCTGATACTGTGGGTCTTGAAAGCAGGCTCATGGTGGTAAGCTCTTATTTCTGTTGGTAGACTTAATTTCTGTGCAATACTGAGTATACTCTTGCCTGCTTGTTTGCTATTGTTTCAATATAGGTACATATTTACTATGCGTTTGTCAAAAGATTTATTAGAAATTTTTTAATCTTGTTTACTAGTTTACTTCTCTCTTTTCACCTAGGCAGATAAGGTCACTATTTGTTGTTGTTGTTCAATTTTGTTCATCATTATTATTATTATATAACTTTCCAAGAGTATGTCTTGTAAGTTGTACCGTGATTCTCTTTAACAGGGCTTGCCCAATGACGGGGCTGTCGAATGTGTAGATTCATACAAGCATATGTCTGTGATAGTTGAATTAAATTCAGTGGAAATGCTGGTTGACCTTATGAGATTTCCGGGTCAATTGTTACCAAAATCAACCAAGGCAGTTTTTATGAGTCATATATCCGCAGCAGGAGAAAGTGATTCAGCAGAAAATGATTCTTGTGATTCGCCATTAGAACCAAACAGTCCTCTATTTGGAGTTTCAGAGAGGTTAGTTCCTAACAGGTTTGAAAACTGTTGCCATCGTTGCTTGGGCTTACTATAGTTATGTTCCTCTTCAGTTCGATTTTTGTCCTCCTAAGTTCAATTGTACAATACTGTTGTAGTTTGTTAGAGTTGTCTCAAAACAGATACCTTTAAGTTCATTGTAATAGCTTCCTCTAGAAGCTTCAGAGTTAGTTAGATTCCTCTAGAAACTTCAGAGTTAGTTAGACTGTTAGTTCTATTTCCCTAATTATGCATGAGTTAGTTAGAGGGTTGTAACTAACTGACTCAGGTATAAAAACTACAGTCCCTTACAGTGTAACTCATTTTAACAATTAATACAACTTGTTTCTCTCAAATTCTCTAGTTTCAACAATGGTATCAGAGCTTCTTCTAACAACTAGCTTTAAGTTCATTGCAATAGCTTCCTCTGGAAGCTTCAGAGTTAGTTAGGCTGTTAGTTCCATTTTCCTAAATATGCGCCGAGTTTGTTAGAGGGTCGTAACTAACTAACTAACTAACTAACTCAGGTATAAATACTACAGTCCCTTACAGTGTAACTCATTGAAACAATTAATACAATTTCTGTTACTCTCAAATTCTCTAAAAAAACATGGTATTCCTCCTAAAAAACATAGTTATTCTATTGCCGCTTTAAGCTCTCTTGTTGATTAATGTAGATGCATGTGACATTGTGCTACAAATTAATGAGTTGGACCGAAATATGGTTGTATGATAGAACGTTATGCATGAGTTAGTTAGAGGGTTGTAACTAACTAACTCGGGTATAAAAACTACAGTCCCTTACAGTGTAACTCATTTTAACAATTAATACAACTTGTTTCTCTCAAATTCTCTAGTTTCAACATGGTATCAGAGCTTCTTCTAACAACTAGCTTTAAGTTCATTGCAATAGCTTCCTCTGGAAGCTTCAGAGTTAGTTAGGCTGTTAGTTCCATTTTCCTAAATATGCGCCGAGTTTGTTAGAGGGTTGTAACTAACTAACCAACCAACTAACTAACCAACTAACTAACTCAGGTATAAATACTACAGTCCCTTACAGTGTAACTCATTGAAACAATTAATACAATTTCTGTTACTCTCAAATTCTCTAAAAAAACATAGTATTCCTCCTAAAAAACATAGTTAACTCATTGAAACAATTAACTGATTTCTGTTTATGTGAACTCTGATTTCTGTTATCATTTTTCGAACTCAGTGGCAATGATATCTAAACGATCTCCAAGTCACACATAACAATTTTAAATTTATTGCGAGTCCTTTTGTGTTTCACAAATTTGGGCAAGCCTTCTATAAAAGGAGTTTATCTTAAACTAAGCAAGTAAAGGTGTATACACTATCCACCATTAATTTGATTTAATGGGCATCATGATCGTGACTTCACTAAAGGGTTGATAATACCCTTACTTTCTCTCTTCAGTGTAGCTGCCCCCAAATATTTCTAGTTACCACATGGCAATCGTCTTCCTAATTTGTCCATGTACATGTTGTCTTTTTGCATATAAAGGCAAGGGTATTTAAACGATCTCTGAATTGTATGCATAAACTTAACATTTGAAATATTCATGGTCTGTCTTCTTATGTTTGAAATATTTCTGGTTTTGCAGTCCAGAACACCCATCATTTCGAGCACGTGCACGGTCCATGCTTAGTGGTGATAGGACAGAATTTAGAGATTTTGCTGATAACCAGGCTACATCAAGGTTTTTACTTTAAGGGTCCCTTGACATTGTTGTTCAAGTTGTTGCTTTGAGACGATTATTTATGTTCCTTGATGTGAGTGTGCCTTTCCTCTTCAAATAGATTTGTTAAATTAGACAGGATTTTAAGGAATATAAATATTGTTTGCTATTGGCATTTGTGGAATTATATACACCATATTTTTGTCCTTTTTCCTTAATATCTTATTATTTAATTAGATGATTTATGAGGTGTTCATCCATTTCTCAGATCAGCTATAGATCAGATGGTGCATCCTCATCAGAAGCTCGTAGGATACGACGAAGAAGCATCAGCATTACGCCAGAGATTGGGGATGATATCGTAAGGTTGTTTGTTGTTCCTTAATGCTTCTGGGTTTGTACTTACTTCTTTGTGGAGTGTTGTACTTGGTTTGCATTGTGTGGTCTTTGGAATGTTAGTAGATCGCTGCTTTTTCATTTTTTAGTTAGTTGTATTCCACATTATTTTTTATTTGGACATTTGCATGCTCATGCCAGTTCCTTGATGTGTTAAATTCTAATAGCTATGTTAGTGTTAGATTCTGGTTCATGTTTTCTAACCCCTGTAAGCTTTCTAATAGCTAATTATTCTCTAAGCTTTCTAACCCCTGTAGCTATTAGATTATGTAATCAAATGTTTTATTTCTTAATCAAAGTGTTAGATTCTAAAAAAAAAGAATTTGGAATAAACACAAACTGCTATTGGAATCATGATGTTGAAATAAACAAAAACTGCTTCATGTTTTACTGATATTGGAATAAAAATGTTAGTTATGATTGAGTACTTTGATATTGCTAATCATTGTCTTATTTATTTTTCTTCTTTCCAGCCAACAAATTTAGGATCAGCAAAAGATGGTAGACATTCATCTGATTCTAGCCATCGCCTTGAGGATCATTGAAGCAACATCACTAAGGAATACTAGGGAATATTTAGATATTTTATGGACTTCTAATTCTGATACAGTTGTTTTCAATGTTTAGCCACTAGTGTTTCGGTTTTTGAATGTTAATACTACATATACTTTATCTATTGTTTTGGTTAAGTTGATGTATGGTTCTATTTTGCTACTCTTGGATTATTATTTTGTTACTCTTGGTTAAGCTATAAAAAAAAAAATTAAATCAGGTCATCTCAATTTAAATCAGCTCCTCTCAATTTCAAAAATAAATAAATAATTGCGACTGTTCAAACAGTCGCGGAATAATAAATTCAAAATTTTAAATCAGTCATTTGCGACTGTTGGTTGAACAGTCGCAAGTCCCTTCCTTTGCGACTGTTGGGAACCGTCGCAAGTCCCTTCAAAACCATGTGAATGCTCTTCCTTTGCGACTGTTACTAACAGTCGCAATAGCCTTTGCGACTGTTGGTGCGACTGTTGGTTGAACAGTCGCAAAATACCCTTTGCGACCCCAATTTCTGTGTCTGTTGGGGAACAGTCGCAAAGGGATATCTGCGACCCTTCTAACAGTCGCAATCCATGATTTTAGAAGTCGCAAAATGCCTTTTTTCTTGTAGTGATAGGAGTCCCCTCGATCACTAAGTTATCAGGATATAGTCTAAGTTATCATGGCTATACAGTTATCAGATAAAATCCCTTTATGGGAAAGGTTAAAGCTTGGCAATCATAGGATCCCCGAGATTGCCAAAGTAGGCATGGCGACCCTAGGTTCCCTGAGGTTGCCAACAGTAGGTTGGGCTGGAGCTCACTGAGACATTATGTCTCATCCCATTCCTTCTGATGCAGGTTCACAGGTTGCACGCAGCAAGGGTAAGGAGAAAGCTATGGATTGAGCGTGCCGGTTTTCCTGATGTTTCAGTTATTTGTTTTCAGATGTTGTATTATGATGTATATTATTAGAAAAGGATATGTATAAACACTTGGTTGTATTATTACTATGTGATGTAATATTATGAGATAACTCTCAGCATTGTAAATTAATGTATCCAGTACGAAATTTTAATACTCGTATAAGATCCTAGGCAATCTTTATATGGGTGTTACAATTTGGTATCAGAGCAGGTCGATTCAGATCGTTCCTTGGGTCATTAAAATACAATCCAATTATATGGATCTCTTGGATCTAGGACATTATTCTAAATGTTATATCTGGTTGAAACTGATCACTTTGACTTGTATATGACAGTTAGGGTAAGATGTCTGGGAGGAGAAGAGGTCCAGGAAGGCCTAGAAGGAATCAGGCTAATGAAGAAGCAGGAGGAGACCCTAACATGGATTTCTGGGCTCAGATGATGCAACAGCAGCAGGCGTTGCAACAACAATATCAGGAGCAACAAGCTCAGACTGCACTACAGCATCAGCAGATGATGCTTATGATGCAGCAGCAAGCCCAACAGCAGGCCCAGTCCCAGCATCAATGGATGGAAATGATGCACCATGGACAAGGGTTCCAGCAGCAACCTCCACCGCCTCCAGTGGTTGGTAATCCTGTGTTCCGGGAATTTAATAGACATCACCCTCCAGAGTTCAATGGAGAAGGTGATCCCCAGGAAGCCAGAAAGTGGATAAAACAGATGGAAAAGATCTTCCGAATGGCCGAGTGTTCAGAAGCTGATAGAGTGGTCTATGCCACAAATCAATTCAGAGGTGCATCGGAAGATTGGCGGGAATCTGCTCAGCGCAGGATGTTGGCGAGTGGTATAGAAGTGAACTGGTTAAACTTCAAGGAAGTGATGCTGGAGAAATATTTACCTTTGTCTTACAAGGTGAAGAAGGAACAGGAATTCCTCGAATTGAAACAGGGTAACATTTCCGTTACGGAGTTCAGTAAGAAATTCGAGGAGTTGTCTTTTTATTCTACACACAATGAGTACGCGGGGAATGAAAACTGGAAGATGAATCAATATAAGAGAGGCTTGAGGGGCGAAATTGACACCGCTGTGAGCCTTCAGAGGAATACAGGTTATGATGAGCTAGTTCATGATAGTTTGATTGCAGAAGCGGGTTTTGCAAAGACCGCTAAGGAAAGGGTTGTAGCTTTCGAGAAAAAGAAAAGCAGATTTCAAGATAAATACCATGATAAGTTAAAGCCAATGGGTTCCCCTCAGAGAGGGAAGCAACCATACTCTCCACGGACATATCCTACTTGCAAAAATTATGGGAAATTGCACTCTGGAGAATGCATGAAGGGCGCAGGTGTGTGTTACGGGTGCAGGCAACTGGGGCATGTTTTGGCAAATTGTCCAGACAGGAAGAATAGAAGTGGAGCTGAAGGTACTACCACTAGCAGGGGCAGAGTGTATTCCTTGGATGGTCGGAAAGCTTTGGCCAACGAAGACTTAATTGCTGGTATGTGCTATCTTGGTCAGAATCCAGTTAAGGTTCTTTTTGATTGTGGTGCATCGTGTTCTTTTATTTCTTATAAGTGTGTAGAAACTCTTCAATTACCGATGTCACCATTGACTCCTCCTATGACGGTGTCTACCGCTACAGAAGGCGGAGTTGTAGCAAGTTATGTATGTGAGAATTGTCCTATCACGGTATCCAGTAAGACGTACTACATAGACTTGGTGTGTCTCCCCATGGTACAACTTGATGTGATTCTAGGAATGGATTGGCTCTCTGCTAATCATGTTTATATAGGATGTGCTGAAAAGAGCATATTTATGCCAACAAGTGATACAACTGAAGGTGTGGCTTTATCCGAATTGATTAATCGCACCCATCAGTTAATTCAGTTTATTTGTGCTCAAGATAGGGGTTTTTATGTGATGGTTATTGTGACTTCAGAATCAGAGCTAGGTCCCAGTGACATACCAGTTGTTAATAATTATCTAAACGTTTTTCCGTCTGAGATAATCAGTTTACCCCCATAACGTGAAGTTGAATTCTCTATAGACCTCATTCTAGGATCGGAACCAATATCTGTGGCGCCGTATAGGATGTGACCAGCAGAGCTTAAGGAATTGAAGTCCCAGTTAGAGGACTTAATTCAGAAACATTTTATCAGGCCTAGTGTGTCACCTTGGGGTGCGCCAGTTTTGTTGGTTAAGAAGAAGGATGGTAGTATGAGATTGTGCATAGACTACTGCCAGTTGAACAAGGTAACTATCAAGAATAAGTATCCTCTTCCAAGGATTGATAATCTTTTAGATCAGCTCAAGGGAGCAACGGTATTTTCAAAGATTGACCTCAGATCAAGATACCACCAGATTCGTATCAAATCATCAGATGTATCTAAGACAGCATTCCGAACGCGTTATGGACATTACAAATTCCTAGTTATGCCTTTTGGAGTGACTAATGCCCCAGCAGTGTTTATGGACTACATGAACAGAATTTTTCAGCCTTATATGGATCAGTTTGTGGTGATCTTCATTGATGATATTTTGATTTATTCAAAGGACCCTCAAGAACATGCTCAACATCTGGAGATTGTTTTGAATATTCTCAGAGAAAAGCAATTGTATGCCAAATTCAGTAAATGTGAATTTTGGTTGTCAGAAATCAAGTTTTTGGGTCATGTTATCTCTCGAGGAGGAGTGTTAGTGGATTCATCGAAAGTTGAAGCCGTCCTTAATTGGGCCAGACCAACGAATGTGACTGAAGTTAGAAGCTTCTTGGGCTTAGCAGGTTACTACCAAATATTTATTATGAGGTTTTCTCAAATCGCTTTGCCTTTGTCACGTCTCACTAGGAAAGAGGTTCCCTTCGTGTGGGACTAGGAGTGTGAGAAGAGCTTCAAGGCTTTGAGGAAGAAATTACCTAAGGCTCCAGTGTTAGCAATACCAGATCCCGAGAAGAAATATGTTGTATATTGTGATGCGTCCTCTAAAGGGATGGGTAGTGTGCTTATGCAGGAAGGGAATGTAATAGCTTATGCTTCTCGGCAACTTAAGTCTCACGAGGAGAATTACCCCACTCATGACCTTGAATTGGCAGCTATAGTTTTTGCTTTGAAAGTATGGAGGCACCATTTATATGGAGCGCAGTTCGACTTGTTCAGTGACCACAAAAGCTTAAAGTATTTGTTTGATCAACGGGAATTGAACATGAGGCAGAGAAGATGGATGGAGTACTTAAAGGATTTTGATTTTGATCTAAAGTATCATCCAGGAAAGGCGAATGTAGTTGCTGACGCCTTAAGCAGGAAGTCCTTGGTGAGAGCAGAGGTGTTAATGCACACTTGTGGATTGTATGAGAAATTTAGAGATCTTAATCTCAGTGTCACGGAGTTGGACAATGGCGTTTTGTTGCGAAGATTAGAGGTCACTTGGGATTTGCGGTCCAGAATCGCACATGCTCAAGAATCAGATATGGATCTTCAGAGAAGGATCGGACAATCAGAGTTTTCAAGGGCATCCGATGGCACTTTGCTGTTTGAAGGTAGGGTCTGTGTACCCAATGATGCTAATTTAAAAAGGTTAATTTTGGAAGAGGCACACAAGAGTAGTTTCAGTATCCATTCGGGTACCACTAAAATGTATCAAGATTTAAAGAAGGATTATTGGTGGCCTGGATGAAGACAGATATTGTGGAATTTGTATCGCGATGTGATGTGTGTCAGCAAGTTAAGATTGAACACCAGAGGCCTGCGGGGATGCTAGTACCATTAGAAATCCCTCAGTGGAAATGGGAAGAGATATCCATGGATTTTGTAAGTGGATTACCTCGAACTCAGCGAGGACATGATTCAATTTGGGTAGTTGTCGACCGGTTAACCAAGTCTGCCCACGTTTTACCGGTTAGGACTACGTACAAGGCTGCTCATTATGCAGAGTTGTTTTATTGCAGAGATTGTGAAATTGCATGGTGTCCCAATTAGTATTGTTTCGGATCGAGATCCAATCTTCACCTCTCACTTTTGGAAAGCCTTTCAAAGGGCATTGGGAACGAGGCTAAAAATGAGTACGTCACATCACCCTCAGACAGACGGTCAGTCAGAGAGGACTATTCAGACATTGGAGGATATGTTACATGCATGCATCTTAGAAGATGGAGGAAGTTGGAATAATCATCTGCCTTTGATTGAATTCTCCTACAATAATAGTTACCATTCTAGCATAGGAATGGCACCATACGAAGCATTGTATGGTAGGAAGTGTAGAACACCACTTTGTTGGGCAGAGGTCGAAGACAAGAGTATTTTAGGGCCAGAAATCATTCAGGAGACTACTCTAAAGATCAAATCTATTCAGGATAAAATGAGAACTGCACAAAGTCGTCAGAAAAGTTATGCGGACAAGAGGCGAAGACCTTTATAGTTCGAAGTGGGAGATCATGTATTCCTGAAGGTTACACCCAAGTTGGGTTTACGTGGCGTTTTCCGGACGAAGAAATTGTGTCCAAGATTTATTGAGCCATTTCAGATACTTAAACGCATTGGTCCAGCAGCTTATCAGTTGGCTCTGCCACCGGCTATGTCAGGATTGCATGATGTTTTTCATATCTCTCAGTTGAGGAAATTCATTCCAGATCCTTTTCAATCGGTAGGATTGGAAACTATTGATTTGAGATCAGACTTAACTTTTCAGCCAGAACCAGATCAGATTGTTGATCGTGATATCAAGTCCTTAAGGAACAAGGAAATTCCAATTGTCAAGGTTGTATGGAAAGGTTCTCCCGACGGTGAAGCTACGTGGGAGCTGGAATCAGAGATGCGAGAGAACTATCCGCATCTATTTTCAGGTAAATTCTAAATTTCGAGGACGAAATTTCTTTAAGGGGGGTAGATTGTAATATCTCGCCCAGACGTAACTTTTATCGTTATTAGAAGAATTAAGAGAGAGTAGTGGCAAAGTTGTAAATATGAGAGGAATGGGTATATAAGGAGATAAGTATGAAAATTATTCATTTTTGCTATCCCTTTCTCTCACTAAAAACAATCAGATTTTTCTCTCCCTCTCTCTCTAAGAAATCGGTCAGCACCAGCAGCTGTAGTACATCAGTTTCCTTCCCTAATTTCTTGAGTTGAAAGCAAGCTTTTGGGGATAGTTTGGAGCAAGAGGAAGCTTAAGGAAAGAGCAAGACAAGCTAGGGTTTTGGTAAAGGAAGGCTGTCAAAAATCAGCACAATACTAAGTGAGTTCCATAGAGTAGCAGTACCCTTGTGGGTTTAATTGTGTGAGGATTATAACTGAATTTCTAAGTTATTAGGAAAGAAAGTTAGTTTTCCCTTATTTTGATTCTATGCTTGATCTCATTTAATCCTCGAGTACAGTACGTTTTAGAGTTTTAAACTGTGTCCCTGGCATGTTGTCAAAGACCACTGAGCAGTTGGGTATCAAGTTTTAAGATTAAAACATGTTTTTCAAAAATCTGTGTTCTGCTACAGTCGCAGAGCGACGCCATGGTCGCAAAGCGGAGTAGCAGTGTCTTACTACTTTCTAGCCATCGCCTAGACTTCGCTCTGCAAAATGATCAGAAGCTGAGTTCGCAGAGCGAAGCTTTCAGACGCTCTGCGAAGCTTCAGAAGCTGACTTCAGAGTCTGAAGGTTCAGACGCAGGTGATCGCAGAGCGACACTCAGGGTCGCAAAGCGAACTAGCCTGCCAGAGTCTGAAGGTTTAGACGCAGGATTTCGCAGAGCGAAGGTAGGGGATCGCAGGGCGAAGTCGCCCAGAATGACATATTATTTTCAAACAACTGTACCATGCCAATGATCTTTGATATGCTTTAGGGTAGTGTTATACATGAACCTACAAGGATTAATCTGGGACAAGGATAGGTATCATACAGAGAGATGGGTAATTAATCCATAAATTATCAAGTAGTTAAGAGGTTCGTTTTCAGGTTTCCCTTAACTAAGCAGAATAGTATGTACTCATTAAGCGTACAAGTACAAGGAATATATATATATATATATATATATATATATATATTAATTATTCAAAGCCTCAGATAGGCATAAGGGGTTCAAATACCTAACATGATCTAAGTGGCTTATGAGAACGATAAGCTTAGAACCTTATTCTATAGGTTAAGTAACACATGATTATTTATGTAATGAATGCATCAGATATGCATAATTTCAGACAATGCATCAGATATGCATATGTTCTGAACGGTGTATCAGATATACACATGCAAGATAAGTTGTGTATCAGATATACATAACGATAAGAGGAGTCCGGTGATTAGCCTCAGATAGGAATTTTCATCGGTTATCAGAGGAATGTGCTTCGGGGTTACTCAACTCAGGGGCATTCCATAAAATGAACTCAGATAATAATGTTTGTTACACGCTAACATCTAACATGTATGTTCAGTTTATACTATTTATGTTATCAGGCATTATATACCTCAGATAGGTATCATGTGGTGATCATAGGAGTCCCATCGATCACTAAGTTATCAGGATATAGTCTAAGTTATCATGGCTATACAGTTATCAGATAACATCCCTTTATGGGAAAGGTTAAAGCTTGGCGATCATAGGATCCCCGAGATTGCCAAAGTAGGCATGGCGACCCTAGGTTCCCCGAGGTTGCCAACAGTAGGTTGGGCTGGAGCTCACTGAGACATTATGTCTCATCCCATTCGTTATGATGCAGGTTCACAGGTTGCACGCAGCAAGGGTAAGGAGAAAGCTATGGATTGAGCGTGCCGGTTTTCCTGATGTTTCAGTTATTTGTTTTCAGATGTTGTATTATGATGTATATTATCAGAAAAGGATATGTATAAACACTTGGTTGTATTATTACTATGTGATGTAATATTATGAGATAACTCTCAGCATTGTAAATTAATGTATCCAGTACGAAATTTTAATACTCGTATAAGATCCTAGGCAATCTTTATATGGGTGTTACATGAGTAATCAGAGGGTTTAAGTGGAGTAAAAGAGTAGTGTTTATCTTGGTGAATGAGAATTGATTAAGCTCATTAGTGTAAGTGACCCAAACTCATAATATAAATAGGATAGTGTGTGTTGTTGTGAAATTAGGTCACCTCATTTTATCACAAACACACAAGAGGCTAGAGAGAAGAGGTTTGGAGAGGAAAGAAGAGAGGAGGCTCAAGAGAAAGAGAGAAGAAGTAGATTTCACCTTGGAGAGTTAGCTTTTGTGAAGATTAGAGGTAAGAGGGAAGGTTATTTTCACCATTTAGGTTTTATAAGCGATTGGGTAGTTATGGGTGTTTTGAATTCTCTTTAATTTCATCAGTTGATGTTGATTATGTGATAATTTCGTGCTCTAATTGTTGTGGTTATTTTGGGTATGTGATAATTGATGAAATCATGTTGTTGTTGTGTTAAACTCTATGTTTGTTTATGGTGAATTGGTACATTTGAGAATTTTGATGAAATTGGTGAAAAACATGATAAGTGATGATGGATTGGAGTTTAATAAGTGATTTGATTATGGGTATGTGTTTGGATTTAAATTCATGAAGTTATATGCTAAGTTTCATGATTGAAGTTGTTGTTGTTGTTGTTGTTGTTGTTGTGTTCTTTACTCTTATGAACAATTTCATGAAAACGGTGTAAATTATGGTTGAATTGATGTTGTGTTAATTGAAATGAGTGAGTGTTGCCATGTGGAATTTGAAATAGGAAAGAGGTTGTTGTTGCTGCTATGTTTGGAAGCTGAATTTACATGTTAAAATTGAGTTTTGGAATGATGATTTAGGATGTTGGAGAATCTTGGTGATTGTTGGTAAAAATGAGTATGATTAAGTTGATTAAACTAAGTTTGAGGTGTAAATCATTAGATAAAATTGGTTTAAGGATTTGGGACGATTTTGGTGCGAATTGAATCGAATAATGGCGTTTGAAAACGATGTTTTCCGTGAAAATAGCAAAAAGTCAATTTTTCCCATCTTCATGGGTTTTTGAACCATATGTATGGTCTACTAAAGCATTGTTAGGTTGCAGCTTCAATTCGCCGATCCTTTGAAAGTTGCAAGTTGCCTAAAGTTTATGTTGGACCCTACATCATATAAGGCTTCACCAAAAATAACATCATTGATAGAACCTGGAAGGTTGAAACCACCAGTGTCTTCTTTCTTCTTTGGTACCTGAAAATCAAAAACATCACAAAAGTTTTTTGTTATAAGAATAAGCTCTTCAACTGATAGCTTCACTAGAACTCTTCAAATCTTTCTTAGCACAGGTAACGACATCAATTTGATGTTTGAACCCATATCACACAAAGATTACTCAATGGATAACTTCCCAATAGAGTTTAAACTTCCACGATTATTGTTCTTTGGAAGTGACCGTCTTTGGAAGATGGCTTTACAACTTACAAGAATAAGTTTTTCCATTGTTAGTTTCCTCTTTCTTGAAAGGGTTTCCTTCATAAATTTAGGACAAGAAGGAATCTTCCCACATGGTTTAGCCAAGGAGATGTTGGTTTGAACATTAGCGAGTAATTTCAAGAAGTTTTACAACTGCTTGTCATGCTCTTCCTTCTTCTTTGGATCTGAATGTGATATTTTGATATGATTAGGGTACTTACCAGGATGTTTTCTTTCTTACAAGATCTTCCTTCTCTTTTCCGTTTGGATAAAGTCTTTGTGTGTTTCAAATATTGTGGCATGTTTTATCTCTTTCTCTCCTTGGTTAGTTCGACCAGGGTGTCTCTTCTTTTGTGGATGCTTCTAGGAACTAGTGATTTTGCCTCTTTCGAACACCTTATGTCCCATTCTCTGTCCCCCAGCTCTGAAAGTTAATTCCCTGATTTCAACATTGATTATGATTTTAGTTGTTGTCAAAAAGGGTCTTCCGAGAAGCAGTGTGTACTTCTGGTCTTCTTTCATATCCAAGACTACAAATTCAGCCTGAAAGATGACTTGGTTTGTTTCTACCGTCGCATCGTCCACTATACCCTCTGGAATTCTAACTGTATCGTCAACTAGGGTTAGGGTTATGTTTGATGGTTTCATTTTTACCTTCTTAAGTTTCTTGAATATTGAAAATGGCATCAAATTTACTTTAGATCCTACATCACACATTGCTAATTCCCCAATAGAGCAAGGAATACTTAAGATTTATTTGTCCTTCTTTTTCTTAGGTGTTGTCATACCCCATTTTTTGACTCATATTTTTCTTTGTTTATTATCTTTTTATTATTTATTATTTCATTATAATTTTCAATTTCTTATTACCTTTTATTATTTCATCTTTGTTGTTGGATTTTTGTTTATTAATATTTATCACCATTAGCATTACTATCATTTTTATTAATATTATCATTATCATTATATTATTAATACTATTGTTATTTGTCTTTTTCATTAATAATATTATTATTATCTTTTTCATCATTATTATTGTTATCACCTTTATTATTATTATCATCATTACCATCTTTGTTATTTTCATTATTACTATTATTATTGGTTTTTTAATTGTTTTATTTTAAAAGAAAATACAAAAGAAAAAGGGGAGTTCGCAGAGCAAAGTCATCATCGCTCTGCGAACTCTGTGAATTTTTTGCAGAATTTAATTTCTTTGATTTAGCTTTCTTTTATTTTTATTATAGTTATTGTTATTATCCTCTATCATTATTATTATCATTGTTATTGTCAATTGTGGCTGATTGGATCCAACAAAGCAAAGAATTAAGCATGTGCCATTAAAGCCAAGGTAGGAAGGTTTTTCTTCCAACCAAGCAAGTTGGCTTGCCCTTGGGCAGCTCTTATCCCTCCCAATTGACCTGCTATTGACCCTAAGCTTGCCAGCCAGCAGCTTGCTTGTTTTCCTTCCTGTTTTCTCCACCAAAACCAATCAAACACAACTGCACTTCACTTGCCCAAAAGCTGTTTGTGCTGCCCTATTTTCAGCTGTCTTTCTCCTTCCTCACACCAGCCCACATGTTCCCTTTTGTTTTCCCCCAACCTCTGCACATTACAGTGCACGTTTTTCTTGCTTGATTCTTCAGGATTGCAAGGATTGATCCCAAGAACAGCCCAATTGCAAGCTGCCCTGTTTTTCAGATTTTCATCATCATTGCTATCCAAATCAGCTTCATTAATGGCTGATTTTGGCCAAAGTCTTGACCAAAGTTGCAAGGCAATGTCCCCTCTTCACTTTTGCATTAAATGCAAAGCATGATAGCCTGGTTTTAGCCCACACAAGCAGCTGGATTCTAGAGATTTTTTCATCATTGCATAGATTTCATTTTTGCCTATAAAAGGAATGCCTTGCATAAGGATTACACACCATTCTACACACTTGAAAAACCATTATATACACAGCAATTACAGAATTTCTAGAGCAAGAACAGAGTTCAACACATAGCAAAAACCAATTGGAACATTAGAGCTATTTGTTATCCATAACCTCCAACATTCCAACCTTGCAAAAATCACAAGCCTCCAAGCTCCCTCCTTATCTCTTGTCATACAAGCATTGCTAGGAGTTCTGTAAGTGTTCTAAAGTCTTTATCTTTCATTTTGAATTGCTACTTGCATCTTTAATTTTGTTTAAATCATTTTGTTCAAAAAACCCCTTTTGAAACTTCAAAGGAATCTCAAAGTTGCAAAACACCAATTTGAGTTGTTGTACTCCTTTTCTTCCAAATTTTCAAAGCTTTTTAATCCCCTCAAGGTTCTGAAGCTTGCTCAGAAGCAGCTTCTGAACAGAAGTTCAGAAGCAGCTTCTGAGTTCAATTTTTCGCAGAGTTCGCAGAGCAAAGTCATGGTCGCTCTGCGACCATGACAGAACTTGGGTTCGCAGAGCCAAGTTCAGGTTGCTCTGCGAAAGTTGCAGAACTCAGAACCTGAGTTCAGGCTTCCAAAAGCCAATTTTTTTTGAGGTTCTAACTAATGATTCAGAACCTAAGGGGATTAAAACTTATTTTTGTTCAAACCATACCAAGCTTTTGCATGATGTTGGAAACTTCACAAGTTTTGGGCAATAAATCTTGAGTAACTTGCGAAACAAGTTACGTTCATTAAACTTTCAAAATCAAGCTTGAGCAATAAGCTAAGTTCATTATTTTCAAAATTAAACTTGAATAACAACGTTGTTCATGATTTTCAATCAAAACATGAACTTGAGCCGAACTTGCTCACTTTTTAAAACCAAACTCAAACTTGAGCCGAACTTGTGCATTTTCCAAACTTATGCATATTTTCATGAATTTGTTCATCTTTCAAACTTGAATAACACTTGTTCTTGAGTTCCAATAACTTAAGCAACAAGCTATGTTCATGATTTTCAATAAACTTGAACAACAAATTTGTTCATGATTTTTAACAACTTTTCTTTAAGTTTTTAACCAAGTGTTTTGTTTCCTTTGAGATTTCTTTGAGTTTCAACAAAACAAAAACTTGAATGAAAAAGGAATGGTTTGACGCATGTCTCTCCATTCCCCGATTGCACGAATGCTTGACGTATGTCTCGTTGTTCGGGCAATCGTCATTCCATTTTCAACGCGTCCAACGCGCTTAACCCTTTTATTGGTCCTTCGTGACCAATCCAACCTTTCGTTGGTCCCCGTGACCATTTAAAACTTTTTCTTGGCCCTCGTGGTCAATTCAAACTTTTTCACGCCTTTGCGCGTTTTAAAACGGACATCATCACCTCGTGCGAGTCCGTCCTTTTTCATTTAAACCTTTTTTCACGCCCGAGCGCGTTTTCAAACGGATATCATCGCCCGAGTTCGAGTCCGTCTCTTTTTTATCAAACCCTTTTTACCTTTTTTAAGCTACCCTCATAACGGTAGTAGGTAAAAGGCTTTTCATTGGTCTTTATTAAGCTATCCACATAACGATAGTAGACCACGTTTCCTTTTTATCAAACTTTTTCGCTCGGGCGCGATCAAATATTTTTCATAATTAAAACCATCAACATACAAACTTTTTCTACCATAGAACTACGTAAGCTTTGAATTCTCCATCGCACCGGGAGATACGTAGGAGCAGGATTCACATCTTGTCAAGCCCTTTAATAAAAAACTTTCTTTTTCCCCTTCATTATATTTTTTCTATTTCCTTTTAATATATTCAAGCATGCAAGCAGAACTTTGAAAACATTCTAGCTTAAGTTAACTAGGAGGTTCCCGTTGAGTACAACGGATGTGAGGGGTACTAATACCTTCCCCTCGCATAATCGACTCCCGAACCCAAAATCTCTTACTTAAAGGTAATTTCGAACTTTTTTCCTTTTTCCCCGAAAAATTAAAAGTTCAGTCGTGATTTAAAATTAGTGATTCAACGCTTCTCAATAGCTTGATATCCGAAATTCGACGCGACAGGTGTAATATTCCTAACAACAGAACTACAAGTTTGAGTGAGAATTACTTTATCTGTCTGTTTGAGGCTTTGTTTTGCAGTAACAATTTCTCCTAGAAACTTGTTGTAGGTGGGGTTATTCTCTACCAAAGCAGGTGTTACGTTGGTTTCGCCTAATGCTCTAAGCAACTTAACCGAATGTGACTCTGATTTGTTCGCTTGGGGTACAAGAGTTGCTTTTATATTCTGGACAAGGACTTTGTCACTCGTCACACTACAATCATTTTCTTGGCTTTTCTCCTGGGTGCAGGTTTCCACCTCCGTGACTGCGGAGGTAATGTTAATCAAAGATTGGGTGATGTAGGTCATGGATGCATTTTGTAACAACATGATTTTCGTTATTAGTTTATTAATATTATATTATTTAATTATTGCTCTTATTATGTGAGTGAATTGGTGAGTTAGTGAATTTGTAGAAGATAAGGGTATTTTGGTAATTTAGTATTGAAGGGTATTTTTGTGAAGTATTAGAAATAAGAGTTTTTGGGGAATTAAAGAAATAGAGGTGTAAGAGTAAATGAGAGGTTTAAGTGAAGCAAATGAGTAGTGTTTTATTTGTGATGAATGAATTGAACTAAGCCCATTTAGTGTAAGTGAACCAAACCCAAAAACCAGATAATAGAAATCTTTATAACTAGACTTTAACCCGTGCGATGCACGGGTTTTGTAGAGCTTCATATATAACTATCAAATTGACTATATTATTATTTTTATAGTTACATTCGACTGCAATAAAAATGACAAATCAAAAAGAAAAAAAATATACAAAAGTCTGCACCAAGAAATTGTTCATAACCGCAGTATTATGGTGAATAGAGACTCCCCCTTACCTTTGGTTTGCAGAATTTGATATTCCTACGGTAAAATCTCTCTCCAGGTTCTTCTCACTTGTCTCCTTGCTTCTTCTCTCCACAACCCTAGTTTTCCTTTGATCTCTAATCTTTTCTTGTTTGTTGTAACCCTAATTCTCTAATGCTCTCCTCTATTTATAACCTTTTAACTGAGCTAGGTTTCTCTCATAACTATTTAACGGGTTTACTCTTCAATTTTAAAATATATTCTTAAGTACAAAAATATATTAGATTTAGTACAAAAATATCTCAAATTGAGTACCAAAATATATCATATTCAATATAAAAATAGTATATTAGATTTAATTCAAAAATATCTCAAATTGAGTACCAAAATATATCATAGTACAAAAGTATCTCAAATTGAGTACCAAAATATATCATATTCAATATAAAAATAGTATATTAGATTTAATTCAAAAATATCTCAAATTGAGTACCAAAATATATCATATTCAATATAAAAATAGTATATTAGATTTAATTCAAAAATATCTCAAATTGAGTACCAATATAAAAATAGTATATTAGATTTAATTCAAAAATATCTCAAATTGAGTACCAAAATATATCATATTCAGTATAAAAATATATTATTGAGTATTAAAATATATTTCATATCACAAACCAAAATATATTAGATTGTGCATAAAAATATTTTAGATTTAATTAAAACACTACTTAATTCCTTCATTCAAACCCCCCTTTTTATAATTGCCGTAGATATATATAAAATAAAAGCAATTATAAGTCACAAAAACCATTAGTGATCCAGTGGTTACAGCTGTGACCTATTAGAAGTTGGTCTGTGGTTCAACTCTCAGCAAGGATTTTTTTTCATAAATTTCTTTCAAAAGAAAAGTTAGGGAGAAATGTGTCATTTTGGGTGTTAGGGTTGCATTAGGGTTAGGGATTCATGTAATCAGACTACTTAACATTTATATGTAAGTGATACTAAATGTTAGGTAGTCTTGACCTAACTCTATGACTAACCCTAATTTTTGGTTTTGAAAAAAATTTATGAAAACAAATTCCTACTGAGAGTTGAACCGTGCACCAAATGCTATCACAACACATGTTTTCCCACTCGCCCACCTAAGTTTCTACTGAAATAATCTTGCTTCCAAAATTAATATGCAACATTTATGCCATTTTCTCATTTCGTCTCTCTTCCAAATTTTTTCCCTATACTAATGAATTAAAATTATAATTAATTAAATTGAAGCATCACTCCCTCCACGTTCCTATTATAGAACCACTATTACCGCGGTAACTGCACCATGTTATTATTAACTTCCCGCTATAACTTCCCGCCATGCCTTTGAGATTATAAAAATATATGATATCAAGCTATAACATACGAGTTTAAGTTAGCTAGAATTTCCTTTTAGAGAAAATTTTAAATCCAAAAGGATTATAAAAATATATGTATCATAAGAAATTCTATAAGAAAAGGTTTATGTTACTAACATTGTAAAGGAAAAACCTTTTCTTAGTTTTCTATAATTCTATTGCATGAGAAACACATAATGACATGCCTTTTAACCTTTTCATATATCTAATTTTTAGTTTTAAAAAAATTTATGAAAAAACTCTTACTAGAGATCAAACCAGATATCATATGCTACCAATTCACAACTCTTACCACTAGGGCACTGATGTTTTTGATGAAATGTGATTGTTTCACTTTTATATATTCAACACAAATCTTGGGTCCTCTTTCTTTCAATCTCACAATCCCTAAATCATTTCTCACACACTTTCATCTCTCTCACCATCATGCAATTAAACCTAATAACCCTAATCCCACCCTTTTTGGCGGACCTTATTAATTTATATAAAAAAAAAGGTCTGCAAGGAATTGAATCAGGTAGCACATGACAACACTTTAAATCTTTTACCACTTTTATTGAAAGAATGTTGCTTCCAAAATGTCTTTTTTTTTACATTTTTTTAAAGTCATTAATGCTATTGCAATTCCTTTTTATTATTTTTTTTCTTTCAGTTACACAAAGGAGTTCCTGTTCATTATTTTTTTCTTTCTTTCGATTACTACATAACAGTTCATTTTCATTTTTATAGACTTAATAGTCTTTGTGGTTAGAACCAATTTCTTGGTGAAGACTTTTGTATATATATTTTTTTCTTTTGATTTGTCATTTTTATTGCAGTCCATCTTTTGTTTTTGTTGCTTTTTGAAGTAGTTTGATAACATAATATTGAATGTAACTAGAAAAATAATAATATAACCAATTTGATAGTTATATATGAAACTCTACAAAAACTCGTGCATCGCATGGGTTAGAGTCTAGTAGTTAGTAGTGTTGGTGAAATTAGGGTTAAAATTCATTTTATCACAATTGAGAAAGAGGCAAGAGTAGAGGCATAAGAGTAGAAGAAGGAGGGCTAGAGAAAGGGAATAGGAACTTGAAGAAATCAAAGGAGAGTAGAACCCAATCTAGGGGAGGCTTAATTGTGAAGACTAAGAGGTGATGGAGGAGTTTTATTCACCATGGGAATTATTGGATAAATGGGTAGAATCTTGGTTTTGTGTGATTATTGTTGTTTTTATGCTTTTGTGATAAATTAACGATAAATTGATGTTGAAATGGAGATTTTATATGTTGTTAAGTTTATGAGTATATGTTTATTTGAAAACCCATGAAGTTATGATGAGTTATTTGTGTTGTTGTTGTGTTATTAAGCTACATGATGATTTTGATGAAATTCATGAAAGTTGTTTAATTGATGCATGATGTTTTCATAATTGAATTTGGTGAGTGTTGTTGTTGTGAAGAATTTGATGAAAATATGATTGTATTGTTGTTGATATGATGGGTTAGAATTGACATGATTAAGTTGTGCTGTGGCGAAATTAAGTGATTATGAGAAATTATGTGAATCATGTTAAAATGAGTGAAATTGAGTTGATTGTGATGAAATTGATGTATGATTGATTGTATAACTTTAGTATTATAATTTGAGTGTGTTTGGGATTGATTTAAAAGCCTTAGAAGAGCTTAAAATGGTGAAAATCGTATTTTTGAAATAAGCTGATTTTTTGGGTTGAAGCATGCGCACAGTCCGTGCTCAGCTCTCGGACTTTTCTCCAGACTTGGGAAAATCGACTTTTTTTACCATTTTCCGTTACGAACTGGGTCTAGGTCTAAACAGGAAAATTGTAGATATGGATGTTAGATGTCATTTGCCTTTGGTTTGACTTCAATTGGATTTCTAGAACTTGAGTTATGATCAAAATACTATACATAGGTCATGCTGCGTTTTTATGTAATTTCAGCACTTTGTGTTTTTGGTTTTCCACTCTTTTCGGTTCTGAACTGGGTTTAGGTGTAAACATGAAAGTTGTAGATATGGATGTTAGCTTTCAATTTCCTTTGATTTGATTCCATTTGGATTCTAAAACTTGAGTTATGATTAAAATACTACATGTAGGTCATGCTGCATTTTTCATGAAACTTTAGCATAACTTTTTCAGTGGACCATGAAACATCCTTGAAATTAATAATGAGTTTAAGGAAGTTGTTAGAGTGAATAATTGAACATGTATTCATGTAAAGTTGTGATATTTAATGATGTGTATATAATGATGTGAAGATAATGTGTAATTTAAAGATGTGAATATTTGATTTACACATGATGATAAATACTTAATTTTGATGAAATGAATTAGCATAGAATGAATGATTTAACTTGGAATGTTTTTGAATGAGCATAGTGATTGGAATGATTATTAATGAACTTGTGATTTAATTATGAATTGGTTTGTGATTATGTGATGATGTGAATACATGTTGATATGCTTGATGAGATGAGTTAGTTATATGAGGATGATGCTATAAATAATGTTGATATAATGATGGTGGATATTTGATATAATGATGTTGATATATATGATATAACGATGTTGTTTTGATATAATGATGTTGATATATATAATATAACGATGTTGCTTTGATACAATGATGTTGATATATATAATATAACGATGTTGCTTTGATATAATGATGTTTATATGATGATGGTGGTATAACTGTAACACCCCGATTTTTAAATATTAATTTATTGGTATTATTGTTATATAATATAAGTAATATTAATATTATTAGGAATTATCTGTTTGATGTTTTCAAAACAAGTTTTTGGATTGTGGGTATTGAGCGAATAGATAGGTTAGTTAGTTGTTGAAAAATAGGAGATTATGAGAAATTAAAGAGAAAGAGATGTTTTTAGAAAATATAAGAGTAGAGGTGTAATATTAAAAAGGGGGAGTTTGAATGAAGGAATTAAGTAGTGTTTTAATTAAATAGGATAGAAGGAGGTGTAAATGGTGGAGAGTAAACATGTTAGAAAGTGATTTCTTAGTCCCCAAGTTTTGCTAAAATATTTTTATGCACAATCTAATACATTTTTGTTTGTGATCTGAAATATATTTTGATACTCAATAATATATTTTTATACTTAATATGATATATTTTGGTACTCAATTTGAGATATTTTTGTACTAAATCTAATATATTTTTGCACTCAATAATATATTTTAATAATGAAGAGTAAACCTGTTAAATAGTTATGAGAGAAACCTAGCCCCGTTAAAAGGTTATAAATAGAGGAGAGCATTAGAGAATTAGGGTTACAACAAACAGAGAAAATATTATAGATCAAAGGAAAACTAGGGTTGTGTAGAGAAGAGGGAAGGAGGCATAGCGAGAAGAACCTGAAAAGAGATTTCATTGTAGGAATTCATTCAAATTCTGCAAACTAGAGGTAAGGGGAGTCTCTATTCACCATAAGGGTTGTATGAATATATGGGTAGTGAAGGGTTTGTGTTTTTCTTACTTGTTTTTCGTGATCTTTTAATGAATTCATGTTAAATTCGTACTCTAATTTATTGTTGTAATTATATGTTTGGTTTATTGGGATTGTTTGAATTATACTATGTTTGGATTTTATAAATTATTATGAATCCTGTTTTATTTTTATTCGGTGCTTTTCTTGATTCATCGTAAATTCCGTATGTCTTGTTATCATCCTTATATCACAGTGAAAAGCATATATTTCGTTCTACGATTGATTATTATTTTTATAACTTTCAAGTTAATTGTTGAGAGTTTTGATCGGTGGATATACTTTCTTTTTATGAGGGATTGTGGGTTGCTTATATATACTACTTATACATATGCCCTTTGAAAGGCTGATGTTTTTTTTTATCGAAGATCAAAATTGTAGTTAAATAGTGAATGATGAAGAGTAACTCATCTATAATAGTGTAAGGCAGTGTATAAGTGTACTATAATGTAACAATATAACTCACTGCAGCAATTGTCATCAAGTTATAAGTAACTCATTCATTTTTTTTAATTGACTATCATGTAAAAAGTCTATCAGGATATCTATAAGTCCATAAGCACTAATAGAATTAGTAGCTAAACCGAAGACCAACACGAGGAATATGATTTCTTCCTTGCTGCACCTACACGCATGCATGTGTAAGAGTCAAGAAACTGAACAATATATTTATGCTAGTACAAAATCACTTGAAGACTAAAGCACATAGGTTATAATGTGAACTACTATATGAACTATAGTAATTATAATGGAGATATTTTATTATTATAAGTGTATACATAGTATATGAATATTACTACAACATAATTATAATGGGTTAATATAATAAGTTTTAAATGATGAATTATTTGATGATGTGTGATTTAATGATGTGTTATATAAAGATGTGTTATATGATGATGTGTGATTTAAAGATGTGTTATATGAAGATGTGTGATTTAAAGATGTGTTATTTAAAGATGTGTAATTGTACGTTGAGTCATATAAATATGTGCATTATTGAGTCATTATTTGATGTTCATGCATTCATGGTCAGTCCGATTTAAAGATGTCATTTAAAGATGGGGGATAAATCAGTAACATACCTCTGATATCCAAAACTGGTACCACATGCATATAGAGTCGAGTTAGGGACATTACATACATACTTGTAAGTCTATTTGAAGATGTGAAATCAAAAGATGTGACATTTAAAGATGTGTAGCTATTTAAAGATGTGATATTCAATGATGAGTTTCCTTATATGCTTATGTATGAATGACTAGTATCTTGTTAAATACTTACTAATATTCGTAAATGTTATAGATGCTTACTTGTTATTATATGATGATGATTCGTGTATTGTTGATGTTATTAAATGAAACTGTATAATTATTTATGAATATATATGACGTGATGTATACATGTTTATTGTGAGTTATGTATAATTTATCTGAATCTATACATGTGTCTATACTTTCTTTATGTTGAATATATTCTCACCCTCTAGTGGCGGGTTGGGCGCCTACGCCTTTGTGGTGTAGATTTGCAGGAAGAAGAATCTTAGTAACAGTGAGTGTTTGAGGATAGCTTTGGAGCCTACTCGTTTATTTGTCGCTTTTGGGAGTCTTTATCGAGTCGATGCTCTGATTAGTAACACTAGGGATGAGGATTTATGTTATTTAAGACTTTGTGTCAGAATTCATTTTGAATTCAGTTTTGATGTTGATTTCATGATGTGACAATTACTTTGAATACTTTGAAATTTATTCCGCTGCGACGTTTTTAATATTAAATGAAGTCCTTTTGTTTTGATCAAGATGTGTGACACCCTTGCGTGTTTAATTATTTATTGTATTTTTATTAGAAAATAAAATGTGGGGTTTAGGGTGTTACAATAACGATGGTGAAATATGATATGACGATGTTGTTGATGTTTAACTGTTAAGTCTTATGAATGATGTGCGATCAACTTCGTGATTTCTTTAAGGATGATATGGATATGAAATGATGTGTTGATATGACGATGTGATTATATGATGATGATGATATGACGATGTGTAAGTGGTGTGCTATTTAAAGATGTTGTATTTGACGATGGTGTTATTTAAAGATGTTGTATTTTACAATGGTGCTATTTGAAGATGTTGTATTTGACGATGGTGTTATTTAAAGATGTGTATTGTTGAGTCATTGAATGATGTGGTCATCTGGTATTCATGCATTCATTTTCGAGCATATTTGAAGATGTAGTGTGTGTCTATATATATATATATATATATATATATATATATATATATATATATATATATATATATATATATATATATATATAAAGATGCAGTATTTAAAGATGGTAGGGCAATATCAGTAACATACCTCTGATGTCCAAATTATTTGAAGATGGTGATAGGTTTGGCACCACATGCATATAGAGTCGAATCAGGAACATTGCATACATAACTATGAGTTTATGTGAAAGTGGTTGTATTCGATGGTGTGTATCTATGTGGAAGATGTGTAATTTGATGATGGTGTTGAGGGGTGAATCCTGTGTATCTATCTTGGTCATTATTTGATGATGATGATTTTCTTGTTGATATTCTTGTGATGATTGATGATGGTTTATTGAATTTTTAAGATGAGTATGCATAAGAATATTGCCTGATTATCTGATTATTTGTATACATGATGTTTTGCTTACCTTGATGATATACATGCATCCATGTGTTCCTTTTGTTGAATATTGCTCACCCTACTTGTTGTGGGTTGGACGTCTACGCCCTTGTGGTGTAGACTTGCAGGTTGAGGACACATAGTTGTCGTGAGATTTCCGAGGATGGCTTTGGAGCATACTCGTCCCTTATTGCTTTTTTCCTTTGGAGTCTAACTTAGTGATGCTCTGATTAGGACTGTTGGGAATTTTATTTATGTTTGATGAACCTTGAGTTCATTTAAGGATGTATTTATTATGAGATATATTTTATCTGACTTATGTTGTTGAGATTATTCCGCTGCGATATTATATTATATGTTGAAGTTTTGAATTTGTGCTGAATGTTGGAGAATAACACCTTGAACGTTATATATATTTGGTGCATATTTACTTAAAAATAGTATGCGGGGTTTAGGGTGTTGTACATTTTGTCTTTCATTCAAGGTTATCTGGCTCTGGATGATTTTTTTCGAAACAATCTGTGGAAAATTTAAACAATTGTTCCACCATTTTTTCCAGTTCCTCGATGTTTTCCTCTTCATAAGGGTTTTCCCATGGGGTTGGATAAGGTGTGGGGGATGGTGTGTAACACCCATACTAAATTATCTAGAATATTTAGCATGTGTATTAATCTGATACTGGGTACATTAAAATTTTCAATAATAATAATGCATACATCTGAATGAGTACAAGTTGGCTCGTTAATACAGTTATCCAAATATCTTAAATTACACTTTCATATACATATATACTTAATCAGAAAACCTCCTGAGCTTGGCCTCATCGAGCAACTGCACTCCATCCAGCGTCTTCTTGGAGAATATCATCACGAACATCTCTTGATCACCTGAAAACCTGCACCAGAAGGATTGGGATGAGACATAATGTCTCAGTGAGCTCCAGCCCATCCTACTGTTGGCAACCACGGGGGAAACCTAGGGTCGCCGTGCCTACTCTTAGCGATCTTGGGGATTCCTACGACCGCCGTCTTTCTCTACATATTTCGCGATCAAGGGGAAACCTAGGATCGCTATTTGTCTCAATCTTATCTTATACTTATCATAATCTCATCTTTAACTTAAACTCATACTTAGTGATCTGGTGACATCCTAGGATCACTTTCTTTCTTTGCTGACTAATTGTCATATTCTCATAATAGTTTCATAAGTATTACTTTACATCATTCTTAATTATAAAGTTAGTAAGTCAGCGTTGAACAAACAATAGTTATCTGAGTTCATTTTACGGAGTGCATCCGGGTGGAGTAACCCCGAAGTACATCTCCCTTCTTACCGGTGAAAATTCCTATCATATCAGGCTAACACCGGACTCCTCTTATCTTTGTGTGGCTGCCCTCGCGAGCGGTAACTTCACCATCCCAGCTGCCATTTATGGCGGTAACTTCACGGGGACCCCCTGTATACTAACTAACGAGCAGACAGGAGACACATTAACTTTATAGACTTAGATGTGCAGCTGCCTTCACGAGCGGTAACTTCACCGTTCCGGCTGCCATTTAAGGCGGTAACTTCACAGGAACCCCTTGTATACTAACTAACGAGCATACAAGAGACACATCAAGCCCATTTAATTACTTTGTTCTCATTCTTTATATATATATACATATAATTTATAACTTTTAACTTATGCATATCTAATGCATTCTTGAATGCTTAACCTATTAAAAGGTTCTTAACTATGGACATAGGTTCAATCTTGTGCTTAGTACATGATGAGTACTATTCTAAATCTCTCTAACCTATAATAGGTTCTTGACTTATCGTTCTCATAAGTCATTCTTAGGGCTTACTTAAACATTAAACCTTAGTTCATGAATTACCAAGCCTTGCGTAATCTTTGCTCATATAATTTCTCAACCAATGGAAGCCTTTAGAATGAACTAAAATGGTGGTTAATGTTCTTAGAAAGTATTAGGAGAAAACATTTGCAAAAAGCGTTGCCCGCGCGCACCAGAACCCCCAGAACAGCTCAACTATGTTGTGCTGTTCTGGCTTGGTCGCTACAAGCGCCAAGCTGGTCGCTACAAGCGCCACTGGTCGCTACAAGCGCCAAGCTGGTCGCTACAAGCGCCAGTAGGCAGGGAGAAATCCTGCCTGGTCGCTACAAGCGACGGCTGGTCGCTGTAGCGACCATGACAGCACCAGTCATGTATGAAAATGCATTTTTCCACCATGTTTGCCCATTCAAGGATACCCAAGCTTCCTAAACATGCTAGAAATGATTTTCCTTCATAAAATAACAATTTTAAACATATATGAGCAAGGATTGAGCAAGCAAGGATTTAGGGTAAAAATTCTATAACTTTTCTTAAATTGTAAAACACATAAAACTCACTCTAGTAGGGTTCTAAAACCCAAGAGAGCTCACCTAAACCTTAATTGGTGCTGGTTAAGCTTGAATTCAGAAGCCCTAGCTTGTTCCTTTCCTTGATTCTTCCTTGTTTCTTCTTTATTGTTCTACCTTTTCACAAACCAACTTGCTAGCAACCTTCACAAGAATTTAGGTGAAAGCTTGATGGATTAGGGTAAGAGTGAGGGGGCGTGAGAGTGAGAGAATGAGGGAGAGGGAGGGCTGATTTTGGGAGTGAAGGGAGAAAATGAGAAATGGCAAGAGAAAATATCTTGTTCCCTTATTAAATGAATCTCCCCAATTCAAATAATTTCCATTTTGCCATTGCCATATATTACAAAATTGCCATGCTTCTTGATAGCTTCTAATACTGATAATTGATACTTATAAGCGGGATATTACATGGTGTGTTCCATCCTTGGTGGTAAGGCGATGTGTAAGGGTAATAATGGAAATCAATTGACTCTCTAGGATAGTTCATGATGGATCAAAGGTGTTAAGGGAATATATCCAATAACAACAAAGTGAAAATCTATCCTAGATTCTATGATAAAATAAAACAAAAAAATATTTTTGTTATTTTTTAATAAGATATGAAAATAAAATATAACTAACCTAGAAACAAGGGAAATAAAAACTAACTTAATCTGTAAATAAAACAAATCTACCTAAGAAATAGGAAAAATAAAAACTAAACAAATCTAAAAAGATTTATTTCCTAAAAAGATAATATAAATAAAACAAACTACCTATTATAACTAATTAAAATCGCTAACCATAATAATAAAAAGATAAAAATCTACTAACAATATATAAAAGTCGAAGTACATCAAAATTTCATATTCGACCTTATTAAAACTCATGATCTCCTTAATTTTATGTGCATAATGGTCATTGTGCAAAATTTTAATTTATTTTTTTTTAAAATTAATTACGGATAATGTTTATCACAAGTGTAACCAATTTTCACGGATAACTATGAAACTAATTTATTTGTTTTTTTTTAAAAATTAATTACGGATAATGTTCATATTTACTAACATCTACTAACAATATATAATAATCAAAGTACAACGTATAAGCATATAAAATCCTGAACGAGTGCGGTTTAAATATTTAACGGTGTTTTAAATATAACATAAAAATATATTTAATAGACACACTACATTAATGTTGATTTTTTGAAAATAGTCATGAGTTTCCAAAATTTATAACATTGACTTTCTCATATATTTATATAAAAATTTGTTTTTGCAGATATAAACATTTAAAATTTGCAACGGGAGCGGTGCAAACATTGAACAGTGTTTTACATATAAAATAAAATTTATTTAATAGACACACTACATTAATGTTGTTATTTTGAAAATAGTCATGAGTTTTCAAAATTTTATTATATCGACTTTCTCATATATGTATATAAAAATTTGTTTATGCAGATATAAACATTTAAAATCTACAACGGGAGCGGTGCAAACATTGAATAGTGTTTTGCATACAAAATAAAATTTAATCAATAGAAACACTACATTAATGTTGATATTTTGAAAATAGTCATGAGTTTTCAAAATTTTATCATATCGACTATCACATCAATACATACAAATTTTATTCTGCATATATAAACATATAAATTGTTCAACGAGTTCGATTAAAATATTTAATGGTGTTTTAAATATAAAATAAAAATTTATTTAATAGACACACTACATTAATGTTGATATTTTGAAAATATTCATGTGTTTCCAAAATTTTATCACATTGAATTTCTCATATATCTATTTAAAAAATTGTTTATGAAGATATAAACATTTAAAATCTGCAACGGGAGCGGTGCAAACATTGAACAGTGTTTTGCATACAAAATAAAATTTATTTAATAAACACACTATATTAATGTTGATATTTTAAAAATAGTCACGAGTTTTCAAAATTTTATCATATCGACTTTCTCATATATGTATATAAAAATTTGTTTGTGCAAATATAAACATTTAAAATCTGCAACGGGAGCGGTGCAAACATTGAACAATGTTTTACATATAAAATAAAATTTAATCAATAGAAACACTGCATTAATGTTGATATTTTGAAAATAGTCACGAGTTTTCAAAATTTTATCATATCAACTATCACTTATCGATACATACAAATTTTCTTCTGCATATATAAGCATATAAATTTCTCAACGAGTGCGATTTAAATATTTAACGGTGTTTTAAATATAAAATAAAAATTGATTTAATAGATACACTAAATTAATGTTGATATTTTGAAAATAGTCATGTGTTTCCAAAATTTGATCATATCAACTTTCTCATGCATGTATATTAAAATATGTTTATTTAGATATAAAGACATAAAATCTGCAACGGGTGCGGTGCAAACATTGAACAATGTTTTTGCATATAAAATAAAAAGTTATTTAATAGAAACATTACATTAATTTTGATTTTGAAAATAGTCATGAGTTTTAAAAAATTTATCATATCGACTTTCTCATATATGTATATAAAAATTTGTTTATGCTGATATAAATACATAAAATCTGCAACGGGTGCGGTGCAAACATTGACCAGTCTTTTGCATATAAAATAAAAAGTTATTTAATAGAAACACTACATTAATTTTGATTTTGAAAATAGTCACAAGTTTTCAAAATTTTATGTGCATAAAAATTTGATTTCGCTTATATAAGCAAATAAAATGCATAACTGGTGTGACTCAACTATTTAACAAATTTTTGTTTATATAAGAGAAAAAAATTAATAGACACTACATTATTATTCATAATTTTCATTTAATATATATAATCATTCTAAAATATAATTATTTTTTATATAATTATCGCAATGTTACGTGACCCGTGCGAAAGCACGGGTCTTTTACTAGTTTAAAATTTAAAATCAATAATTGAAAAACTTACCTAAACTTACGTAGACCTAATCTAATTTTTAAAATAAGTTTCATCGATTACCTTGTCGAAATATCAACAATCTCCGGCAACGGTGCCAAAAACTTGATAGACGAAATATGCAAGTGCACCAAATCGTAACAAGTAATAAAATAGTAAGCTTATCGTTCTCCACAGGGATAGTCTCTCAACTTAGTAACTAGTAAAAATTATTTTAAAGGGTGAAATTAAAAGATAAATGAATAGAATTGCAGGGTTTAATTGCCCTACATAATGCAAGATTAGGGTTTGATTCAGATGATTAACGACGATTAGGGAATCCTTGAATCCCCCCTCCGTCTCTTTTGGATTAGTAATTTAGAAAACAATCGGTAATTATGTGTCTATTTGATTTAATGAATCAACGGTAAAACACTCACACAAAGCTTCTCACAACAACTATGTGCCGGAATCAACCTAGGTTAAGTACGACGTTGTCCAAAGAAAGGCCACTTCAAAGGTATGCAAATTATCATTCTCTTTAAACCCACCAAGCTTTAGTGTGGGTCTCTCAATTGATGGAATTTTTGATGCAACACATGAATCACCACTCCTAGATTCTTTATTTATAATGACCTCATCAATATTAATAATTTTACATGCATTTACCTCATACTTTTTACATTTTGCATCTTCACGATTTTTTTGCTTATGAAACTTTGGTTGAAATGCATCACTCAATCGCTTCCTCCTATTACTCCCAATTTGTTGTATCACAAGTTAAAGGGGACGCCCAAGCCAAAGAGTCGTTCTTACAAAAATACCGCTCGATGGTCCATGAAAATCTCGGCAAATTCCATTCTTATGAGATAGCGCATATATCTCGGGAACAAAACACTAGGGCCGACGTACTATGTAACACCCTAGACCCCACACAATATTTTTAAATAAAAATGCAACAAACAATAAAACATCTCAAGGGTGTCACGCTTCTTCGTCAAATCAAAAACACTTCAGTTTTAAATAAATACGTCGCAGCGGAAAATAGTTCTCGAAACATCAAGTAAAATAATACATCTCAAAATTAACATCAAAATGAAATTAGAAGAATTCTGCAACAAAGTCTGAAAATAACATAAATCCCCAAAAATCCTAGTCAGAGCAACGACTCGACAAGACTCCCGAAAAGTGATAAACAAAATGAGTAAGCTTCAAAGCCATCCTCTAGTACTCACTGCTACAGAGTGTCCTCTTTCTGCAAGTCTACACCGCAAGGGCATAGGCGTCTAATCCGCAATCGGGGTGAGAATATATCCAACATAAGGAAATGCATAAACACACGGTATAGTTCTAGAATCAAAGAACACATCATTTCCATTTAATCATGTATACATCAAAAACAGATATTTATTCACATTTGAAACATATACCTTCACTTAATATAATCAATATGCACCAAATCAACATCATATATCAACTAGTAAGCTTCGAAGACAAATATTAACATTAAGTAGACATTAGTAAAATCACTGACCATTCAGATATAATCATATAGAAGCTCATCATGGAAAATCACATCTTTAAATATATCTTAAGATAACACATCTTTAAATAACACGTCTTTAAAGAGTAACACATCTTCAAATAGCACATCTTTGAATCACTCATCTTCATATAGACTTGCAGTTATGTATGCAATGTCCCTAACTCAACTCTATATGCATGTGGTACCAAACCTATCACCATCTTCAAATATTTTGGACATCAGAGGTATGTTACTGATTTTTGTCCATACCATCTTTAAATACAACATCGTTAAATAGACTCGATCATGAATGCATGAATGCCAAGTAATCACATCAACAATACACATCATTCAATGACTCGGAAATACACATCTTTAAGCAGCACAATCGTCAAATACAACATCGTTAAATAACACATCATCATATATTCACATCGTCATGTCAACACATCATCATATATTCACATCGTCATATCAACACATCATCATATATCAACATTGTCATATTATCATATATTCATATCGTCATATCAACACATCGTCATATATTTCACATCATCATATTATCATATATTCACACCGTCATATCAATACATTACTCATATATTCACATCTTCATATCACAATGTCATCATATATCCATATCTTCATATAACACATCATTAAATATTATTGAATACTCATCATCATATATCATCAAACAGTCATCACTAAACATCATCGAATATTCATTATCATGTATAAATCAAATATTCACATCTTTACATAAACACAAATTCAATTACTCACATCTTAGAATTACACATTATCTTCACATCATTAAATGACCATCCCAGCCCATCAATTACTAATTCGTCAATTCAATTCATCATCTAATTTCTTACATTCACATTATCAAGTTTTCATGCTTATACATACTCATTAACCATATACATTATCTATAAGACCATGTCATTATTAATTACTTCAGTCACTGTGTTTATCCAAATAGCTCAAGTTAATTTCATACTTGTTATCCTAACTCATTTCATCAAAATTATTTCATTTTACAAACTTCCAATCATCCAATTTCATCCCAAAATGACTTAACATCAACAATTCATTGCAAGCACTCACCACTCATCAATAAGTCATCAAAACAGAAACAAAACATCAAAGGAATGTCCAAGAATACCCGGAACCCACCATCAAGCACCAAAACACGCGGAACAGCTGATGTTGTTCCTGACAGGGTGGCTTAGCGAGCCCTGAAGCCCAAAAAAATTGGGTTTTGGCTCTCGGGTTTTGCTCCAAAATCACCTAAAATCCCCATTTTCGATCCAAAGCAATCCAAAACGATATATAAATATTACTCATGATCAAAACACTTTAAATTGGCACTTATAAGACATCAAAACATCAATCATGCATGGAATTTCATGATTTCTACACATTTTATCATAAAAACTCAAAACCCACATTAACCACAATTAAATCACAAATTTAACACAATCAAAGCATGAATTTAGAGATAATCACATACCCAAAATCATAGCAATGTTATAGAACATGAATTTAACATGTAATCATCAAAGATCATGAAGAATAAGGAAGAAATAACAAACAATTCCCATGTGAATAGAGACTCCCCCCTTACCTCAACAATCAACAAAGCAAGCCTCTCATCTGAATGAGTCTCTCTCCATTCTTCTCTTCTAGCCTCCTAGAGTTCTTCTTCTTCACCACCTTAGATCTCCTTTCTGCCTCTTCTCTCAATTTGCTCTTGTGTGTTTCTAATCCTAATTCTCATAAGACTTTCATCTATTTATATTTCCCTTAATGGGCTTGGTTTCTCACAAACTCTAAATGAGCTTGGTTCACTTTGTGTTCTCTATTCATTTAATTAAAACACTACTCCACTTACTTACTAAACCCTCCTATTTATCAATAATTAATTAACTCATAAAGTCGTTCAAAACCCACAATTCCACAATAATTAAAGAAAACACCAAACAAACAAAATTCTAAATAATACTAGTAAATCAATATTAAAAATCGCGCTGTTACATTTCTCCACCACTTAAAGAATTTACGTCCTCGAAAATTACCTCAAGTCTGACCGTCTGGTTCCAATCTCCCTTCTCCATTCAAAGCAAATACCTTTCCACCCGACTGTGCCTTCTTCGGTTTCTGACACTAAGTGCTGATGTGACCAGATTCCCCACAGCTGTAACAAACCACATCCTTACTCTTGTATTCTTTAGCATTGTGTCCCGTCCTCCCAAACTTGAAACAAGTCAAAGCTGGATTCTTGCATTCAACAATACGATATCCCGTACTACCACACTTGTAGCACCTCGCGCCTCCCCCACTTTGTGAAGGTGAGAAAAACACAAGAAGGGGGGGTTGAATTGTGTTGGCTTTTTATGGTTCTTTTTCTAACTGTTAAAAAACTAATCAGAATCTGAGGTGTACAGATTCTAATACAGAGTCTGAGTGCAGCGGATAAGTACAGAAACACAAAGATAAAGACAAAGAGAGAGAGAGAGAGAGAGAGAGAGAGAGAGAGAGAGAGCAGAGACAAATCAATTTTATACTGGTTCCTCCCACAACACATGAGTAGTCCAGTCCCCTTGCACTTCTAAGGATTTCACTATAATCACTCTGGATTACAAATTGATCAAGGACCCTTCCAAGAGACTTCCACTGCTCAAGCACACTTGCAAGAGACTTCCTTTGCTCTAGGTCACTACCTAAAGACTTCCTTTGCTCAAGGACAACTCCAAGAGACTCCCTTTACTCAATCACACCTAATTGAGACTTCCTAATGCTCAAGTATTCACCAAGAGACTTATATGCTCAAGCATGCAAGCGAGAAACTTCTAATTGTTTACAAATTAAACAAATTAATTTGTTCTTACACTTGATTTAACATTGGTAGTGTAAACTAAACAAATGAACAGACTCTTTATGATTTCTAAGATATGAACTTTGATACAAAAATCCTGAGTGTTTTGTGCTATTAGATTTGACAGATTAATGGCATAATAAAATAACAGAGTCTTGTTAATCTTCTTCAAGTCTTCAGCTCTTTATATAGGCAGTCATTTGAGATACGTTGGAGAAGAGTGCCAGCGCAAATAGAGTCGTTGAGAAGCTTCAATCAAGAACGATGCATTTTGCCTGATATGGATAATTTCGTTGAATAGTCTTTCAAATTTTCTTTGCTGAAAATAGAATTATTGGTTGAATTCTTTTTGTTGTTGAGGTCCTTTGTCTGTTTGTAGACGTAGACAAAAGAACTGTGTTATCATATCCTTTGATAGAGACAATTGACAAAAGAAGACAAAACATATGTGGATTCTGGGTCCCTTAGGATTTTCTCAAATCTGAGGGGTCATCCAAGTCTGTAGTCTACTTCTGAGTCTGATGACCTTCACAGAATCTGTTGAGAATGTTGACTTTTGGTTGACCTTTCTTCAGATCATCTTCCATAGTCTTCTAAGATTCTCTTGGTCCTTCTGATGCTCTTCATCTGTTCATTCCTTAATGATAGATTCATTCTTTGATTCTACACACTTATACATATGTTAGTATTCCAATTGTTCTTTAATACTTTGTTATCTTCAAAACCTTAGAGGAATTGTATGAACCACTCTTGTTCCAACAATCTCCCCCTTTTGATGATGACAAACACAAGTATTTTGAACAATTGTTGTTAATCTAATTAACAGTTAGACTTTAGGGTCTGTGGTTTGCAAGCTCCCCTTGAGTCTGTGATAGTCCATTAAGGGGAGGTTCGCAAGATCCTCCTAAGTCCTATCTCGGGTAATTTAATTCATTCTTACTCACTCTTGAGTGGATCAGAACAAATAAATAATAATAGCATATCAGAACATCAACAAGATATCAGACATTTGGTTACACATAAGTTTGCAAGCTCTGATTAAGTCCAGTCTAATACCTTATCAGAGTCTGATAAGATTAGCAATTTAGCGCAATATTTTTTTATTGATTTTTTATTTTAAGCAGAAAAATAAATAAAAAGTTTCTCTTGCTTCTTATTAGGCTCAACATTCAAATACTCTATCCTACTCCCCCTTTTGTCATCAACAAAAATTATGCAATGCAAAATATTGATCAAATAAGCAAAAACATGCATAAAGTTATTGATAACAGAATTCAGAATCAAGTATACAAAGAAGCATTTAGGGAACAGATTAAAAAACATGGCTCAAAAGCTAATTTTGTCCTAAGGTCTTGGCAGTCACCATCTAGAGCATGGTCTTGACATTAGCATTTGTCTCCTCAGATGCAGCTTCCACCTTCTTCTGAGATTGAGATAGATCCTTTACCTCTGCAATCAGATTCGCTTGAGTATTCTTCATTGACGCCATTTCAGATAGTATCTTCTGCTCTATTTCCTCCAGGCGTGCCAACCTCTGCTTATCAGTCATAATACTCATGTCACTCAAATCTTCAATCTCCAAAACAGTTTGCTGAGTCTGAGTTGGAATGAGAGAATGTTCCTAGTGCTTCTTTACAGGTTCAACTCACAGTTGTCTGTAGATGCTCCTTCTATTTTCCACCACTTCCATCTCATTTCTTACCTCCTTCAGCCACTTCATCTGATTTCTTAGCACATTTTCACCCATCTGATGTTTGAGGTGCTCAAGGATTTGATGAATAGACTCATGCAGAAGATCCCATTGAGCATTGATTCTTGCAGAATGTACAACTATTAAACTTTTGGTGTATATTCTACAAGCTTTTGCACAAATTTTGTTAAATATTTCTTCAAGGTCTTTTGTAGTTAGAGGGGTGAGATAAGGGATTGGTACATACCGACTTTTAATGTTTTGAAGGGTGTCATCATGCACAATGAGTGGCACAATATATTGATCACCCTCAGATGCTTCAAGTAAAGAGTCTGTTTCAGCCTGAGATAGTTGAATGGCATTGCTGGGTTCAAAGGTGTGAACTATAATCTGGCTGGGTTATACTGAGATAACGTGAGCAGTCTCATTAGAGTTAGTTATGCTCAATACATAAGCTGCCCAAGGGTCAAAGTAAGAGACTTTTGAGTTGGGGTTTGATGATGGTGATGGTGGCCTGGCTTGAGAATTTTCTTGGGGAGTTTGTATGGTGATCTGATTTGTTTGAGATGCAGGTGACATATTAGAGTTGAAGAGGTTACCATTAGTATGTGTAACACCCATACTAACTTTAACTAGTATATTAGCATGAGCGTTAAACTGATACTGGATACATTTAAAAATTTCAATAATAATAATACATCACAAATGAATGAATACAAGTTTACTCGTTTGTACAAATAATCCAATACTATTACAATACTTATACAATATCCAATAAGCTCCTGAGCTGGTACACAACGAGCAACTGTACTCCATCCAGTATCTCTGTGAAGATCTCCATCACGAACCTCTGACTTACCTGTAAACCTGCACCAGAAGGAATTATGTCTCAGTGAGCTCCAGCCCAACCAACTGTTGGCAACCACAGGGAACCTAGGGTCGCCATGCCTACCTTGGCAATCTTGGGGATTTCCTATGATCGCCAAGTCTTTATCTGCCTGTGACTATAAGTCTTCCTGTAACTATATCTTTAACTGCCTGTAACTATAACTATAACTATCTATTTCTATAACTGTAATCTGCCTATAACTATAACTTAGTGATCGAGGGGTAACCTAGGACCACTTTCTGATAACTGTCTATAACTATAACTGTAACTGCCTATGACTATAACTATAATTGTAAATTTCCTGTAACTATAACTTTGACTATAACTGTAACTGTAACTTTGACTATAACTATGAAACATAATACAAATAAAGATGTTTTATGTGTTTTATGTTAGCTGTTAGCATTGAACAAACATTATTATCTGAGTTCATTTTACGGAGTGCATCCGGGTGGAGTAACCCCGAAGTACAACATCCCTATGACCCGATGAAATTCCTGACAATCAGGCTAACACCGGACTCCCTATGAAACGTGTGGACAACCCTCTCGGAGAAGTCCCATCCGGCGAATCCCGGAGTCTGCTGAACACGCCCTATAACTGTGAAACGTACGAGCACGCCATTATCTTTGATATAATTCTTTAACTTTTACATATAAATATACATAACTGTTACTTTAAACATATAATAGCAATCCTGTAACTCTTAACCTATAACTTATGAATTCTTGGCTTATCGTTCTCATAAGCCACCTATAATTGTTGGAGAACCAACACTATAAGCTTAACTAAAACTTCAAATGCCGAAGCATTCCTATTACTCTTGTATTCTAATCCGAATACGTCTATAACCTTGTTCACCTAATATAGGTTCTTGACTTATCAAGGTCGTATGCTTTTCCTTAAAAGTTATCAACTCACAAGCAAGGGATCAATCCATTAAACCCTTGCACTCATACTATGATTCATGTTTTCCTATCAAAGGATTCGACATATCGTTATCATATGCCGTTCTTAGGACTTTCCTATTCATATAACCATTGTTCTTGCATTTTCCATGCCTTGCGTATCCCTTGCTCCTATATTCTTTCAACCATTGGAAGCCTTTTTGGATGGGTTAAAATGGTGGATAATGTTTCTAAAATGTTTCTGGAGAAAACGGGAGTGAAAAACCATGTCCACGCGCATCAGAACACCCAAAACAGCAAAGCTGTCAAGTGCTGTCCTGATGCTGTCGCTATAGCCACGGCCTGTCGCTACAGCGACTCTAGGTAAAAGTCTGAAAAACAGGCTGCTCGCTTGTAGCGACGGCTGGTCGCTTGAAGCGACCGTAGGCAGAAGTCCAAAGCTGTCTGGTCGCTGTAGCGACCATGACAGTACAAAACTTGTTAAAAATCATGTTTTTCCACCATTTTTGCTCAATCCAAGTTACCCAAGCATCCCAAACATGTTAGGAATGATTTTCTATTACAAAATGATAGTTTAAAACATATATGAGCAAGGAATTAGCAAGCGAAGGAAATTAGGGTTAAAAACACTATAACTTTACCTATGATGCAAATACACTATAAATCTCACAAAGAGGGGTTCTAAAACCCCTTGGGAGCTCACCTTAAACTGATTGGTGCTGGTTTAACCTTAAGCTTCAAAACCCTAGCTTGATCTCTTGCTCTTTCTTGCTTTTCTTTAACTTTTCTCTTGTTCCAACTTTTCCCCAACAAAGCTTGCTTGAAATACAAGATTAAAGGAAGAAGTTTGATGGATTATGAGTGATTGATGATGAAGGGCGAGTTCTAGAGAGAGAGGGAGGAGAAAATCAGCTCCTAGAGAGAGAAGGGAAATGATAAATATGAAAATTTTCATGTTTATCCCCTTTTATAACCTCTTCCTCTCTTAATTACTATAATGCCATTCCATTCGTTTTAATTTCTGTAACACTGTTAAAGGTCACGCTTAAGCGGGATATTACACTCTACCCCCCTTAAAAGAAATTTCGTCCTCGAAATTTAGAAAATCCTCCTGAGATCCTGAAAGGATAAATCTTTCTACCTCTTTCTCTACTATGAAAATTTCCAATTCTTTTTGCTTATTGGAATTCCATGGCAACTCTAGGGTCTGACATGTAGATTAATCACGCACCCCGAATAAATCATACTGGTTAAAACTTGTTCTTTAGCCATGATTTCCATCTCTATAAATCAAAACATAAGACAATCTCTTTCCAACCGAAAGGTCTGATGCATGCTACATAACTCTTACCTGTTAGAACGTATGGTTATCTGAACCAAAATATCCATATCATCTGACTATGAATTAAGCCTTGAATCTCCCTTACTGAATTCTATCAGTTCTTCTCTCATTGACCGTTTAATCTTATCCTGAAGACGTCGGTCGATCTGATTCCCTCAATTATTCCTACTTTTCGAGGAATCTATTACATTACTCTTTGTTCAAAAGAATTCTTGTCTTTGACTTTCGCCTCGTAAGACGACCTTTTACTATTACATTCGTAACATCCTTTACATAGATTTATTCTTGCACTAAAACATCTGATATTGAGTATTCTCAATCGGAAGTAAACTCTATTACAATTACCTCCACGATTTGAATACAAGGAGGTGGCTGAACTTATGGTACAAGTTCCTTTCTTTCTGACATCCTGGTGTAACTATTATCACAACCATGAGCATTGCTCACATTCCCACTGCGGGAATTCTTAAAGCTCGAGAAATCATATGAGCCACTCATGCTCCAATTTAATTAATCCACGATAACGCGTAGTCAAAGGTCTTAGGAGCGTTCTTCTTTCTAGGATTCTGACAATCTTGCATCATTCAAGATATTTCTTACTCATGGGATTGATACTTTCTTTACCAATACCTTCAAACTTATGAAAGTCTAGTACAAGTGACGTGTGGCATAAGCCGTCTCACATATCATCATATAATATAGTCCATAGTACATAGCTTCCATACACGATTGAGTACGTGTACACTACTATCGGGTACACAGTACGTCGCATCATCATTGTCCAACTAATGGGACTAACTACTTAGTCAAAATATACTTGAGACAAAACCACGCCAACTAAGGTCACTCTTCTTGCTCTTAACTTATGCTTGTACTCCTTGAGCATCTACAATCTCATACGTAACTATGATTACGTTCCATTGGCGTTATAACTTATTTCGTTCAAGAACATCCTCCGTTCCGAAAAGAAAACTCTATTCTGATCACTATCAAAATAGCACTCTTAAACTCTTAATCCTTTATTTCATAACTTCAATTCGCGTAGCCTTTTACTGTAAACTATGAGTAATCCTCTGATCTGTGTAAAACATTTCCTTCCTTTAACTATTAACATTAAGTTCAAGAATTTCTGAACTGCTCAACAGAGATTTGTTCGGTAACAACAAACCTGTTTTTCTTAAGACCTTCCTGTTAAAACATTACTGACTGCGTACCACGATTACTAATACATGTCTCATGACTATAAATATGTTACACTACTGTCTAAGTAGTATAAACTCTGCCTGATCGGTATACATAATACTAATCATAACCTGTTACATGCCTGTTACATGCGACATGCTAGTATAACGCGGTTACGATGTGGGATAACCTCATGCCACTGCATAATTCCTCTTTGGTTAAACTTACTATTCAAGTTAACTTGAAGTTACTGAGCTAAACAGCTAGATTACCGCATTAAATGTGGCTTTCATCGCTATGTACTTATTGTGCTAGAAACACATCCTTTAAATCTCTCATACAACTTCGATTCTCTTATCTCATGAGTTTCGAGGTCCGAAACATTCCTCGACTTATCTCTTAAAATTTCCTGTTAGAACTAATGATAAGTTCAAGTCATCACTACTTACAAATATTCTGTAACTTGAAAATTAATCACTGAATACCTTTCCTGTAATTCATCTGGCAAGGACTTCACAAACATCATTTTCTCTAAGCTTCAGCTTTGAATTGTTCATTACCTCATCCTTTGATTACTTCTCCGCTGCGCAACTCTGATTTAAACAATTCACCTGGGATAGAAGTAATACACCACTATTACCATATAAATTCTCCTTGGCCAATCCTTTGACTTTATACTTTGTAATTACCACACATGACCATCTTACATTATAATTTCTCTTGTGGTTTAATCCACCTGTTTAACTTACTCATTGATCGACACTTGACTTTATGTTTCCTTTCGGACATAAACAATGTTCTTACTTTCACGAAAGTACGCCGAAACCTGTAAACCATCTTTAGCAATAGTTACGAGCCCAACAATGCTCTTGTCAAAACAACTTATACATTAGTTCTAGCTTTATTCTTCATAATCTGAATCGAGTTCCGTACTATAATTGTCCGTAAGGATTTCACATAACTCTATCATATCCCTTGGTTACTCCTCGAGTTTCTCCGAAAATAATCCGTCTCGGTAAGACTCACCTTTTACCGGCTCTCCTGTAAGCCCAAACATATGTTACGCCCCCTCGAGTACCCGATTAGTTAATCTTAAACTTCAGCTTTTATTATTTCCTATTGGATCCTTCCTGTAACTTATTACTGTATTCACAATTCCAATCTAATCCTATTATCTGAATAATATTCCATATGTCTTCTCGACCGTTGCCCTCTCCATGGTTTCGAACAACCCAAGGTATGTATCTTCTACCATCTTTAACACATACCAACATAAGGTAATCTTTGTCGGCTTACTCGAATACTAGTGTAAGGAGCCCATCAAAAGAAAACATAGAACTCCTTAACATTAACCATAGCTTTAACTGTAACTGTACGTTAGTGACGATCTTCCTGCTTAATCCTCGAAACCGGTCTGCTATAATCCGTCAACAAGATTCCATCTTTACTTCATACCCTTACCGGGGGTTTCCTTCACTAATCATTAAGCTTGCGTTCCTCATACCAAGCATCTTGATGACCCTTAATAAAGGAAGGTAATCTGTTTCATCTGTCCAATATTTCGCTTAATCCATAAATGAGTCTCTTACCTGTCGGATGTTAAGATCTCATCCGTTCCAAGTGCGCAAGTCCTTCCATCCTTACACCCTATAACCTTACTGGAAGTCCAGAGCTCCCAATAATTAACTGATCATTCCTTATTCCAAGTCGCTGGGTTTGGTACCGTAATTCTTCACCTCTGTACCCGGAATTAAAACTCTAATTTACACTTCACTTTAACTTTTCAAATCATTCCTTAGAGTATCCCATAATTCTTTACGCTACACATCTCCTCGGAGAAGGCATCGCTCAATGATGCGTCCAACTAGTTAAGGTACTTGACCTTACTCTTAGATACTTTTAAATACCTCTTACATTCCTGAGACTTTGCGATTAACAAGCTCAGTTACTTTACTCTTAGAGAACCCTCCTTTCGCATTTAATACCTCGCCAATTTCCGTCTTAAAATCTGACGCCTTAACCTTCACCCTTCGTACACTTCTTTCCTCCTTGGTCACATTCAGCTCTCGGATATTTGTCCTAACTGTCATATACTAGACTGAGTTGATCAGGCTCAACTAGATGTGACCTTTAGAACAACATCCGGAACCCAATGATTCCACTACTTTTTATTGAATCTTTTAATGACCCATGGCACGGTCTGAATCAACCAGGCTCTGATACCAATTGTAACACCCATACTAACTTTAACTAGTATATTAGCATGAGCGTTAAACTGATACTGGATACATTTAAAAATTTCAATAATAATAATACATCACAAATGAATGAATACAAGTTTACTCGTTTGTACAAATAATCCAATACTATTACAATACTTATACAATATCCAATAAGCTCCTGAGCTGGTACACAACGAGCAACTGTACTCCATCCAGTATCTCTGTGAAGATCTCCATCACGAACCTCTGACTTACCTGTAAACCTGCACCAGAAGGAATGGGATGAGACATAATGTCTCAGTGAGCTCCAGCCCAACCAACTGTTGGCAACCACAGGGAACCTAGGGTTGCCATGCCTACCTTGGCAATCTTGGGGATTTCCTATGATCGCCAAGTCTTTATCTGCCTGTGACTATAAGTCTTCCTGTAACTATATCTTTAACTGCCTGTAACTATAACTATAACTATCTATTTCTATAACTGTAATCTGCCTATAACTATAACTTAGTGATCGAGGGGTAACCTAGGACCACTTTCTGATAACTGTCTATAACTATAACTGTAACTGCCTATGACTATAACTATAATTGTAAATTTCCTGTAACTATAACTTTGACTATAACTGTAACTGTAACTTTGACTATAACTATGAAACATAATACAAATAAAGATGTTTTATGTGTTTTATGTTAGCTGTTAGCATTGAACAAACATTATTATCTGAGTTCATTTTACGGAGTGCATCCGGGTGGAGTAACCCCGAAGTACAACATCCCTATGACCCGATGAAATTCCTGACAATCAGGCTAACACCGGACTCCCTATGAAACGTGTGGACAACCCTCTCGGAGAAGTCCCATCCGGCGAATCCCGGAGTCTGCTGAACACGCCCTATAACTGTGAAACGTGCGAGCACGCCATTATCTTTGATATAATTCTTTAACTTTTACATATAAATATACATAACTGTTACTTTAAACATATAATAGCAATCCTGTAACTCTTAACCTATAACTTATGAATTCTTGGCTTATCTTTCTCATAAGCCACCTATAATTGTTGGAGAACCAACACTATAAGCTTAACTAAAACTTCAAATGCCGAAGCATTCCTATTACTCTTGTATTCTAATCCGAATACGTCTATAACCTTGTTCACCTAATATAGGTTCTTGACTTATCAAGGTCGTATGCTTTTCCTTAAAAGTTATCAACTCACAAGCAAGGGATCAATCCATTAAACCCTTGCACTCATACTATGATTCATGTTTTCCTATCAAAGGATTCGACATATCGTTATCATATGCCGTTCTTAGGACTTTCCTATTCATATAACCATTGTTCTTGCATTTTCCATGCCTTGCGTATCACTTGCTCCTATATTCTTTCAACCATTGGAAGCCTTTTTGGATGGGTTAAAATGGTGGATAATGTTTCTAAAATGTTTCTGGAGAAAACGGGAGTGAAAAACCATGTCCACGCGCATCAGAACACCCAAAACAGCAAAGCTGTCAAGTGCTGTCCTGATGCTGTCGCTATAGCCACGGCCTGTCGCTACAGCGACTGTAGGTAAAAGTCTGAAAAACAGGCTGCTCGCTTGTAGCGACGGCTGGTCGCTTGAAGCGACCGTAGGCAGAAGTCCAAAGCTGTCTGGTCGCTGTAGCGACCATGACAGTACAAAACTTGTTAAAAATCATGTTTTTCCACCATTTTTGCTCAATCCAAGTTACCCAAGCATCCCAAACATGTTAGGAATGATTTTCTATTACAAAATGATAGTTTAAAACATATATGAGCAAGGAATTAGCAAGCGAAGGAAATTAGGGTTAAAAACACTATAACTTTACCTATGATGCAAATACACTATAAATCTCACAAAGAGGGGTTCTAAAACCCCTTGGGAGCTCACCTTAAACTGATTGGTGCTGGTTTAACCTTAAGCTTCAAAACCCTAGCTTGATCTCTTGCTCTTTCTTGCTTTTCTTTAACTTTTCTCTTGTTCCAACTTTTCCCCAACAAAGCTTGCTTGAAATACAAGATTAAAGGAAGAAGTTTGATGGATTATGAGTGATTGATGATGAAGGGCGAGTTCTAGAGAGAGAGGGAGGAGAAAATCAGCTCCTAGAGAGAGAAGGGAAATGATAAATATGAAAACTTTCATGTTTATCCCCTTTTATAACCTCTTCCTCTCTTAATTACTATAATGCCATTCCATTCGTTTTAATTTCTGTAACACTGTTAAAGGTCACGCTTAAGCGGGATATTACAGTATGTCTGATCAGATTGTCTAGGACACTTGAATCAACATCCTCATAGATGGATTGGAAAGATGATGATGGTAGGGGAATGATGGTGGAGGGATTTGAAGAAATATTACCAACCCGATTTTTAGTCTTAGATTTATTTATATCGTGAAATTCTTGCACGGTAGTTTCCTGATGTTATATGTAATGTTCCAACAAGCTAACGATAAACAAACAGAACAAGGAAAATATAAAAGATAGAAATGTAAATGGCACAAATTATTTGTTAGCCCAGTTCGGTGACAAACACACCTACTCTGGGGGCTACCAAGCCAGGAGGAAGTCCACTAGTGTAGTCATAGTACTAAGTTCTCAGCAAATTCCAAGTTTACAACTTATCACCTAGCTACTACCTGTACTGACTTCAGCCTAGGAACTCCTAGACCTGAGATCCCATCTCACATCCACTCAATCACACACCCTGTGATTACACAAATACAAACAGTATGATGAAGACAACTTCAGACACAAACTAACACCGTACTTCAAAGCTTAGGTGTAATATACAATATTACAACTCAGTTAAAACAAACAAACTTTAAGCTTTTGATATTCAGTAGCAGCAATAGAGTGGTATACAGAATAGAGCACACGGCTCAACAAGACAACCAAAAGTCGAAACCCTACAATATTCTTTCAATGACGGCTTCGATTATTTTCTTCAAGAGTGGTGTCTTCTTTATATAGCCTTCAGCAGCAACATATATTTGAATCAAATATTCCTCTCAGAAATATGTTGAAACAAATAATTCTTCAGAAATATATTTCCAAGATTCCTTCTAGAAATATATTTGCACAATTAAATCTTCCTTCAGGCTAAACATATATTTGTATCAAATATTCTTTTCAGAAATATATTGAAACAAATATTCTTCAGAAATATATTTTCCAAAATCTCTTTTGAAAATATATTTGCACAAATAAAAATATACATCTGAATAATATCTTCCTTCTGGAAACACACGCAACTTGAAGAACAAGTAACATGAATGATTTCTTCAATCAAATCTTCAAAAGATCAGGTGCGATAATAAACAGCTCCAAGGCGCGAAATCAGGGCACACTGAAGTCGTATCCTCATGTTGGAACATTGGGTCCAACATCTTGCTTGTATATTTGATTTATCAAAAATGAAGCCAACATACAAATATTCAACAATCTCCCCCTTTGGCAAATTTTTGGCTAAAACAATCTGAGATCATACAGACAACCTAGAGGGATACCACACAAACATTTCTTCAATCATCATAAGCACACAACCATGAAGAAAGGTAGCACATCTTCAAAAACTACTTCAAAAGAATTCCTCAAATGAAACGTAGCATATAAGAATATTGTGGAGTATCACTAAAGAGTATCAGAGGCATGCAACAGCGGAATAGAACACACGTATTACCAAAGTGAGAAAAATAAATCCCCACACATACAAGCAACTCGCACTGGATGTTTCAACATTTTTTAACACATCATGCCATACTACATATCACATACAAACACATATGTATATCACACAGCACAGTATCACTCCCCTTGAATATATGCATATCACACAACACAGTATTACTCTCCCTCAGGTAGTACTCCCTCTTAATGCAAATAAAGCATAAAACTACCAAAACTACTCCCCCTTTTTAGCCACAATTTTGACAAAAACAACCTTGCATTCACCAGGTGTAGAAAGAACAAGAACAACAGTAGCAGAGCATGCAGAGTATTAGGTTACAGACCATAGGCATAAAAATCCATGGCATAACCCACAAAGGATATCGAGAGCTGGCACACAGTCATAAAACATCTATTCTGAGGTTATAAGCATCCAATATAAACTAGTACATCACATCACCACACACATACTACTCCCATCATACTAACCATATAGTGCACAAAGCTGCTACAACCAAAGATAACACCATGTGAGACATACCATTTCCAACAGAGGAATAAGAAAAAATTGTTCTTGGAAACATCAGATACAGACCATCAGAGATAACAATGTGTGGAACATGTGGTCCGACAAGTAGCCTATAGTCACAAGTCAAAGACACGCCCTTTTTGCTTCGAAGTTCATATGGCCTCACAATCTCAGGGTGTTGACTCAGAATACTCTCAGTGATTACACCTAGAAAGGCTTTTGGAAGCTTCACAACATATGTCACAGCTTGCTTCATAACATCTACCAACACCAATGACACTTCTCATAGCATATATCTTCTTCCTTCCAGGGGACATGATATCTAGGACATCATCCTCAACATCTTTCTCAGTATCACTATATCATAAATTAGCAGCAGCAGTTTTAAACAACCAAGAGATCCCATCAAGTAAAATTCCTCAACATACAACAGTGCACATTAGAATCACACAAACATAGTACCCACACACAAAGTCTTCACAGAAGAACAAACACTTCATAGCAAACCACTAAGACACACGTAGTAATTGTAACAACATCTGACATTAATACCTCTGAGCATTAACATATTTGAACCTCAAAACTTCAACCCACATCAGGTTGATCTTCAATCACATCAGGTTGAGGATTCTCAAGAAACTCAACCATATCAGCATCAGTTTGGGGGATCTCAGAACTGGTTTCAACAACATTAACAAGTTGAGTCAGGGATGTTTCAGCATCCAGTATGACATCAGACTCAATTTGATTAACAGGTTAGAACAGAGCCAACAAGCACAAGATGTTGTTAAACAACAGAGTCTTTGGCAAGATCAGTGAAATGAGTCATTTGGTCAGTTGATGGTTCAGGACAAGTTTCTTTAGTGGGTGGTTCACTAACAACATCATCAACAACAACATTAGACTTTTCTAGGGTCATATCAGAGATATGATTAACCTAGCTAACAGACTCAAAGACAGGTTCCACAGATGTTTCAACATTAGCATCAACATTTGGATCAACACAGGTTTCAACATTAGATTTAACATGAAAATCAGAAGCAGTTGCAGATGGTTTCAACGCATTCACATAATAAAAGCTTCAATAACATCAAGATTTATATCCACAGAATCAAAAGGGCTTGTGGAAACAGTAACCGGTACAGGTGAAACAACAGGAGAACTTACATTTTCAGCAGTCTTCAGAATGAAAATGATTTCCCTTATTTCACGTGCAACTCTAGTTATAGTAATTAGAAGGAGTTTGTTTGCACGTTTCAACACCTGTAATTGCTATAACTCCTCATGTAGACAAATTCTCAGTTTACCCCTCAACTTCTTAAATTGCTTTGTATCTAAGGCTTTGGTGAATATATCAGCTAATTGTTCCTCTGTGGTAACATGTTCAAGTTTCACTATGTTCTCTTCTACAAGATCCCTGATAAAGTGATGACAAATATCAATATGTTTTATCCTGCTATGTTGAATAGGGTTTTTTGAGATACTGATTGCACTCAGGTTGTCGCAATACAATGTTAGAACATCTTGTTCAACATTATACTCCTTTAGCAGCTGCTTCATCCACACTAGCTGGGAACAATTGCTACCAACTGCTATGTACTCTGCTTCAGCTGTGGATAGGGACACACAACTTTGTTTCTTGCTAAACCACGAGATCAGATTATTTCCCAGAAAGAAACATCCTCCAGAAGTGTTTTTTCTATCATCTACACTGCCTGCCCAGTCTGCATCTCAATACCCAACTAACATAGAGCTTTCACTGTAAGAGTACAGAATACCATAGTCACTAGTGCTATTGATATATTTCAATATTCTCTTTACTTTAGTTAGATGACTCATTTTTGGTTCAGCTTGGTATCTAGCACAGACCCCTACAACAAAAGTTATGTCTGGTCTGCTTGCAGTAAGATATAATAGGCTTCCAATCATGCTCCTATATAAACTTTGATCAACTGCAATCCCCTTTTCATCTTTGGTCAACTTCAAATAGGTAGCTGCAGGTGTTCTCTGATGACTTGCATTGTCCACACCAAACTTATTTACTATATTCTTGGCATATTTACTCTGAGAAATGAAGATTGTATCTTCCATCTGCTTGACTTGAAGTCCAAGAAAATAGGTCAGTTCACCCACAAGACTCATCTCAAACTCAGACTGCATTTGCTGAACAAAATGTTGAACCATCTGGTTCGACATCCCACCAAAAACAATGTCATCAACATATATTTGTGCTATCATAAATCTTTCATTCTCTTCTTTCACAAACAAAGTCTTATCTGATCCTCCTTTTCTGTAACCTTGATTAACAAGAAACTGTGTGAGTCTCTCATACCATGCTCTAGGTGCATGTTTTAATCCATATGGAGCTTTCTTCAATTTGTAGACATGGTTAGGAAAATTAGGATCTATAAATCCCTTTGGCTGTCCAACATAAAACTCTTCATGTATGTACCCATTTAGGAAGGCACTCTTCACATCCATCTGGAATAGTTTGAATTTAAGGATACAAGCCACTCCCAAAAGTAATCTTATGGATTCTAATCTAGCAACAGGTGCAAAGGTTTCATCAAAGTCAAGTCCTTCCACTTGAGTATAACCTTGAGCAACTAGCCTTTCCTTGTTTCTAATCACAGTTCCAATTTCATCAGATTTGTTTTTGTAAATTCATTTAGTCCCAATGACATTTATGCATTCTGGTCTTGGAACCAAATACCACGCTTCACTTCTTTTGAACTGATTCAATTCCTCTTGCATTGCATCAATCCAGAATTCATTAGTGAGATCTTCTTTAATATTCTTGGGTTCAAACTTGGACATAAAACATGAATTAGTGATCACTTCATTAGATCTTCTGGTTGTGATTCCTTGATCAAGGTTCCCAATAATAAGTTCATTGGGATGGTTCTTCTAAACTCTGATTGAAGGACCCTTACTTGTTGACGCATGATCTGGTTTAATTTCTCCTTCTTCAAATTCAACTTCATTTTCCTCAACTGGTGTATCTATATGTTGTGCTGATGCTTTAACCTCTGGTTCAACATCAGGCACTCTGTCTGCAGGTAAATCATCTATTACAACATTGATAACCATGGTTCTTGAGTTAAATACTCTATATGCTCTGCTGTTTGTAGAGTATCCAAGAAAGATCCCTTCATCACTCTTGGGATCCATTTTCCTTCTGTTTTCTCTATCTGCCAAAATGTAACACTTGCTTCCAAACACATGAAAGTGTTTGACCGTAGGTTTTCTTCCTTTCCATAACTCATACAGGGTAGTTGTAGTACATGTCCTTAAGGTGACCCTATTGTGAACATAACAAGTTGTGTTCATTGCTTCAGCCCAAAAGTGGTAGGGCAAATGTTTTGCATTAAGCATAACTTTGGCTGACTCTTGTAGGGTCCTGTTCTTCCTTTCAACTACACCTTTTTGCTGAGGTGTTATAGGGGCTGAAAACTCATGCTTGATTCATTCAGAGGAACATAATTCAGTGAACTTAACATTTTCAAATTCTTTCCTATGGTCACTCCTGATCCTTACAATGACACTATCCTTTTCTCTTTACAGTTGTGTGCAAAGGTCTTTAAAAACATCCAAGGTATCTGATTTTTCCCTAATGAAATTTACCCAAGTACACAAAAACATACCTCTTTCCACCAATACTTTCAACTTGCATAGGTCCCATCAAGTCCATGTGTAGAAGTTCAAGTGCCTTGGAAGTTACTTGTTGTTCCAACCTCGGATGCGACATTCGAGTTTGTTTACCAATCTGACATTCCCCACAAATGTTGTCCTCAAAAATTTTAAGTTTGGGTAATCCTCTGATAGCTTCCACAGAAATGGCTTTCTTCATTCCTCTTAGGTTTAAATGACCAAGTTTATGGTGCCACAGTTTAACCTCTTCTTCTTTACTCACGAGACATGTGGTTAAGTGCGTTTCTTCTTGAGGTACCCACAAGTAACAATTATCCTTAGATCTATTACCTCTCATTAGCACCTCACTTTTCCCATCAGTTACCAGACATTCAGTCTTGTTGAAGTTCACTTTCATCCCTTGATCACACAGCTGGCTTATGCTAATCAAGTTGGCAGTTAGCCCTTTCACTAATAGCACATTGTCTAGATTTAGCAATCCATTATTGATCAAGTTACCAATACCTAGAATTTCTCCTTTAGCTCCATCACCAAAAGTCACATAGCTGCTAGTGTAAGATCTTACATTCTCAAGAAATTTACTGACTCCAGTCATCTGTCTAGAGCATCCACTGTCAAAGTACTAGTCTTCCTTAGATGGGGCTCCTAGAGAGGTGTGAGCTATTAGGCCAACATTATCACATTTGGGTTTCCACTCCTTCGTGACATTAATTACATCTGTTGCAGGTCTTCTTTGCTGAAACCACTTGGGATATCCATACAGCTTGAAGCAGAACGACTTTATATGCCCCTTTCTACCACAATAATGGCATACCCAAGAGCGAGATATCCCCTTGTTCTTAGACCACTGATGTTCCTTCGGATGTTGCAACATTGGTTTGCTCACAGTGGGATCATATGTTCCTACAGCAACAACAAAAGTCTTATCTTGGTTTTGTTGTGTTCTTGTTTAGTGCTCTATAATCAAAGCCTATGCCTTTTGGTTTCCCTTGATTTTGGCCTTCTAATATTTCTTCCAGCAAGTCAGTACCTGTGTTCATCATTCTAACCTGCTTCTTTAAGTGTTCAAGTTGGGATTTTAGTTGAGTTACCTCATCATTGAGATCAAAATTTTTTGCTAAATGGTCACTTCTTTCAGCATGCAGTTGACTGATAGTCTTCTTCTACTTCTCTAGTAACTTGCAAACTTCTTCACTTCTGGTGTACAGATCTTTGTACGAGGAAGCTAGCTCTTCATAACTTAATTCTTCATCACTTGATTCAGTATCAGACATGCATCCACCAGTTAAAGCAATGACATGCTTAGCAGACTCATTCTCCACTTCTCCTTCTGAATCATCTTCATCAGACCAAGAAACAACCAAGCTTTTCTTCTGTCTCTTGAGGTATGTGACACATCCTGTTCTAATGTGACCATATCCTTCACATTCATGACACTGAACTCCCTTGGATTGATTGCTCTTCTCATCAGTTCTTGTTTTCTTCAAATCATTTTGTTGCTTACTGATGTTGAACCTAATGTTCTGACCATTTCGCTTGGGTCTCTTGTCAACACATTTCAGAATCTTGTTAAACTGTCTTCTAAGTAACACAAATGCCTCTGACAAGCTTTCATCATCCACAATATCTCCTTGTGACTCCTCAGCATCAGCATTTGTTACAAAGGCGATGCTTTTGCCTTTCTTTTCAATCCTGTTACTGATTGCTATTTCAAAGTTCTGAAGAGATCCTATTAGCTCATCAACCTTCATACTAGAGATGTCTTGTGCTTCTTCAATCGCAGTCACCTTCATATCAAATCTCTTAGGTAGAGATCTGATAATCTTTCTTACGAGCTTTTCATCAGACATGTTTTCTCCAAGTGAGTCAAAGGAGTTAGCCATGTCAAGGACATTCATGTAAAAATCTTGTATGTTCTCATCCTCCAACATTTTTAGATTTTCGAACTTGGGAGTAAGAAGTTGAAGCCTTGACATTTTCACTTTAGATTTACCTTCGTGTGTAGTTTTGAGAATTTCCCAAGCATCCTTAGCCACAGTGCCTTGCTTGATCAGTTTGAACATGTTCTTGTCCACTCCATTGAATAAAGAGTTCAATGCCTTGGAGTTTCCAAGCGCTAATTCATCTTCTTCCTTGGACCACTCTTCTTCTGGCTTCAGATCAGCTATCTTCTTTCCATCTTTGTCAAGCATAACAGGATGTTCCCAACCCTTCAGAACTGCTTTCCAGGTCTTACTATCTATAGATTTAAGGAAAGCACTCATGCGAGATTTCTAATAGTCATAGTTGGAACCATCCAACAGAGGTGGCCTGTTCACAAATCCTCCATCCTTATCCATTATGCCAGAAGATAACTTCCCTGGAGCTCACCCTAAAATAGGCAGGGTAGTTTCCTGATGTTGTATGTAATGTTCCAACAATTGGATTCAGGTGGAACGTTGAGTTTAATGTTTCAACGTCAGGCTAACGATAAACAAACAGAACAAGGAAAATATAAAAGACAGAAACGTAAATGGCACATGTTATTTGTTAACCCAGTTCGGTGATAAACACACCTACTCTGGGGGCTACCAAGCCAGGAGGAAGTCCACTAGTGTAGTCCTAGTTCTAAGTTCTCAACAAACTCCAAGTTTACAACTTATCACCTAACTACTACCCGTACTGACTTCAGCCTAGGAACTCCTAGACCTGAGATCTCATCTCACATCCACTCAACCACACACCCTGTGATTACACAAATACAAACAGTATGATGAAGACAACTTCAGACACAAACTAACACCGTACTTCAAATCTTAGGTGTAGTATACAATATTACAACTCAGTAAAATAAACCAACTCTAAGCTTTTGATATTCAGTAGCAGCAATAGAGTGGTATACAGAATAGAGCACACGGCTCAACAAAGACAACCTAAAGTCGAAACCCTAAAATATTCTTTCAATGACGGCTTCAATTGTTTTTTTCAAGAGTGGTGTCTTCTTTATATAGCCTTCAGCGGCAACATATATTTGAATCAAATATTCTTCTTAGAAATATGTTGAAACAAATAATTCTTCAGAAATATATTTCCAAGATTCCTTCTAGAAATATATTTGCATAATTAAATCTTCCTTCAGGCTAAACATATATTTGTATCAAATATTCTTTTCAGAAATATATTGAAACAAATATTCTTCAGAAATATATTTTCCAAAATTTCTTTTGAAATTATATTTCCACAAATAAAAATATCCATCTGAAAAATATCTTTCTTCTGGAAACACACGCAACTTGGAGAACAAGTAACATGAATGAATTCTTCAATCAAATCTTCAAAATATCATGTGCGATAATAAACAGCTCCAAGGCGCAAAATCAGGGCACACTGAAGTCGTACCCTCATGTTAAAACATTGGGTCCAACATCCTTCTTGTATATTTGATTTAGTAAAAATGAAGCCAACATACAAATATCCAATATATATTTATAATTGTTAATTGCTTGCTTTATTTAATTATTGCTTTTAATATATGTGTGATTGGTGGATTAGTGGATTTCTAGTGATTGAGGACGTTTTGGTCATTTTAGGGTGAGTGTCATTTCAGTAATTGTGTTAGAACTAGCAATTTGAATTTTAGAAATTAGTGCTGTAAAAGTAAAATGGGAGGTTTGAGTGAAGTAAAAGTGCAGAGAAATATTTATAAGAGTTGGATGTGACTAAGCCCATTAGTGCGAGTGACCCTAACCCATTATATTTAAAGAGAAGAGTGTGTGTTAGTGGAATTAGGTTAAATCATTTGTCACAAATTTTGAGAGAGGCAAGAGAGAGAGAATAGAGAAAGAAGAGCTTGGAGAGGAAGAAGGGAGAAAAGCTCAAGAGCAACAAAGGGGAAGGGAGATTCTAGCAAGGAGCTTAATGAAGTGAAGAATTGAGGTAATGGGGAAGATTATTTTCACAAATTGGGATTTAATAAGCAATTGTGTAGTTTGGGTGTTTTAGCTTATGCTTAATTCCATGATGTTTGATGTTGATTATGTGAAATTTGTGCTCTATTTATTATATTTAATTTGAGTATGATAAACTTGGTGAAATCATGTTTTGTTTTTGTCAAAATTCATGGTTTGTTATAGTGAAATGATAACTTTGTGAGTTTTGATGATTTTGGTGAAGAACATGATAATTGAATGATGACTATGGTTTATTAAGTTGATTTTGAGTATGGGTATATGTTTGGTTTGAGAATCCATGGAATGATGTTGATTAAGTTTTGGTTTAAGTTGTTGTTGCTATGTTCTTGGTGAAATTGCTTAATTGAGTGAAAATCATTAAGTTGTTGTTAAATTGAATAAGGTGTTGTTATGATAATTGAGATAAGTGATTTGATTATGTGGAACATGATGAAATGTTGTTGGTGTTGTTATACCATGATTTTTTGACAAGTTGTTGGTGAAAATGAGCTTTTGAGACGATGTTTGAATTAAATGAAAATCATGGTGATTATTGATGAAAAGTGATTATGATTAAGTTGTTTAAGTTGTGTTTAAGGTGAAATTGAATAAGTAATGTTGGGTAAATGATTTTGATCGAGTTTGGTGTGTTTGGGATCGAAAGGTGTCGTTAAAACAGGATTTTTCGCGCGAAAACACAGAAAATCAGTTTTTGCTGTCCTGGGAAGGACGCACGACCGTGCGCCCTGACCGCATGGACTATGCGTTGCTCTCGACATGAGAGTGCATGACTGTGTGTGTCAGACGTACGGCCGTGCGCCCCCTGTTTTGACCTGAAACCTCATTTTTGCAATTTTTAAAGGTTCCAAGACATGTGTTTGGGTCCCAAACCCCTAAATTTGATTATTAGTGAGTGTTTAATTATGATGTGTATGGTTGATTAACATGATGTAGGATTAAAGATAACATAGGATTGGAAAGATGTGAAATGAACTTGAGAAATTATCTTTAATTAAGCCATGAAAAGTACCCAATCATGATAATTGATTATAGAGGTGTGAATGTTGTTGAAACATGTTTATAAAGTGGTACAGAGATAGGTTAATGAAACATTGCTTGATTTAATCTTGGAATGTGGATTATGTGAATGAAAATTAAAGCATATTGTTGAAATGTTTATGATATGATGATGATTAAGCATGTTGAATGTATTGAATTGAATTGGTGATGATAGTTGTGGCTTAATGAATCATAGTTGTGAATGAATGATGTTGTGGTGATAACATGAATTGTGTGGATGTATTGATTTGATAATGCGAATGAAAGTTGTGATAGTTGTGAAAGTTGCATGATTTAAGATCATGATTTATAGTTGTGTGCATTGTCAAGTCCATACGTGAACATCTATGCATTCATGGTCAGTCGAAAGTTGCATGATTTGAGGTCATGATTTATAGTTGGGTGATTTAAGATCACTATTTATAGTTGGGTGATTTAAGATCATTATTTATAGTTGCGTGGTTTAAGATCACAATTTATAGTTGTGGTATCACTCAGTAACAGACATCTGATATCCAAAACCTTGGTACCACATGCATGTAGAGTCGTGTTAGGCGCATTGCATGCACTGCATGTGCACAACCACTTGAAGCATCTTGCTTCTCCCCCACTTTGCTCAGACCCACCAACCGCCTAACAGAACGAAACAAGTATCGACAATACTTACATACATGTCGCATACAAAGGGAATTAAAAAAATGTTTTGTCCTGACTGGACCGACCTGCTCTGATACCACATTATAACACCCTGAACCCCAAGAATAATATTTAAAATAATAAATCATGCATTTATCATACATCAAGGTGTTACTATTCGACAAACATCTCATACTAATCCTCAATATAAAAATTCCATCAAATATATAACAGATCACAGCGGAAATAAAATTTATCAATCATATCTCAATGCCATGTCTCAGATCATAACATAAAATCTCAAATATAAAATCAACTTAACAGTTTGATCATGCAGACCCATCAACATCAAAATCAACAGAAAAGAAACAACCCCCAAAATCCTAGATCAGAGCATCTAATCTAGACTCCTCAAAGCAGTAAAAAGAGTAGGCATCACGCCATCCTCAGCATACTCGCAAGCAAGCTAGTCCTCAACCTGCACGTCTACACCACGAGGATGCAGGCGACCAAAAAATCACTGGAGGGTAAGATATACGTTCAACATAAATGAATTATAAACGCATGTAAGTTCAGGCAAAACATCATTATCATCATCACATAATCATACATCATATTAAGCCTGGTCTAATATATCAAACATGCATAACATAATTTCACTCACTTGAAAGCCTGGTTACATCTACACTCCAATCAAGATTCTCAAAGCATACTTAACATATTCTCATCAACGATTAATCACTAAGTCAAACACATATCAATCACCTCACATCAACATCATCATATGTACAGTTACCAATTAGATGCACAAGTTCACACCAAAATATTGCCACATACGACTCATCATGTACATGCAATGCGCCTAAAGACTCTACATGCATGTGGAACCGTCTTTGGATATCGGAGGTTTGTTACCGAGTGATCCCATCGTCACTTTTCATCATCACTGGACTTACTCATGAATGCATGACAACTCATCAAGACTCGACATCACACACATACATATGACTCAACCACTATCATCATCAACATTGTCATATATATATATATATATATATATATATATATATATATATATATTCATCGTCACTACATCATCGTCACTTTCAAACATCATGCATCATCGTCGTCACTTTCAATCATCATATAACATCGTAACTTCATTTATTTTCATTCACATAATTCACAACACACATTTAATAAAACAAGGTTTCGCTAACCTATTACTAACTAACTCATCACCATCCTTATCATATTACATCATCGTTCATACCTCAATAGCTAACATAACAAGTTGGCATACATATCAAGGCTCAATTAAAGTCAATTTACAAGTCTGTCTCTAACCAATAAACTTCTCAACTTCCTTACACTTAAGTCCAAGTTAGTCATTCACATACATCCTCATTATACTTCTAATAATCAAGTTTAGGGATTTGGGAACCATTCACGTGCATTGGATACCTCAAAAAGTCACAAAATTGGAGTTCCCCTACACTACAAGGGGCGCACGGTCGTGTTGCACAAGTGCGAGAGGTACACACAGTCCGTGCCATAGGGATGCACGGTCGTGCGTACACATCAGGACATGGATTTTCCGATTTTTTCCGTTTTCGCGAAAACACCATTTTCAACATCGTTTTTCGATCCAATTCACACCAAACTCGTCCCAAAACCTTAAACCAATGTTATCTAATCATTAACACCTCAAACTTAACTTAAACAACTTAATCATAATCGCTTTCTAACATTAATCAACTTAATTCGACTTATTTCAGTTACCAATTGAAAACTCATTTTAACATAATCACTTAACTCCCAAACATAGTAACAACCATAATTTCAACTTTTCTTCCAACTCAACATAACAATAATCACTTATTTCAATTAACATAAACCAACTTAATCATTTCAATAATAACTTCACCATTTTTCATCAACTTATGCATAATTCTCATAAACACAACAACAACAACAACAACAACAACTTCAACACAACAAGAATCACATAATCTCATGAATTCTCAATCCAAAACACATACCCATGATCAAATTCATCATCAATTGTCATGTTCTTCACCAATTTCATCAAAATTCACAAAATTACCAAATCATTATAACCAAACATGGACTTTGAGGTAAAAATAACATGATTTCATCAATTTTAGCATACCCAAATTAACCACAATAAAAGGAGCACGAATTTGACACATAAAAATCATCAATTCATGAAATTAAGCATAATTCAAAACACCCAAAACTACCTAATTGCTTATGAACCCTAGATGGTGAAAGTAATCTTCCCTCTTACCTCTAATAAGCTCTTCTAGGTTGATTTTCCCTTTTCCCCTTTTACTCTTGAGCTCCTCTTCACTTTCTCTCCAAGCATCTTCTTCTTTCTCTATTCTCTCTCTAGCCTCTCTAAAGTCTTTGTGAAAATGAGTCAACCCTAATTTCTCTACAACACACACTATTCTTTATATATTATGGGTTTGAGTAACTCACACTAATGAGCTTAGTCAATTCTCATTCTCATAAATAATTCTCTACACTTTTACTTCACTTAAACCTCTCATTTTACTCTTACACCACTATCCTCTAAATTCTCGAACTTCTAATTTCTATCACTTCACAAAAATACCATTTACCCGTAATTGACCAAAATACTCTCAAACACTAAAAATCCACTAGTTCACCAATTCTCAATAAAATAAACAATTAACAAATATAATAATACTAAATAAATCTAATACTAAAAATTGGGGTGTTGCAAGACACCACCACCGCTCTTTACATCGTTCAACAATGGGACTGATTGAGGAAGACCTTCTTTCATAATTGGGTTATTTATGTTAAACAAAGTAACAAGTAGCAATTAATGGGAGGGAGAGAGAAAGAGATGGCCCCTCCATAATTAATATATTAGTAAATTACAATTTTATCGCTATGTTTTAATTTTTTTTCAAAAGCAAAAATTAGCTTTTTGGTTCAAGTGAAAATGTGCAGTATGCTAAAGCAGGCCTTCATGAAAAAAGATGGGTCTATTGTAAGTTTGTTTGGACCAAAAGAACAAACAATAAAGTCGTCAATAAGTTCGCCTTATACGCTTTAATTGACCCGGATGGATCAAAGACGGAGAGATATCCATAATTTGTAATAACTCTTTTAATTAATATTAGCAGTCTTTTAATTCTATGTATATATTCCTCATCCGATCTTTATTGTAAGATAAATTTCACTTTTTAAGTTCATTCAAATGATATATCTAGTTCTTAAGATAGACTAAATACCTTATAGGAAATCTTATCGACTGCATCCGAGACACTTTTTAAAGACCATAAGCGATAAATATTTATGAAAATGTGTGTATTTTTTTTTGTTACAAAAAACTAATTGTGTGTATTCAATACATTAGAAATTAAAATATTTTATTTTAAAAAAAATATTAATTGCTTATTTAAAAATATTTAAAGAGTATTCGAGAAATACTCGTTACCAAGACTCATATATTATTTATTAAATGAATTTAAAAAGCGAATTTTATTTTATAATTGAGACTGACTGACATCCTATCATATTTATTAACTATTGATTTAACGTTAATTTGTGTTACAATTTTTTTATCAAGGGTGAAGCAGGTGGTTGATGACTTGATGTAACCCACTAAATAACTCAAAAAGTAAACGCATGCAGTTAGAAAAGTGAGTCACGAATGTCAGTTCGCTCAGGATGTCCACAACGCATTTCAGTTTATACGGTAACGCGGGCTTGACCTTGAACATACAGAGGTTGACCCCTCAACATAAATAGACATATTTTTAGTTTGAAGTTGTCTCTAATCCCCCCACATCAATCAATTAAAATCTTTAACTTGCGTCTCAAGGTATTTCTAGGACAGTTGCAATTGTTGACTTCTGCGTTTCAGACTTCAGAAGCTTCTCTTCAGAACTGGCTTCAGACATTGTTCATCAGAAGCTGTCTTCAGACGCAGTTCTTCAGAAGCTGGCTTCAGACGCACTGTTCATCAGACGCAGTCTTTAGAAGCTTTTCTTCAGACGCATTGTTCATTAGACGCACTTCTTCAGAAGCAGGTCTTCAGACGTTGCCTTCAGAAGCTCTTCTTCAGACGCTGCCTTCAAAAGCTCTTCTTCAGACGCTGATTTTCTTCAGCCTTGCAACACAAGCTTCTATATTTTCCTTCTTGCTCTTAACTTGTTCTTTCATAACCATTGTTATATACCAATCTTTAAGTATATGGTTCTGCACACTAGAATCAAGTATTAGCATATCCAATTTTCTTTTTAACACCTTGTTATCATCAAAACTCAAAAGAGAGTTGTTCATACATTTTGTTCCAACAATCTCCCCCTTTTTGATGATGACAAACATAAGCATTAATAGAAAATTGTTGTTAATTTAATTAACAAGTTGACTTCAGGGTCTGAGGTTTGTAAGCTCCCCCTGAGTCTGATAATCCACAAGGTGAGGTTTGTAAGCTCCCTGTGAGTCTTATCCAGGTTAATTAAATTCCATTTAAATCAAACAGCTGAAAAATCAAAGTGTAAATACATTCAGAATTTAAATAACAAACTGACTTCAGGGTCTGAGGTTTGTAAGCTCCCCCTAAGTCTAATAATTCACAAGGTGAGGTTTGTAAGCTCGCCTTGAGTTTTATCCAAGTTATTTAAATTCAGTTTAATTCACAGAATTGAAAATTCAGTTTATCTCACAGAATTTAAATCAGAGGCTAAGAGATGAGAAAATGTTCTCCTAAGTTAATTACTTATCAGAAATTAACTTATGTTCTGAGCTCAGAGCCTGAAATACTTGTTACTTTTACTCCCCTTTTTGTCATCAACAAAAAGAAAATTCAGGAATTTTAAGACACAAGAGAGTTTAAAACGTGAGATAAAAATGTTCAGAGCATTTTGTTCAGTACCACTGAACTGTTTCAGACACAATTGTTCAGAACATATGGTTCAGTACTGCTGAACTCTTTCAGACACAATTGTTCAGAACATATGGTTCAGTACTACTGAAATTTTTCAGACATAAATGAGAGTTTTTAAACTGGGTCTGAAAACTGAACATATAAGATGAGACATTGAAAGTGTGACTGTGTTTTGGGTGTTTTTAAAACATTTCAGAAACTGAAAACAGAAAAACATTAAACATAGTTGTTCATTGATGACTTTAGGAGGGGCAAAGTACAACTTTCAAAGCTTAATTCATCACTGCCCAGCAGTTATAACTTATCAGATTCTGACTATGTGTTAGACAACTGTTCAGATTCACTCTTATTAGTGACCCACGTGTAAGGTGTCCACTTATAATGAGTTTTTATCATAAGTTTAAAAATTCAGATTCTGAAACTCAGACTCTGATGTTTTCAGAAGCTGAACTTTCTTCAGACTCTCAAAGTGAGTGTCTGTTAAGTCTTAGCTTCTGATGAACTTCAAATTCTCAGTTTCTTATTCAGAGTCAAGCAATTTTTCCAGAGATAAAATGCATGTTCAGATTCTTTTTAATAAAATTAAATCTATCTTCTGTGAGGGGTTTTGTAAATATATCAGCCCATTGATGATCAGTATCAATGAATTGAATATCCAAAACACCCTTCTGAACATAATCTCTAATAAAATGATGTTTAATTTCAATATGCTTGGCTCTTGAATGTAGAATTGGATTTTTAGACAAATAGATTGCAGCAGTATTATCACAGAAAATAGGAATGATGTTTTCATGAATCTGATAGTCTTTCACATTGGTGTAGAAATTGTTAAGTATAACAGAGAACAAATCATACCTCTGTTGAGCTTCTGATCAACCTCTCCTTGTTCATTCATGTTGTTTCTGAACACCCATTTTTTTGTTCGAACAATGTTCTTGATTGGCTTTAGGAGAAGTGTCAGCTTGAGAGATTTTCAGCTACAGGAGGATTTTCAGCTTCTGGACATTCTTCAGACTTATAGAACTTGTTCAGGTTCTGAAGTGTCCACTGAGAGCTGAAGATCTGCAGAGCTCTCAATAGCTCAGTACCAATGATCTAGTCTTTGTGGTTTCCTCCAGATCCTACAGTTCATCCCTCTTTCATGATCAGAGTTTGGAACATAGACTTTCCTTCTATCATGTAATGCCAGCAGCCATTGCCCAGGCACCATGACTTCCCCTTTTGTTTGCCTCTTAATCATATCTGCAACAGAAATAATCTCAGGCCTAGGTACCCATATGGGTCCTCTTGGGTTAGTTCTGATAGGTTTAGTCTTTTGTTGCACCTTGTGTCTGGAGTTATAGGACTCAGATACCTTGGATGTGAATCCTTTAATCTTGAGTAAGTCTTAGTATCAGACACTGAGTTCTTCAAAACCCGAGCTTTCAATGGTCTTGACTCAGATTTCTTCAGAACCTTAGACTTGAAGGTCTTTGGTTCTGAGCTTTTTAGAGTCTGAACCTTTGAAGACTTTGGTTCTGTTTTCTTCAGAACTTTTGACTTAAGTCTTTGATTCTGATATGTTCAGAATCTTGGATTCAGAAGTAGAAGGTTCTGATTTGTTAAGAACTTCAGTTTTGCCTGCTCCTGACTCAAGGCAAACTTTCAAACCTTTCTTAATACAATAAGAATCAGATGACAGATTGGCTTTCTTTTGTATCTTTTGTCTGACATTTTGAGATTTAAAAGGTTTTGTATAAACTGGTTTAGTATCTTTTGAAGATTTTATAAACACAGCCTTTTGAAAATTAGAGTCTGAATTTTTTAGAGTTTGAGACTTGCTTGTCTTAGGTTCTGAACTCTTCAGACTTTGAACCTTTTCGGATTTAAAGTCTATTTTCCTCATAGTCTTAGACTTACAACCTTTTGGTTTAGATTTTGGCAAAATTTTAGATTCTGCCTTCATCTTTCCTTTAGGTTCAGAAGTTTTGGACTCTGAGCTGTTCAGAACTTCAGAGTCAACAGTCTCTGTTTCTGGAAAATTTTGTTTCTCAGAATTCTCAGATGCAGGTACAAAATACACATTGGTACCTTTCATAATATCTCCAGAACAGGATGGTAGGTTTGTTTCTTTTGAAAAATTAAATGGATCATTTTTGAAACCAATACCTTCTCCTCTGTTTCTGCTGATATTATAAATCATAGAAGCAATCTTACTTCTGTTGATTCCAGTTAAGATAAAATTCTGAAGAGCAATTTCATGTTCACTTGGAACGTCATCAGATTTCTTATGAACCATTTCTCTGAGTTCTTTAACTTTTTCATCAATCTCATTGATATGATTCTGAAGTTGAAGATTCTCCTCAGCCAGCAAGTTATTTTTCTTTGTTGGATATTTGGTTGTTGGCTTCATGTTTGCTAAAATCAAATATACAAGCAATTTGTGCTTCAGAAGCTGAAACCTCAAGCTATGTGTCTTCAGAAGCTGAAATGTGCCATCAGAAGCTGGAAACAGAACTTCAGAAGCTGGAACTGTTCATCAGAAGCTGAATTGGTCATCAGAAGCTGACCGTACCATCAGAAGCTGACTATTCAGATGCTGAGCATTGTTCATCAGAAGCTGACTTCTTCAGATGCTGATCAGAAGCTGATCTTCTGCGTTCAGAATTGATTACTTGGAGCTGTTTATTTTCTTACATTATCTTTTGAAGATTTAATTGAAGAATTCTCCAAGCTTGTTTCCATAAGGAAGTATTTTTGCGTGAAGATATTTGTTGAAGATTGGATTCAATTATTTGTGAATATATTTTCAAAGCAATCTTTGGAAAATATATTTCTGAAATATATGTGGCTTCCATTTGTAAAGAATTTTGGGAATATATCTTTGAAGAAGATTTGGTTCAAGAATTTTGTTGTTGCTGAAGCTATAAATAGAGGACGCTGTCATTGAAGAAAAAAACTCAACTGAAGTCAGTTTTAATAGTGTTCTTAGGTGTTGAGTCTGTAAGCTTTGTGCTTTGTTTTTTGTACACCACTCAAGTGTTTAGAGTTGGTTGTTTTTTATTGAGTTGTGATTCACTTGAAGCTTTTAAGCAAAAGTGATGTATTGAGTTTTTAGGAGAGTGTCTCCATCCTTTTTTGATTTGTTAGAGTCTGATAATCACTGGGGCAGTGATTGACTGAGGGAAGTGAGAGGGGTCTCAGGTCTAGGAGTTCCTAGATTGAAATCTATACGGGTAGTGATTAAGTGAGAAGGCTGTGAAACAAGGGCTGTTGTCATAGGTCTTTGAATTGATACTATTTAGTGGATTTCCTTCCTGGCTTGGTAGCCTCCAGATGTAGGTGTGGTTGTCACCGAAATGGGTTAACAAATCACCTGTGTTCTGCGTATTGTACTCTGTGTTGGATATTTGGTTGTTGGCTTCATGTTTGCTAAAATCAAATAGACAAGCAATTTGTGCTTTAGAAGCTGAAATCTCAAGGAGTATGTCTTCAGAAGCTGAAATGTGCCTTCAGAAGCTAAAAATAGAATTTCAGAAGCTGGAAATGTTCATCAGAAGCTGAACTGGTTCTTCAGACGCTGACTTTCGTTGACCTTCAGACGCATTGTTCAGACGCTGACTTTCGTTGACCTTCAGACGCACTGTTCAAACGCTGACTTTCGTTGACCTTCAAACGCACTGTTCAGACGCTGATTTTTGTTGACCTTCAGACACACTTTTCAGACGCTGACTTTCGTTGACCTTCAGACGCACTGTTCAAACGCTGACTTTCGTTGACCTTCAGACGCATTGTTCAGACGCTGACTTTCGTTGACCTTCAGAAGCTGCATTTCAGAAGCACGTTTTCTGCGTTCTTTCTTGTGTCTTGGAGTAGTTTTATTTTCTCACATTATCTTTTGAAGATTTAATTGAAGAATTCTCCAAGCTGATGTTTCTAGAAGAAAGATTAATTTCGCAAGATATTTTCTGAAGATTAGATTCAATTATTTGTGAATATATTTTCAAAGAAATCTTTGGAAAATATATTGTTTCCATTTGCTTCTAAAGAATTCTTGGAATATATCTTTGAAGAAGATTTGGTTCAAGAATTATGTTGCAGCTGATTGCTATAAATAGAGGAAGCTGTTATTGAAGAAATTCGATTCAAAACAGAAGAGAGAGTCATACTTAGAGTTTTGAGTCTGTAAGCTTAGTGCTTTGATTTGTACACCACTCATCTGTTAGAGGTTGTTTAGTTTTATTGAGTTGTAATTCACTTAAAGCTTTTAAGCAAAAGTGACTTTGATGTTTTGAAGTGTGTCTTCATCATAGTTGATTGGTTTAGAGTTTACAATCACTGGGGCAGTGATTGCTTGTGTAGGAAGTAAGAGGGGTTCTTATATCTAGGAGTTCCTATGGTAGAAATTTCACGGGTAGTGATTAAGTGAGAAGGGGCTGTGAAACAGGGGCTGTTGTCATAGGGGCTGTGAAACAGGGGCTGTGTCATAGGACTTCGAATTGATACTATTTTAGTGGATTTCCTTCCTGGCTTGGTAGCCTCCAGATGTAGGTGAAGTTGCACCGAACTGGGTTAACAAATCAACTGTGTTCCTTTACTTTCTGTCTTTTATATTTCTGCTTCTGAATTGTTGTTTGCATACTCTGTTTTACGGTTCAGAACCAGGTCCTGCCAGGAATTTCACTCTGTTTTATAGTTCAGAACCAGTCTTGCCAGGAATTTCAATTGGCATCAGAGCGGCACCCTGCCTGTTTTAGGGTGAGCTCGAGAGAAGGTTTTTTTGGCATAATGGACTCAGAAGGAGAATTAACTTATGAAGAACTTCTTGTCTCTTTCAAAGAACTATACAAGATGTATATAAATCAGAAGAAAACTATCAGTCAACTTCAGTCTGAAAGAAGTGAACACTTAGAGAAAATCTCTGATCTCAAAGATGAGGTAACCCAACTGAACTCTCAACTTGAAAATATGAAGAAACAAGTCAGAATGTTAAACACTGGTACTGATGTGTTAGAAGAGATTTTGGAGAGTCAGAACCAAGGGAAACAAAATGGAATTGGGTATGATGATAGGACTCTGAACAACAAACAGCAACATCCAGCTAAAAGATTCATTGCTGCTGTTAAAACATGTGATCCTATAATGAATAAACCTAAGTTGGAACACCAGAACCAACCTCAGGGATCTAAGAGCAAGAGGGCATCTCATCCTTGGGTATGTCATCATTGTGGTAAAAAGGGGCACATAAAGCCATTCTGTTACAAGCTACATGGATACCCCAAGCATTTTCAACAAAGAAAAGTGGAACCAGTTGTAAACAAAATCAAGGTCAAGAAGGAATGGAGACCAAAATGTGCAAGTGTTGCCCAGAGTCTGAAAAATAGGAAAGGAAAGGTTGTTGCTGCTGACAGCAGGCCCACTCATGTTGCAAAGAAGAGTTCTGTTGCTGGACCATCTAAAGTCTGGAGCAAGGTGGTGGTCCTTGTTCCTAAGAAGAAGGCACTAAAAGAAAAGGATATGGATTCTAGTGTGTCTGAGGATGTTGTTGAGCAAGACATCATTCCCTATGTTCAAAAGAGAATTACTGATCTTGAGAAGCAGATTGCTGGGAAGAAGGTTCCTCTGAATGTGCCTGAAGCACACATTGACTAAGCAGCTTCTGTTGCTGTGTTTGATGATGAAACAAAATCTTTTGCTGAGTCTGAAGACTGTCAATTTATGACTGATGTCTTGAATTTCTGTTTGTACTTCTGGTCTGCAGTTGTTGCTTTTTGTTTTGTTCTTCTGTGTGTGGATACTATGTGGTTTTGATCCTGATGTTGGTGCTGTGATGGGTTCTGTATGTTGGTTTTGATGCTGATTCTGATGTGGTGTCTGTGTGTGGTTCTGTGGTATGCTGTTCTGTGTTGTGCTAGTTATAAACTATGAAAAGATTTATGTGATGTGCTTATGCGCTGTTTCTTGTGTTTCTCTGCTCCTGGTGTTTGCTGGTTGTTTTGTCAACATTGTTTGGCTAAAAAGGGGGAGAAAAAGATGTTCAACAGTTCAGGGGGTGTTGGAGTTTCTGTTTGTTCCTGTTTGTGTGTTTCCTGTCAGAAGCTGATTTGTTCAGGGGGATTATATGTGTGAAACGTAGTGTTTTATCCGCTGCTGCTCTGTTGCTACGTTTGTGTTATGTTCTTCATGGTTGTGTTCATTGTTGAGTGAAGAATTTGCTTGTTGTGTCATCTCTATGATCCTAAATTGATTTTAGCCAAAAATCTGCCAAAGGGGGAGATTGTTGGATATTTGGTTGTTGGCTTCATGTTTGCTAAAATCAAATATACAAGCAATTTGTGCTTCAGAAGCTAAAACCTCAAGCTATGTGTCTTCAGAAGCTGAAATGTGCCATCAGAAGCTGGAAACAGAACTTCAGAAGCTGGAACTGTTCATCAGAAGCTGAACTGGTCATCAGAAGATGACCGTACCATCAGAAGCTGACTATTCAGATGCTGAGCACTGTTCATCAGAAGCTGACTTCTTCAGATGCTGATCAGAAGCTGATCTTCTACGTTCAGAATTGATTACTTGGAGCTGTTTATTTTCTTACATTATCTTTTGAAGATTTAATTGAAGAATTCTCCAAGCTTGTTTCCATAAGGAAGTATTTTTGCGTGAAGATATTTGTGGCTTCCATTTGCTTCTAAAGAATTCTGGGAATATATCTTTGAAGAAGATTTGGTTCAAGAATCATGTTGCTGCTGAAGCTATAAATAGAGGACGCTGTCATTGAAGAAAAAAAAAACTCAACTGAAGTCAGTTTTAATAGAGTGTTCTTAGGTGTTGAGTCTGTAAGCTTTGTGCTTTGTTTTTGTACACCACTCAAGTGTTTAGAGTTGGTTGTTTTTTATTGAGTTGTGATTCACTTGAAGCTTTTAAGCAAAAGTGATGTATTGAGTTTTTAGGAGAGTGTCTCCATCTTTTTTTGATTTGTTAGATTCTGATAATCACTAGGGCAGTGATTGACTGAGGGAAGTGAGAGGGGTCTCAGGTCTTGGAGTTCCTAGGTTGAAATCTATACGGGTAGTGATTAAGTGAGAAGGCTGTGAAACAGGGGCTGTTATCATAGGTCTTTGAATTGATACTATTTAGTGGATTTCCTTCCTGGCTTGGTAGCCTCCAGATGTAGGTGTGGTTGTCACCGAACTGGGTTAACAAATCACCTGTGTTCTTTTCTTTCTATCTGTTATTTTGGTTCTGAACTGTATACTATGTTCTGCGTATTGTACTCTGTTTTATAGTTCAGAACCAGTCCTGCCAGGAATTTCATTCTTTTTCAAAGATTTTAATTGATTTAACTTGCTTCTGAGATGGTTCATAAGTTCTTTAACTGTTTCAATAAGTTCAGATTGAGTGAGTTCAGAATATACCTCATCTTCAAAGTCTGAGCCTGATTCTACATCAGAAGATGTTGTAGCTATCAGAACTATAATTGCTTCTTCTTCATCTTCCTTCTCAGACTCATATTCATTTTCAAGCTCATGCCATGTAGCCATAAGACTTTTCTTGAATCTGCCTGACTTTGAGTTGGTCTTTCTGAATTTCTCCTTTGAATTGTCCTTTTGAAGCTCAGGACATTCAAATATGAAATGACCAGTTTTCTTGCAGTTTAAGCAGCCCTTCGACTCTTCCTTCTTGGAACCAGATCCCTTGAAGTTACTGCTCCTGTTAGAAGATTTCTTTTGTCTCTTCAACAAGTACTGAAATCTTTTAGAAAGCATTTCTAGCTCATCAGCTTCTGAATCTTCTTCAGAACTTCCCTTAGGAGATTCTTCATCAGATTCTGAAGCTTTTAGGGCTTTTGAAGACTTTTCTTTAGATTTAAGTGCTACAGACTCAGTTTTTCTAATAGGTTCATCTTCATTGAGTCCTAGTTCATGCACTTTGAGAGAGCTTATAAGATCTTCAATTCTTAGAGTATTTAGATCTTTAGCTTCCTCAATAGAAGTCACTTTAGGTCTCCATTTAGATGGCAGACTTCTGAGGATCTTGTTCACATGATCAGCAGTAGTATCGCTTTTCTTCAGAATCTGAAGTCCAGAACCAGAGTCTGAAATCTTGAGAAGATAGCCTCAATATTTTCATCCTCCTTCATCCTGAACAGCTCATACTGCTGAACCAGAGGGTTTGCTTTTGCTTCTCTAACCTTCTTGTTTCCTTCATAGTTAGAGCAAAGAGAGGTGAAGATGGCTTTTGCTGTTGATTTATCACTCAGCTTCAAGTACTCATTGTGAGGTAGAGAATCCACAATGATACCTCTTACATTGTGATGCTTTCTGTAGATCTTTCTTTCAGCATCAGAAAGACTTCTTCTATTAACAGCTACTCCTTCTTCATCAACTGGTATAGTTATACCATCTTCAATGATGTCCCATAGACTATCATCTATTCCAATGATATGACTATTGTAGTACCCTAATTTTGTCCAAGTCTTTTCTTCAAAAAAAAAAATCATCATCATGCAAAAAAAAAAATCAAAAAAATCAATTTTAATTTCTTTTTTTTTAAATAATAAAAAAAAGGTTTATTATTATTTATTTATCTTTCTTTTTATTATTATTATTATTATTATTATTATTATTATTATTATTATTATTATTATTACTATTATTATTATTATTATTATTACTTTTATTATTATTATTATTATTATTATTATGTTTGTTTGTCTCAGAAAAAGAAACATGTGCAAAGAAAGAAACAAGGTCAAACTAAGTTGCTGCCCCTGTTTTTTCAGCACCTCCTCCTTGCCATTTGCTTCTTTTCTTCTTTATCAAACAAGTCAAGATAAGCTGCAAGCTGCTGCCCTGTTCCAGCACATCCTTTCCTTTCCATTTTCTTCCATTTTTCTTTGTCAAAGAAGGCTGCAAGCTGCTGCCCCTGCAAGCAGCGCACCTTCTCCCTGTTTTCTCCCAACCTCTGTCAGGGCAGCACCCCTCCTTTCCTATTTTTCTTCCATCAACTTTTGTCTAACTCAGCCCCTAGTTGTCCAGAATTAACCAAAGTCTTCACCAAAATCACAAGGCAAGGTCACTTCCTTCCCTTTTCATTAAATGCTAACCAAAGTCTTTGCCATAGCACACAAAAAGGTCCAGCTTTCAAGGGATTTTCATGATTACAAATGATCACAAAATTGCCTATAAAAGCAACACGAAAATCAGTGAAAGAAGAGGAATTTTTAGAGCAAAAGCAGAACCAAAAAAAAGCAAGAATTCATAACAAACTTCCAAAGAAAAAAGCTGTTTTTCTGTTTTTTTTCTTTACAAACCACCACAACAAATCAAACAGAATCAAAACAGAAACCAAATCACAAGAAACATCACACAAAGAGAGGAGAATAGTAGTAAAACACCATTTTGTTATTGTTCATCTTCTCCATCACTTCCATCTTCAAGAAACCACAACCATCCAAAAGCCCCTTTCATTTTCTTGTGCATCTAAAGCTTTGGCTAGGAATTTGTAAGTATCTTGAACCTTCTTATCTTTTTTTTTTGCATTCTGTTTAAGTGTTTGTAGCCTTTTTCATAAAAAAAATGCATTTTTTGTCATAAGTTCATGGGCATGACTTGAAGCCAAAATATATTAGGTTCTAGGAAATCTTTTGGTAGATCTAAAACCACTAAGATGTAGTATTGATGGGAAACTTTACAATGGTATTTTCATTTTTGTATTTGGTTCAGTTTTGAGTGGGAAATTTAACTCAGAAGTTGAGAAAAAGTCACAGAACTCTGTTCTGTTGTTCCTGTTGTCCCTGCATTATTTTTCTGCATTTTTAGTAATCTTTAATTCATTTTTGCACTAAAAACATCATTCAAAAACCCCAAAAAATCACAAAGATTACAAATCACCAAAACAGAAGCGGATTGCTCCTTTTTCTTACTGTTTTCAAACATTTTTTTACCCCCTGAGGTTCTGAAATCAGAATCAGAAGCAGCTTCTGAACAGTACTTCAGAAGCAGCTTCTGAACAGTACTTCAGAAGCAGCTTCTGAACAGTACTTCAGAAGCAACTTATGAACAGTACTTCAGAAGCAGCTTCTAAACAGTACTTCAGAACCCAGAGTCTGAACAGTGCTTCTGAACCCAGAGTCTAAACAGTGCTTCTGAAGCAGCTTCTAAACAGTGCTTCTGAAGCAGCTTTTGAACAGTGCTTCTGAAGCAGCTTCTGAACAGTGTTTCTGAAGCAGCTTCTGAACAGTGCTTCTGAACAGCGCTTCTGAAGCCAGCTTCTGAACAGCGCTTCTGAAGCCAGCTTCTGAACAGTGCTTCTGAAGCCGTACATTTTGCATTTTTGCTTCTAAAGTCAGTTTCTACTTCTGAAAGTTCAGAACCTGGTTTGAACTATTTTTTTGCAAGGGCTGAAACTCATTTTTATTCAAAGAAAAATATAACAAGTGTTTTTGCTTTCAAATTGTAAAAAATGTTGATTTTCAATAACAAACTTGAATGAAAAAGGAGTGGTCTGACGTACGTCTTTCCATTCCTCGGTTGCACGAGCATTTGACGTACGTCTTGTTGTTCGGACAATTGTCACTCTATTTTCAAAATACCAAAACATAAAAAACAATTTTCCTTTTTGTGTACGAGTGAAAAAGGAAAACTTGGGTAGACACCCGACGCTTCTTCGAATATTCAGAAACGAGGTAGACACTTCGTTTTCGGTCGAATATTCGTCCTCCGTTTAAAATCAATCTCAACCCACCAAACTTTATTTTATTCACGCCCATGCGCATTTTCAAATGGATACCATCACCCAAGTGCGAGTCCGTCTTTTTTTAAAAAGAAAACTTTTTTGCCCAAGCGCGACCAAATTATTTTTCATAAATAAAATCAATCAACACACAAACATTTTCTAACAGAGAACTACGTAGCTTTGAATTATCCATCGCACCAGGAGATACGTAGGAGCAAGATCAAACTCTTGTCAAGCACACTAATAAAAAACTCATTTTTGGTCTTTAAATCTTTTTTCTCTTTTTTTCTTTTATTCATTCTTTACAAACATTTGGCATAAAACAAACACATAATTGAATGCTAAACTAACTAACGGTTCCCGTTGGGTACAACGGATGTGAGGGGTGCTAATACCTTCCCCTCGCATAACCGATTCCCGAACCCAAAATTTGGTCGCAATGACCTTGTTCTTGTTCTCAAAGGAGTTTATCGACGTTCCCCTTTTCAAAAACAAAACTTCGGTGGCGACTTTACTGTTTAGCGAGCGCTTTCCGCCTGCACATTTTTCCCGCAGCTTCAGCTGGCGACTTCACTGGGGACCAGTTAGAGAATCAACCCTAGTTAGTTGGTTTAGCTTTTAGTGTTAGTTTCTTGCCTTAAATGGTTGTTTATTTTTGGTCTTATTTGCTTTATTTTATTTCCGCTTTATTTTTCGCCTTTTATGATATTGTGCTTTTGTATCGGGGTTGTGCTGTTCAAAACACTTTTGAGTGGAGCTTTGCACCCGAGTTTGAAAAAACCTAGGTTTAGGATGGTGGTTGCGTAGTATTTGCTTTCGAGATAGACATCTCGTTTAGTCAAAATGAAGACCCCGCTTAGAGTTGGTCCTCTTCGTTCAAAGGTCGTCCGTATAATGGTTAACCCGTTATCATGGTGAAATTCCGAATTGGACCCCTAACTCTAAGAACCTTCTTCTTAGAACCTCTTCAAAATTTGGTGTTTGTATTGACTTTCGAGGTAGACATCTCGTTTTGGTTAGTACAAACCCCACCTAGAGGAGCCGCACTCGTGAAAGGTTGTCGTATAATGATTAACCCGTTATTATGGCAAAATTTCGAGATACCTCCATGACTCTAGGTACTCCTAACTCAAAAAACCTTAGAACTACCCTTGGTGAGAACCCTGATATAGAAAGCACATAGAACTAAACCCTCGTAGGGAGCCATCCCTTTAAGTTTTATTTCCTAATTATTCATACCCACACAAAGCATACATGCATTGCATCCACATGCATATTTTTTTTTTTAATATACAAGTTAGTTTTAGGGAATTGCAAAGCAAAGTGTATTGCAAATGTCTATCAAATTGAACATGGGCTCCGAGAACAGAAGAACTCTGTCATTGAAAGTCGAGCTCCCTATGATAAGAGACTTTAGGGAGAAGATTGAGGCAATCTAAATTTTTTTTTGTAACCTGCCTATTTGTATGACTCTTTGATTATTCATGAAAAATCTTTATTGCTTTCTAGATACTTCTGTTTCTCTTTATCTCAATGCCTTTACAATTGGAAGATACTTGCAGGAGCACCAAAAGCCTTGCAGTTCCCTAAAACTAATCATAACAAAAAAAAAACTTTTTCATGCATTTGCATTAACATCGTCTATAACATGCATACATTCGTTTTCATACCCAAAACTCATTCCCCTTCTTATTACCAGAAATTCCAACAACCCCAAACTGATTCATCAGCATTCGCATTACACTCGAAACAACGCACGAAGGATCATGGAAGAGATTGAACAAAACCAAGAAGTCATGAGACAAGACATCAACCAACTGAATGGGAAGTTGGATCGACTGATGGACACTCTCCAAGAACTAGCAACAGGGAGCAGATCCCGCAGCCTCGAGTGGTGGAAAATGTTATCCCTGAGCCACAACTAGCCTCTGCGGCAGCTGTCGTTTGGCCGCCATTTGGTCTTCCTCCAGGCTACACACCTCCATTTGAGAGCCATAATGAAGGTGTTCCGTCTCAGTCTCGTCCTACTCAAGCATCAGTACCTCGTTCCAATGAAATTCCTGTGATACAAGAGAATGCAGATGTTGCTGCAGGATCTCTAATACCTCAAGTTGCAGTAGAAAATCTATTGTTGGTGTACCATTCTCCCAACCAGTCAGACCCTCCTAAGCAGCATACTGAACCTTCGTTAGATGGACGACCACATACGGGGGGTGAGAACGAAGGAGCTAAAGGAAAAATTCTTGCTTTGGAAGAACGAGTCAAAGCAATTGAAGGGAATAGTGAATTCGGGTTGGACGCACTTGATATGTGCTTGGTCTCAAATGTGGTAATTCCTCCCAAATTCAAAACTCCGGATTTCGAAAAATACAAAGGATTGACTTGTCCTCGCAATCATTTGATCATGTATTGCCGAAAAATGGGTATAGCTGCTCAGGATGATAAGCTCCTCATCCATTTTTTCCAAGACAGTCTCAGTGGAGCTTCCTTGAACTGGTATATGCATCTCGAAAAGAGTCGGATCCGGACTTGGAAGGATTTAGCAGAAGCCTTTGTCAAACAATACAAATACAACATGGGCATGGCTCCCGATAGGATGCAATTACAAGATTTAACCAAGAAGGGAACGAAAACGTTCAAAGAATATGCGCAACAATAGAGAGAATTGGCGTCACAAGTTGAACCACCTTTGTCAGAAAGAGAAATGACAAGAATTTTCATAGGCACCCTACAAGCTCCATATTATGAGAGGGTGATAGGAAGCGCCTCGTCCGGTTTCTCCGATTTGGTCATCATTGGGGAAATGGTGGAAGTGGGTCTGAAAAATGGAAAGATCTAAAATGCTCAAAGTGGTTTTCCAGCCTCTTTCCCTAAAAAGAAGGAAGAAGAAACCAATGTTGTAATGACCGGTCTTCCAAATTCCTATCGTCCGCCTATAAATGCTTATCATCCCCCCACCCTTCAAGTACCATACCAAGATCAGCATTATGTTGCCGCCGCAGCACCTATGCAATATCAGCAACCAACACCTCAAAGGCCTCAATATCAACATGCCCCCGAGTGGAGTAACCCCGAAGCACATTCCCCTGATAGCCGGTGAAAATTCCTATCTGAGGCTAATCACCGGACTCCTCTTGCCTGTGTATGTGGTTATCCTCACGGAAAGTTCCTCCCATTCCAGCTGTAACTGGAACCCCCTGTGCTCTAACTAGCGAGAACACAGAAGACATACTATAAACTATTGTGTGGTTATCCTCGCGGAAAGTTCCTCCCATTCCAGCAATGACCGGAACCCCCTGTGCTCTCTAACTGCGAGAACCCAGAAGACACAAAGTTTATCCTGATAATTAATTATTCCTTATATATATACATATATATATATATATATTCCTAATAAGTCCTGAACATCTATATATAAGAGTCGTCATGTAGGCTCCCTAACGGGTTGACCTATCCAGAATAAATCTGAAGCGTACCTGTGCCACGACTTGTCAACATATATATATATATATATACATGTTTATACATAATCTGTATAAATCCTAATAAAATTCCTTGTACCACTAACTAGGGTATATCCTATCCTGAACTGTTGCGTACATCCACAGTGTCACTCTGACGTGAACAACTGGGACACGCCCTGATGTACATATAAATGTACCTGAAACTGGGGAAAAGTCTGGTACCTCTATCTACGGTACACTAAAACCTGTCTGGTTAAGGGTATCCTGAGAAACTAACCCTTAACATACCTGATACTATTCTCATAAGAATCCTTGAATGTAAGAAACATTCCTAGTACTCATGTACTTACAACTGAATACTTTCAGTTCCTGTTAACCTACTACAGGTTCTAGACATATCGTTGTCATATGTCATACCTATGGGCTTACTATCCTATCTATAATAATTCTCGTGGATAAAATACCCATCACTCTGATATGATACATACATTTAACCTAGATTAATCCTTGAAGGTTCTTGTATATCACTACCCCAAAGCATATCAAAGATCATTGGCAAGGTACAGTTGTTTATAATAAAAATGCCATCCTGGGCAGGTTCGCTTTGCGACCCTGAGCGTCGCTCTGCGATCCCTGCGTCTAAACCTTCAGACTCTGAAGTCAGCTTCTGAAGGTTCAGAGTCTGAAGCATTCGCAGAGCGTCCAAAACTTCGCTCTGCGACTCAGCTTCTGATCACTTCGCAAAGCAAAGTCTGGGCGATGGTAGACAGTAGCAAAACCCTGCTACTTCGCAGAGTAGACTCTTGGTCGCTCTGCAACCGTAGCAGAACATAGAATTTTCTGAAAAACATGTTTTAATCTTGAAAACCTTGGTACCCAACTGTCCAGTGATCTTTGAAAACATGCCAGGGACTCATTTGAACTATAAAAACTTACTGTGAACCAGGATTAAGCAAGGATCAAGCATATGTATCAAAAAGGGGGAAAACTATCCTTTTTCTAAACCATAGCAAATTAAGTTGTAATCTCACACAAAAGTGACTAAAAAGGGTAAATTGCTACTCTAAGGAACCCACCTGAATCCTTGCTGGTCTCTGACAACTTCCTTGTGCCAAAACCCTAGCTTGGTCTTACTCTTTCCTTAAGCTTTCTTTGCTTCAATCTTTCACATAAGCTTGCTTACTTCCAGTTCCAGAAACCAAAGAAGGAGAACTGATGAATTACAACTGCTACTGATGCAAACAGAAATCCTAGAGAGAGAGGGAGAGGAAATATGATTTTTGTGAGAGAATGAAATGAGAAAAGTGAAGAATATTCATACTTATCTCTATTTAAGCCCCTTCTCTCAAAATTACCATCTTGTCCCTACTCACTCATAATTCCTCTGATACTGATAAAAGTTATGTTTAAGTGGGATGTTACACTCTACCCCCTTAAAGAAATTTTGTCCTCGAAATTTAGAATTCTCCTGAGATCGTAAATGAATAGATCCATTCTACCTCTTTCTTTACTAGCCCAATCTCCAATTCAATGCTTATTGGGATTCCACGGCTACTCGATGGCCTGACATGTAGATTATTCATAAACCTCGATTAAATCTGACTGGTTAAAGTTGTTCCCTAGCCATAGTTTCCATCTCTGTAAGTCAAAATATTTGACAATTTCTTCCTTAACTGAAAGTTTGGAGGTACATTATACAATTCTTACATAGTAGGACATATGGTTGTCTGAACCAATACCCGACTCACTTGACTATAACTTTTGCTCACACACTTAGTGCGAATCCAACTTAAGGTTATTAAGCATTGGATACTCGTACTGAATTCATAAGTTTCCTTCATTGACCACTTGGTCTTACCTTGACGACATCGGGTCAATTTTATCCTCCTCAATTGATTCCACTGAATCCTTATCTTTGACTTTCGCCTCGTAAGACGACAACTCACAGTTATAATTATACCATTCTTCATATAGAATCATCTTTACTGAAACATTCAAAGCTTATAGGATTTAGTCCTAGTGATAAGTGGTATACATCGTCTCCCATATCATCATATGATACAATTCATAGCGCATAAATTAGATACATGATCGAGTACGTGTACACAATACATCGCATCATCCTTGTCCAACTAGCAGGACATCCTCCTTAATCAAAATATCCTTGAGACAATACCACGTCAACTGGAGACCCTCTTTTATTCTTAACTCAAGTTTATTCCTTGAGCATACATTATCACATAACATAGATCATGGTTACACTTGTCGATATTGTGAACTCATTTCTCATTTCTGAACATCGAGTTCAAGATCCTTGTTTTCAAAAGAAAGTTCTACTCTGATTGCTACCAAAAATAGCACACTTAATCTTTAATCCTTTAATCATAACCTGAACTTATGTAGCCCTTTACTGTAGACTACGAGTGACTTTTAATCTGCATAGAAAGTTCTTCTTCCTTTACTGGCGAACATTAAATTCAAGAATTTCCGAACTCTGCAGCTAAGATATGTTTGATATCAACAAACCTGTTCTGGTCAGAACCTTCCTACTTAAACATTCCTGACTGCGTACCACGGTTACCAATACATGTCACATAACTGAAAAATCTGTTACACTACTACCTGAGTAGTATAAACACTGCGTGATAAGTATACACAATACTAAACATAACTTGATACATGTAACATGTTATCATAACGTGGGTACAATGTGGATTAAACTCACATGCCACTGCATTGTCGTTTCTGATCAATGCTTCAAATTCAAAAATATCATCTTGCAAGTGCAACCTTTACTAATGTTGCCTTGTGCATAGCTATCCTTGGCTAAACTTACTCTCGTCAAGTCCACTTGAACTTACTGAGCTAAAATAGCTAAATTACCGTATTAGCGGTGACTTCCCTTGCTCTAGACTTATTGTGCTAGAAACACATCCTTCTTATTCCTTATCACATAATCTTAAACTGCTTCGATTTCCATTCCTCATGAGTTTCGAAGCTCATAGTATTCCTCAGCTTAACTTTTAAAATTTCCTATTAGAACTTATGAAAAGTTCGAGTCGTCACTGCTCACTGATATTTTGTGGTTCAATAATTGGACACTTATTGCCTTTCCTGCGGTACATCTGATAAGGACTTCACAAACGTCCTTGTTCCCTAAGCTTCAGCTTAGAATTGTTCGTTAACCCATCCTTGGATTACTTCTCCGTTGCGCAACTCTGATTTTAAACAATACACCTTGGAATAGGGGTAATACACCACTATTAAATTTCCTGGCTAACCTCGTTCCTTAATGACTCGCAACTATCATAGCGGAACCATCTTACGTTTGTTGATTCTCTTGTGGCTTAAACAACCTGTTTAACTTACTGATTGATCGTCACCTGACTTTGTGTTTCCTTTCGGACATAAACCATATACTTACTTTCTCGAAAATACGCCAAACCTGTAAGCAGTTTCCCGCAACTGTTACGAGCCCAACAAAGCTTATGTCAAAACAGCTTATATTCTGGTTCTAACTTTACTCTCCATATTCTGAATTCTGTAACCATCTCATGGTAAGCTCAACATGCGTAATCATTAAATCATTGCAGAAACCCTACTGAAAGCATACCTGAAGCAACTTAAGTTCACACATTAATCACTTATGGCAACTTCTAAAAACAAATTATGGCTTCTGGAAATTCACATCTTTCATATACCGAATCCACTGATGGATCGAGTCTCGTTCTATAATTATCCGTAAGGATTTCATATCCATAACCTTCTCCAAGACAACTTAGGTCCACATAACTTTACCATCTTTGAAAACATACCAACATAGGCGATCTTTGCCGGCTCTCCTGAATACTTGTGTAAGGAACCCATCAAATGAAAATATAGAACTCCTTAATAATGACCACAACCTTAACTTTAACTTGTACGTTAGCGACGATCTTCCTGATGTTAGAGCCTCACAATAGTTCTTGGCTAATTCCTGATTATTCCTCAGAACCGGCCTACTATAATCCAACAACATACGATTCAATCTTTTCTTCATGCCCTTACCAGGGGTTTCCTTTCACTTATCGCTAAGCTTGCGTTTCTCTTACAAAGCATCTTGATGACTCATAACAAAGGATGGTAATCTGTTTCATCTGTCCAATAATCCGCTTAGTCCATAAATAAGTCTCTTAACTGCTGGATATTAGATTCTCATCCGGTTCTAGGGCGCGAGTCCTCCGATTCTTACACACTCTATCCTCGCTGACAGTCCAGAGGTTCCAGTAATCGACTGATAATTCTCATTCCGAGTTCCTGGGTCTGAAGGGTGAATCTGTAGCCTGTTTCTGAGTCTGAAGCTTCGCAGAGCAAAGTCCTGGTCGCTCTGCGATCGTAGTAGAACTCAGAATCCTGAAACTTGCGTTTTAACCTCAAAATCTTTTCCGAGACAACTTCGGTCTCTATAATCTCACCATAATTCCTTACTTCTTATGTCTCCTCAGACGAGACATTTCTCAATGACGCGTCCATCTGTTTAAAGGTACCTCACCTTATTCTTAAATATCTTTAATGTTCCTGAAACTCGGCCATTAACAGGCTCCGTTACTTTACGGTTTGATAACCACCACTTGGCATCGAATACTTCTTCGCCAATTCCTGTCTTAAAATATGACATCTTAACAACGCTCTTCATGCGCTTCATTCCTCCACGGTCACATTCAGCTCTCAGATATTTATCCTAACTGTCATATACTAGAATGAGTTGATCAGGCTCAACTAGATGTGACCCTTAGAATGATATCTGGAACCCAATGGTCCCACTACTTTTATTGAATCTTTAATGACCCAAGACACGATCTGAATCGACCTGCTCTGATACCAATTGTAACACCCATACTAATTTTATCTAGAATATTAGCATGTGCATTAAACTGATACTGAATACATCAAAATTTCAATAATAAAATACAACACAACTGAAAGAATACAAATTGCTCGTTTATACAACCAAATCAAGTACCATAATAAATACTTAAAACAAAAGTCCGATAAGCTCCTGAGCTGGTACATGACGAGCAACTGCACTCCATCCAGTATCTTCCCGAAAGATCCTCATCACGAACCTCGTGCTAACCTGCAAAACCTGCACCAGAAGGAATGGGATGAGACATAATGTCTCAGTGAGCTCCACCCAACCTACTGTTGGCAACCTCGGGGAACCTAGGGTTGCCATGCCTACTTTGGCAATCTTGGGGATTCCTATGATCGCCAAGCTTTAACCTTTCCCAAAAAGGGTATACATGCCTGTTCCTACTATCCTGTGTAGTCATAATAACTAAACTACATCCTGCTAAACTAGTGATCAAGGGGAAACCTAGGATCACTGCCTGAGCCTGATAACTGAATAGTCATGAAATCTAGACTATAACCTGATAACTTGGTGATCGAGGGGATTTCTAAGATCACCACCTGAAACCTGCCTGATAGGTAAATCTGGCTGATAACATAATAAAGTATAAACTGAATACATATTATTATGTTAGATGTTAGCGTTGAACAAACATTATTATCTGAGTTCATTTTATGGAATGCCCCCGAGTGGAGTAACCCCGAAGCACATTCCCCTGATAACCGGTGAAAATTCCTATCTGAGGCTAATCACCGGACTCATCTTGCCTGTGTATGTGGTTATCCTCACGGAAAGTTCCTCCCATTCCAACTGTAACTGGAACCCCCTGTGCTCTAACTAGCGAGAACACAGAAGACACACTATAAACTATTGTGTGGTTATCATCGCGGAAAGTTCCTCCCATTCCAGCAATGACTGGAACCCCATGTGCTCTCTAACTGCGAGAATCCAGAAGACACAAAGTTTATCCTGATAATTAATTATGCCTTATATATACATATATATATTCCTGATAAGTCCTAAACATCTATATATATAAGAGTCATCATGTAGGCTCCCTAACGGGCTGGCCAATCCAGAATAAATCTGAAGCGTACCTGTGCCACGACTTGTCAACATATATATACATGTTTATACATAATCTGTATAAATCCTGATAAAAGTCCTTGTACCATTAACTAGGGTACATCCTATCCTGAACTGTTGCGTACATCCACAGTGTCACTCTGACGTGAACAACTGGGACACGCCCTGATGTACATATAAATGTACCTGAAACTGGGGAAAAGCCCGGTACCTCTATCTACGGTACACTAAAACCTGCCTGGTTAAGGGTATCCTGAGAAACTAACCCTTAACATACTGATACTATTCTCATAAGAATCCTTGAATGTAAGAAACATTCCTAGTACTCATGTACTTACAACTGAATACCTCTCAGTTCATGTTAACTTACTACAGGTTCTAGACATATCGTTATCATATGTCATACCTATGGGCTTACTATCCCATCTATAATAATTCTCGTGGATAAAATACCCATCACTCTGATATGATACATACCTTTAACCTAGATTAATCCTTGAAGGTTCTTGTATATCACTACCCCAAAGCATATCAAAGATCATTGGCAAGGTATAGTTGTTTATAATAAAAATGCCATCCTGGGCAGGTTCGCTTTGCGACCCTGAGCGTCGCTCTGCGATCCCTGCATCTGAACCTTCACACTCTGAAGTCAGCTTATGAAGGTTCAGAGTCTGAAGCATTCGCAGAGCGTCCAAAATTTTGCTCTGCGACTCAGCTTCTGATCACTTCGCAAAGCAAAGTCTGGGCAATGGTAGACAGTAGCAAAACCCTGCTACTTCGGAGAGCAGACTCTTGGTCACTCTGCGACCGTAGCAGAACATAGAATTTTCTGAAAAACATGTTTTAATCTTGAAAACCTTGGTACCCAACTGTCCAGTGATCTTTGAAAACATGCCAGGGACTCATTTGAACTATAAAAACTTACTGTGAACCAGGATTAAGCAAGGATCAAGCATATGTATCAAAAAGGGGGAAAAACTATCCTTTTTCTAAACCTTAGCAATTAAGTTGCGATCTCACACAAAACTGACAGCTTCCTTGTGCCAAAACCCTAGGTTGGTCTTACTCTTTCCTTAAGCTTTCTTTGCTTCAATCTTTCTCATAAGCTTGCTTACTTCCAGTTCCAGAAACCAAAGAAGGAGAACTGATGAATTACAGCTGCTACTGATGCAAACCGAAATCCTAGAGCAAGAAAAGAATATGCTTTTAGCACAATAAGACTAGAGCAAGAAAAGTCACCACTAATGTGGTACTTGAAGAGTAAGTTTAGTCAAAAAGGGTTAAGTATAAGGCAACGTCAGTAAAAGTTGCACTTGCAAGATGGTAAATTTTTGAAATTGAAGCATTGATCAGAAACAACAATGCAGTGACATATGAGTTTAATTCACCTAGTACCTACAATCTGTCAACATGTCACATGTAACAGGTTATGTTTAGTATTGTATATATTTATCAGGCAGTGCTTAAACTACTCAGATAGTAGTGTGGCAGTTTTCAGTGTTGTGACATGTTTTGGCAATAGTGGTACGTAGACAGGAATGTTCAAGTAGCAAGGATTTGACCAGAACAGATTTATTGATATCAAACATATCTTAGCCGAAGTGTTCAGAAATGAGAAATGAGTTCACTATATCGATAAGTGTAATCATGATCTATGTTATGTGATAATGTATGTTCAAGAAATAAACATGAGTAGCATTGGCGGGGAAAACCTGGCAAGCCAGTCGAAAGGCAAATCCCGAATGTTACAAATGAGTTAAGAGTAAGAAAAGATTCTCAATTGATGTGGTAGTGTCTCAAATATGATAAGATCAAGAATGATGTCCCGTCAGTCGGACAAGGATGAGATGATGTATTGTGTACCCATCAGTAGTGTACACGTGCTCGCTTATATATGTAAATTATGTGCTATGAAATGTACCATGTGGTGTTATGTGAGATGATTACTACTCATCACTCGGACTAAACTTCTATGAGTTTGGATTTACCAATATAGAAAATATTTATGCTACGTCCGGAATTCGAGAATAGTAGTGACAAGAAAGATAGGAGGTTGGTAAACTCCGAGTAATGAAGAATGATTTCTTAGTTATTAAGATAAGTGATGTCGTCGTATGAGACGAAAGATAAAGATAATAATTCATAGGAAATAAATGCAGTGCAATGAACCTCTTGAAGAGTGGGAATATTTGAGAAAGATGAGGATAACCAGTAAGAGTATCTAAGGTTTAATAACCATAAGATGGATTCACACCAAGTGTGTGGACAAGAGACGTAATCAGTGAGTCGGGTAGATTGGTTCTGATAACCATATTCCACTACGTAAGGAATATGTAATGCAAACCAAGCCTATCAGTTAAGGAAAAGTTTTCGAGTATATAATCAATGGATTCCGATAAGCAAGACGAACTGGAATTTTGGCTAGTAGAGGAAGTAGTATGAGAGATTCATTTTTTATATGATAGAGGATTCTAAATTTCGAGGACGAAATTTCTTTAAGGGGGGTAGATTGTAACATCCCGCTTCAGACTTGAATATTTATCGATATTGAGACGACGCAGCATAGATGTTTTGCATGAAGGGCAATTTGGTAAATTCTTACCTAAGACTATTTAAGGGAAATGCCCTTTAATTCTTTTCATTTCCATCACTTCCTTCTCTCTCTAAGGTTTATGTTTTTCTTTCCCCTCCTTCTTCTACCTCTCACGCCCCCATCTCCTCTCATCTTCCTCACACAATTCTCAACCAACCAACATGCAAAAGTAGGATTATGGCCCTTAGAGCAAGCTAATCAACACTCAAGTACAAATTCTTCCTTTCCTTTGTCTTCTTGGCCGAATTCTCCCTCTTTACCCTAACCCTAATTTCTTCCAATGTCATCAATTCAAGCTTATATGCTAAGATTTCACCTCCCATCATCAAATTGGTCTATTGGGAAGCTTTATTTTGGAGTGGGTACAAGAACTTGAGTTGGAGTAAGAGATTTAGCTTGGAATTGGGAAAATCTTGAAGTCTCACCATTTCATCAATTCCTCATGTCTTTCCAGCAATTGAGGTGAGCTCCCTAGGGTTTTATAACCCATATTGAGTAAGTTTAAGAGTAATTGATGCTTAGAGCAATTTTATGAAAATGCCCTAAATCATGTTGTATGCTAACTCCTTGTTCCAGCCATGTTTAAATGATTTATAAGCTTAAGAAAATCCTTTTTATGCCATTTGGGAAGCTTGGGTGTGTTGGGATGGGTTGGAATGATGGAAAATATCAATTTTGAGATTTTTGGACCTGTCATGGTCGCTACAGCGAGCTGGAGCTCGCTACAGCGACCAGGCAGAATTTTATTCTGCCTACCGTCGCTACAAGCGCAGGCTTGTCGCTTCAAGCGCAGGCTTGTCGCTACAAGCGCAGGCTTGTCGCTACAAGCGCGGAGGCCCAGACAGCACTTGACAGCTTTGCTGTTTTGGGTGTTCTGGGACGCGTAGGCATGGTTTTTCACTTCCGTTTTCTCCACAAACTTTTTAGAAACATTCACCACCATTTTAACACATTCAAGAGGCTCCCAAAAAGGATGAAAATGTATGGAACAAGGATTGTGCATTGACTTAGAATAGTTTGAGTTAAGAGGGTAAAGTCTAGATAAATATGCAAATGATCTAGTAACTATGTAGTGGCTTATGATAACGATAAGCCTATGATCCTATTTATAGGTTATGTTTTGGGAGATTAGTTTCCACAAGAAATGCATTTAATATGCAAAGCTTATGGTAAATTATTAGACGTACTTTAAGTACGAAAGTTAAGAATTAATGAGGATAAGAATGATCCCATGATCAAGGTTAAGAACCTATTTATAGGTTAGATATTTAAGAATGATTACATGAGAATGTGTTAGATATGCACGAGATTATGAACGAATAAGATATACATACGAACTTAAGTAAGAACTTAATGATAAAGAATATGATAACGTGTTCATCAGACTCCGGATTATGCCGGATGGGATTTCTCCGAAAGGGCTATCCACACGTAAGTTATAAGATTATGTTAAACGTGTCCAGCAGGCTCCGGGGTTCGCCGGATGGGACTCTTCCGAGAGGATTGTCTACACGTATGTTAAAAGATTAAGCATGTCCAGCAGGCTCCGGGATACGCCGGATGAGACTTCTCCGAGAGGGTTGTCTACATGCAAAGTTAAGTTGTGTTCAGCAGACTCCGGGATTCGCCGGATGGGACTTCATCGAGAGAGTTGTCCACACAACGATAAGAGGAGTCCGGTGTTAGCCTGATATGATAGGAATTTCACCGGTATGATGGGAGATGTACTTCGGGGTTACTCCACCCGGATGCACTCCGTAAAATGAACCAAGATAATGATTGTTTGTTCAACGCTAACTCCTAACTTAATGTTATAAGAAAAGATGAACACGAATATGAATACGAATATGATTATGATTATGTATACGTGCTATGTGCTAAGAGTTAAGACAAAGTAGTCATTAGACATCAGCAAGTGATCATAGACTTCCCCTCGATCACTAAGCATAAGATTATGTACATGAAAAGTATAAGATAAGATAAAGACAAGTAGCGATCCTAAGCTTTCCCCTTGATCGCGAAATATGTAGAGAAAGACTTGGCGATCATAGGTATCCCCAAGATTGCCGAGAGTAGGCACGGCGACCCTAGGTTTCCCCCGTGGTTGCCAACAGTAGGTTGGGCTGGAGCTCACTGAGACGTAATGTCTCACCCCAATCCTTCTGGTGCAGGTTTACAGGTTAGCAAGAGATGTTCAAGACGATCTTCAGGAAGACGCTGGATGGAGTGCAGATGCTCGTCAAGGACAAGCTCAGGAGGTTGACAGATTATATATGTTTATAAGGATAATTGTATATGATATTTGGACATTGGTATAAACGAGCTATTTGTACACATTCAGTAGTTTTATATTGTATTTATTATTGAAAATTTTAATGTACCCAGTATCAGATTAATACACATGCTAGATATTCTAGATAATTTAGTATGGGTGTTACAATTGGTATCAGAGCAGGTCGATTCAGACCGTGCCTTGGGTCATTAAAGTTTCAATAAAAGTAGTGGGACCATTGGGTTCCGGGTATTGTTCTAAGTGTTACATCTAGTTGAGCCTGATCAACTCAATCTAGTATATGACAGTTAGGATAAATGTCCGAGAGCTGAATGTGACCAAGGAGGAATGAAGTGTATGAAGGGCGAAGATTAAGGAGACAGAATTTTAAGACGAAATTGGCGAAGAAGTATTCATGCCAGATGGTGGCCATCAAACTGTAAAGTAACGAAGCCTGATAGTGGCAAGGTCTCAGAGACATAAGGGATAATTATCTGTGAGGTGAAGTACCTCAACTCAGTTGGACATGACGTTGGACGATACCTCATCTGCGGATGACATACGGATTAAGGAATTATGGAATACTCTAAGGAATGACATGGAACCTTAACGGGAACCGCAGTTCGAGAAGTTAAAGTGAAGTGTGGATTAAGTATCAAATCTGAGTATAGAGTTAAGGAATTGTGGTACCTAACCTAGAGACTCAAATGAGGAATTATCGGTCGGTTTTTGAAACCTTTAGACTCCCAGCAAGGATAGAGTGTGTAAGAATCGGAGGACTCGCACACTCGAACCGGATAAGATTTTAGCCCAAACAGTTAAGAGAAAGTTATGGGTTAAGCGAATTATATGGACGAATAAAGTTGAATTTCTTTGATTGGATGAAGAAGGCAAGTTCAAGCTGACACAAGATTATAGTAGACCAGTTTTGAAGGATAATCGGAAATTTTAGCCGAGAAATTATATTGAGACTGTATTATACGAAAGGTTAAGATTGTGGTTAATGCTAGTGAGTTTTAAGTTTTCAACTGGTGAGTTTTCTTCCACAGTTATTCTAGAAGCTTAAAGAGGTCACCTCGTGTTAATAAGTTCCGAGGGCGGTAATAAGGTATAGATTTCGGATTGTTCAACTATATGCAGAATTACTCAGATGTTAAGATCAAGATCTGAAATGAGAATGCCGTAACGAGTAGTTGAATGAAACAAAAGTAATGATGAAGTACTGAAGTTCAAGATCAATTAACTGGAGGGACTCAAAGGTAACCTAAGGGGTATGGTAAAACCATAGCAACTGTAATTGTTTCGAAAAGATTATGGGTATGAATTCTTATGGATAAAGATAGAACGATTAGTAATGGGACTCAAACCCTCAGTAGATTCAGTATATGTAAAAGATGTGAACCTCCAGAAACCATAAGTCGTTTTAAAAGTTGACACAAGTGTTTGTGTGTGAATTTGAGTTGTCTCAAGCAAGCTTTCAGTCGGGTTGCGCAATGTTTTAGTGATTATACATAAGGAACTGGCCAAGAGATGGTTACGGAGTTCAGGATATGGAAAGTAAAGTTAGAACCAGAGTATAACTGTTTGACAGGAACATTGTTGAACTCTAGACAGTTGTTGGAAACCGTTTACAGGTTCTGGCGTTTTATCGTGAAAGTAAGTATATAGTTTATGTCCAAAAAGGAAACACAGTGTCAAATGACGACCAATCAGTAAATTCAACAGGTGGTTTAAGCCATAAGAGAATCAGCGAATGTAAGATGATTTTGCCGTGATAACTATAAGTCATTAAAGAACAAGTTAGCCAGAGGATTTGATAAGGGTGTATTATTCTTACTCCAAAGTGTTTTACTTAGATCAGAGTTGCGCAGCGAAAGAGTAATTCAAGGATGCTTGTGTAGTCCTTGTCAGGTGAACCACATAATATCAGTGAGCAGTGACGACTCGAACTTGTTATAAGTTCTAGAAGGAAATGTTTTTAAAAGTTAAGCCGAGAGATATTTCAAACCTCGAAATACAAGAGAAATGGAAATCGAAGCAGTTTAGGATTCTGTGATAAGAATGAGAAGAATATGCTTTTAGCACAATAAGACTAGAGCAAGAAAAGTCACCACTAATGTGGTACTTGAAGAGTAAGTTTAGTCAAAAAGGGTTAAGTATAAGGCAACGTCAGTAAAAGTTGCACTTGCAAGATGGTAAATTTTTGAAATTGAAGCATTGATCAGAAACAACAATGCAGTGACATATGAGTTTAATTCACCTAGTACCTACAATCTGTCAACATGTCACATGTAACAGGTTATGTTTAGTATTGTATATATTTATCAGGCAGTGCTTAAACTACTCAGATAGTAGTGTGGCAGTTTTCAGTGTTGTGACATGTTTTGGCAATAGTGGTACGTAGACAGGAATGTTCAAGTAGCAAGGATTTGACCAGAACAGATTTATTGATATCAAACATATCTTAGCCGAAGTGTTCAGAAATGAGAAATGAGTTCACTATATCGATAAGTGTAATCATGATCTATGTTATGTGATAATGTATGTTCAAGAAATAAACATGAGTAGCATTGGCGGGGCAAACCTGGCAAGCCAGTCGAAAGGCAAATCCCGAATGTTACAAATGAGTTAAGAGTAAGAAAAGATTCTCAATTGATGTGGTAGTGTCTCAAATATGATAAGATCAAGAATGATGTCCCGTCAGTCGGACAAGGATGAGATGATGTATTGTGTACCCATCAGTAGTGTACACGTGCTCGCTTATATATGTAAATTATGTGCTATGAAATGTACCATGTGGTGTTATGTGAGATGATTACTACTCATCACTCGGACTAAACTTCTATGAGTTTGGATTTACCAATATAGAAAATATTTATGCTACGTCCGGAATTCGAGAATAGTAGTGACAAGAAAGATAGGAGGTTGGTAAACTCCGAGTAATGAAGAATGATTTCTTAGTTATTAAGATAAGTGATGTCGTCGTATGAGACGAAAGATAAAGATAATAATTCATAGGAAATAAATGCAGTGCAATGAACCTCTTGAAGAGTGGGAATATTTGAGAAAGATGAGGATAACCAGTAAGAGTATCTAAGGTTTAATAACCATAAGATGGATTCACACCAAGTGTGTGGACAAGAGACGTAATCAGTGAGTCGGGTAGATTGGTTCTGATAACCATATTCCACTACGTAAGGAATATGTAATGCAAACCAAGCCTATCAGTTAAGGAAAAGTTTTCGAGTATATAATCAATGGATTCCGATAAGCAAGACGAACTGGAATTTTGGCTAGTAGAGGAAGTAGTATGAGAGATTCATTTTTTATATGATAGAGGATTCTAAATTTCGAGGACGAAATTTCTTTAAGGGGGGTAGATTGTAACATCCCGCTTCAGACTTGAATATTTATCGATATTGAGACGACGCAGCATAGATGTTTTGCATGAAGGGCAATTTGGTAAATTCTTACCTAAGACTATTTAAGGGAAATGCCCTTTAATTCTTTTCATTTCCATCACTTCCTTCTCTCTCTAAGGTTTATGTTTTTCTTTCCCCTCCTTCTTCTACCTCTCACGCCCCCATCTCCTCTCATCTTCCTCACACAATTCTCAACCAACCAACATGCAAAAGTAGGATTATGGCCCTTAGAGCAAGCTAATCAACACTCAAGTACAAATTCTTCCTTTCCTTTGTCTTCTTGGCCGAATTCTCCCTCTTTACCCTAACCCTAATTTCTTCCAATGTCATCAATTCAAGCTTATATGCTAAGATTTCACCTCCCATCATCAAATTGGTCTATTGGGAAGCTTTATTTTGGAGTGGGTACAAGAACTTGAGTTGGAGTAAGAGATTTAGCTTGGAATTGGGAAAATCTTGAAGTCTCACCATTTCATCAATTCCTCATGTCTTTCCAGCAATTGAGGTGAGCTCCCTAGGGTTTTATAACCCATATTGAGTAAGTTTAAGAGTAATTGATGCTTAGAGCAATTTTATGAAAATGCCCTAAATCATGTTGTATGCTAACTCCTTGTTCCAGCCATGTTTAAATGATTTATAAGCTTAAGAAAATCCTTTTTATGCCATTTGGGAAGCTTGGGTGTGTTGGGATGGGTTGGAATGATGGAAAATATCAATTTTGAGATTTTTGGACCTGTCATGGTCGCTACAGCGAGCTGGAGCTCGCTACAGCGACCAGGCAGAATTTTATTCTGCCTACCGTCGCTACAAGCGCAGGCTTGTCGCTTCAAGCGCAGGCTTGTCGCTACAAGCGCAGGCTTGTCGCTACAAGCGCGGAGGCCCAGACAGCACTTGACAGCTTTGCTGTTTTGGGTGTTCTGGGACGCGTAGGCATGGTTTTTCACTTCCGTTTTCTCCACAAACTTTTTAGAAACATTCACCACCATTTTAACACATTCAAGAGGCTCCCAAAAAGGATGAAAATGTATGGAACAAGGATTGTGCATTGACTTAGAATAGTTTGAGTTAAGAGGGTAAAGTCTAGATAAATATGCAAATGATCTAGTAACTATGTAGTGGCTTATGATAACGATAAGCCTATGATCCTATTTATAGGTTATGTTTTGGGAGATTAGTTTCCACAAGAAATGCATTTAATATGCAAAGCTTATGGTAAATTATTAGACGTACTTTAAGTACGAAAGTTAAGAATTAATGAGGATAAGAATGATCCCATGATCAAGGTTAAGAACCTATTTATAGGTTAGATATTTAAGAATGATTACATGAGAATGTGTTAGATATGCACGAGATTATGAACGAATAAGATATACATACGAACTTAAGTAAGAACTTAATGATAAAGAATATGATAACGTGTTCATCAGACTCCGGATTATGCCGGATGGGATTTCTCCGAAAGGGCTATCCACACGTAAGTTATAAGATTATGTTAAACGTGTCCAGCAGGCTCCGGGGTTCGCCGGATGGGACTCTTCCGAGAGGATTGTCTACACGTATGTTAAAAGATTAAGCATGTCCAGCAGGCTCCGGGATACGCCGGATGAGACTTCTCCGAGAGGGTTGTCTACATGCAAAGTTAAGTTGTGTTCAGCAGACTCCGGGATTCGCCGGATGGGACTTCATCGAGAGAGTTGTCCACACAACGATAAGAGGAGTCCGGTGTTAGCCTGATATGATAGGAATTTCACCGGTATGATGGGAGATGTACTTCGGGGTTACTCCACCCGGATGCACTCCGTAAAATGAACCAAGATAATGATTGTTTGTTCAACGCTAACTCCTAACTTAATGTTATAAGAAAAGATGAACACGAATATGAATACGAATATGATTATGATTATGTATACGTGCTATGTGCTAAGAGTTAAGACAAAGTAGTCATTAGACATCAGCAAGTGATCATAGACTTCCCCTCGATCACTAAGCATAAGATTATGTACATGAAAAGTATAAGATAAGATAAAGACAAGTAGCGATCCTAAGCTTTCCCCTTGATCGCGAAATATGTAGAGAAAGACTTGGCGATCATAGGTATCCCCAAGATTGCCGAGAGTAGGCACGGCGACCCTAGGTTTCCCCCGTGGTTGCCAACAGTAGGTTGGGCTGGAGCTCACTGAGACGTAATGTCTCACCCCAATCCTTCTGGTGCAGGTTTACAGGTTAGCAAGAGATGTTCAAGACGATCTTCAGGAAGACGCTGGATGGAGTGCAGATGCTCGTCAAGGACAAGCTCAGGAGGTTGACAGATTATATATGTTTATAAGGATAATTGTATATGATATTTGGACATTGGTATAAACGAGCTATTTGTACACATTCAGTAGTTTTATATTGTATTTATTATTGAAAATTTTAATGTACCCAGTATCAGATTAATACACATGCTAGATATTCTAGATAATTTAGTATGGGTGTTACAGCAGCGTGAGTTGAAAAGCAGTGTGACTTAAGTCACGCAGAAGGTACCGAGCGTGACTTAAGTCACGCATAGATATTTTGGTCATTTTCTTTGGGAGGGAGCAATTTTGTTTGTGGGAAGAGCAATTTTCAAAAAATAAGTCTATGATAGGCCGAAGGACAAACTTAGGCCTCAAAATATTTGATAGACTAGACTTAGGCCTTGCAAAGCCTAACTCGGCCTAGCTTATTCCCACCCTTACTTGGACCTAAGACAACCATGTAAAACCAGTTTGTGAGGTAAAGACTACCCCCACTTAGAAATACTTGTTCAGGTCATCTCTCAATCAATGTGAGATTCTTTAACACACCCCTTCACGCCTAAACTTTATTGGTCTTGGTGCGTGGATATAAATGTTGGGTGGCTTGATAGCGGAAATCTGATAGCATAACAGGTAGCCCAATGGATCTTTGAGGAGACTCTGATATTATCTTAGAATTTGTGGTTGAGCCTAACACAACCCCACAAAACTGACTTGTAAGGTGAGGGATGTCTTTCTCATCAATAGTCGTATCTTTTATACGTGGAACTTAGGTTTTTTCCATTACACCCTCACGTTCAACACTATTGGGTTTGGTGTGTGCAGATAAATGGAGGGTGATCCGATCTATAGGTTCTGATACCATCTTAGAATTTGTGGTTGAACCCCAACCCCACAAAACTGGCTTGTAAGATGAAGATTTCCCCCACTTTTAAACATATCTTCAAACCATCCTTCATTTATTGTGGAATTCTTAACACAACTATTATAATAGATTGTGTATATACTTCAGAAAGATCCACAGAAGCTGAAAATTGCTTTGGAGGTATCCAAGGATATGTTTCTTTAAATAAAAGAAATGTACCAGCTAATCTGAACCAAAAACATTCCATTTTATTGATGAAAGGATGGTTGAGACTAAACAAAAAAAATAAAATTTAGATGTCAAGTAACTGGACCAGAATTCAGAGCTAAATGAATTTAACAAAAGCAATTCCAGAACATATTAGATTGCATTTGTCCTATTTAGACTTCTTGAAGATGCTTGCTGAGAGTCTTGAACATAATGATAGGCAACGACTCCACTATGATATACATTAATATGAGCAACTCTGGGAGCGACATTTTAGCATGTAAAGACTAGATGTGTAATTTTGTTGTCTAATCATATACAAATAAAGAAGAAACACAGATGTTCATTTGAAGACAGGACGATGAACTTCAGTTGATGTAAGAGATATATGGGAAATCAGATACATTTTTACATCTATTCTTGATACCAATTCTAAATCTCTTAAGAATTAACCAATGTTCCAATTTCTATGTTCTTTTGGCTCAAATAAATCAATCAAACCTTCTACAAAATTTAATTGCTTACCAAAATATTTGAAACCTTCAAGATAAATATGACAGCTCCGACATTGCTTTACAAAAGTATATGGAGCTCTAGTTCACAAACTTCTGGTCTTGATTCAATCTCTGATACTGTATTTCCAAAACATTCATTGTCAACCTCATGTTGATGTCTGTACAGAATATTTCTCACTCATTTCCATCACAACGATACAGAGTGGATGGAAGATGCCCCATGTTGATGCTTGTATAGAATATTTCACCTCGATACATAATTGAGACTTGAGAGTTCTCATGCATCCACCTTAAAAAAAATAAAGAGAAGAGCAACACTTAATCTCAGAAATCATAACAAAATGAAGTTTTTCTGAAGGGTGTATTCTATTCATAAGAAAATATGTAGTTTATCTCATTGCATCCGTAAAGGAATGAAGTTTTCTGCACAAAAACAGGGCAGACCAACATGCAAAATGCCGTCTTCCATTCACTCATCGATGATGAGTGAATGGAAGTCATCAGTCATCATGTTGAAAAAAAACCTGAAAAGAGCCCAGCTGCTACATGTTTTTGGTCGATCTAGGGACTTAGGGTGATAGAGCAGAACGCTAAATTAACAAATAAGCTCTATAGATGTATTCAAAAATATAAAACTTACACATTATTACTAGATTAAGAAAACTAATTATAATTCCATTTGTACATAAAAATTGTGGTTTGGAACAAAAAGCAATTGAAAAGGTTGCTAAAAATTATTATATCCTTTGTCCGGGTTTCCGGTATGAATTAGCAACTATTATCAATATAACAAACTAACGTAGAGTAGACAATGCTCTACAGATTGATTGTTAGGCAAAATAATTCCCATCTCCTAACATGAAGAAAATAGAAAAGACACAAAATCAACTGCATATATTCACATGTATTTTAGATCTGTATTTGTTAGAATTCTAAAACTGTAAACCAGGAATGAATCAACAAGTAACAGAGAACGGGAATGGAAAATGCAACTATATTAAGATTGGAACTCAAAAAGAATGGTAACCAACTTTTCCGTGCCTTTTCTTTCCAGGTCACATCTTCTTCCAGGTCACGCTTCTTAACTCATTACCTCACAACTCATTTTCTCTTTTCTAGAATAGACTTTCCATATTTAAGGCCTGTCATACATAGGTCTATGAGTTACCACTTACCAAAAGACTAACTGATTCATCCTTGTCGCAATCGGTATTGAAATGAAATTTTCATCATACAAAGAATTAAGATATTGGCTAGAGGTGTAATACAATTAGTACAAACTCAATACAACACTCCTAGACATGAATAATTATAATATTCTACCAATTTCCCTCAAGTTGGAACTCAGCATCAACATATCCGTTTGTGAAGGATAAACACACTTAACAAAAGAAACAACAATAACAAATGTCTTTTTTATTCTTCCATTAGACGAAGCAACTACATACAAGAAAATGAAATGATTGAATAACATTAAAACATAAATTTAAAATGAAAATGTATAAATAGAAGTATCTTACCTAGTTGCGATATTAAAGTAGACCCCTCGCTATCATTTCACGAAGAAGTTTCTCTGCTTTATCATTTTCATCTTTTTCAAAGAGAGAAAGAATAAGTATTTCGTAAGTTATAGCATTAGGAATGCAACCATTGTCTTTCATTTTTGACAGCATGGCCAATCCTTCATCAAACAAGCCGTTGTTACAAAATCCCTTGATCATAGAAGTATATGCATAGATATTTGGACTGTAGCCTTTGACCAAAAGATCTTCAAAAACCTTTTGTGCATCGTCTAGTCTTCCAACTTTACACAATCCATTAATAAGAATAGTATACGTGAAAATATTAGGTTGAATACCCTTTTCTTTAATTTTTGTTAATAACACAATTGCCTTATCAACATGATGATTTTTGCATATTGCATCCAATATAGAATTGTAAGTAATTATATCAGATGGTTGGCCTCTATCATGCATTTCATCGACAAGCTCCAAAGCACACGAGGTTCTCCCAGATTTACACAAACCATCAACAAGGGAATTGTAAGTTACCACATTTGGAAAAATCTGTTTACAACGCATTTCTTCAAAGAGCTTCAAGGCTTCATCTACCATTTTAATCTTACAAAATCCATTAATCATGATATTGTAGCTCCGAACGTCAGGAGTTACTTCCCTTTGAGCCATAGCGTTGAATAAACTCTTGGCTTTGTTCACTTGTTTAACTAAGCAATATCCATCCATTAAAGAGTTATAAGTAACAACATCAAGTTTTACGTCTTTTTTCATCATCACAGCTAACACACTTTTAGATTCTTTCACCTTTCCTTCCTTACAAAAACCATCAACCAATATACTAAAAGTATACACATTCGGGTTAATGTTTTCCGATATCATTCTATTAAACAAATCAACAGCATCTTTCAATTTACCAACAACGCAAAAGCCACTAATTAAAGAACTATAAGTGACAACATCAGGAGAAATTCTCTTAGCAACCATTTCACAATATAAATCAAAAGCATCATTAACAAGTTTATCCTTACACATACTATCAATAATTGTGTTATACATTACCACATTAGGCTGAACCAATTTTCCATCAACCCGTCTCAACAATTGTACGGCTGCTTTTGTTTCTCCAACTCTACATAACCCATTGATCAAAGTCCCATAACTAACTTGATCCAACTGAAACCCCTGCGCTACAACCTTATCATGAAAGTACAATGCTTTACGAATCTCGCCTTTGAGACAGAGACCCTTGATGAGTATAGTAAAAGTTACAGCATTAGGGTGATAACCCCTTTTGAGAATCTTGGCAAATACGGAAAATGAAAATTTGATATGACCCAATTGGGAAAAACAATTCATCAAGAGATTGCAAGTGACAAAGTCAGGTTTAATTCCGTTAAACTCCATTTGTTGTGAAAGAGAAAGAGCGGTTTGGTATTGTTTGGCTTTGAGAAGAAAACCTAAAATCTTGCCGAATTCAATGGCAGGTGGGGTGGGATTGTTCTTATGGAGAGAGCGGTTGAACAATGAAATAGAATCATCAATGGTTGAAGTTGAGGAGGAGAAATAACAAGATGGATTGAAATTGTTGGGAACGATAACAGAAAAGCCAGCAACATACCTTGTTAACTTTGAAGATGAAGAAGAAGAAGAAAACATTGTTGTTGTGATTGTAGTGAATGAGTGAGTGACCCAAAATCAATTTGAAATTGAAATGAGTTAGTTTTTCGGTAAAAATATGATTTTTTTTTTAAGGAAAAATAAATTTTATTTTTGTTAATGAAAGTATTTTTAATGTAAAAAAAAAATCAATGAGCTTAAGATATAAGATTGTACGTGATCTTTTTCAGCTTAATTAGAGGTTCTAGATTTGAATTTAGTCATGAAAACACATCAATGTTAAATCTTTTGAAGGAGAATTTTATCATTCATTACGATTCTATTCGACTCGAGGAATCATATCTACAATTGCACTCAAAGGATACTAGACATTCAACCGTGACAAAAAAAAGTTTCTATGGAAGAGTAAGAAAAGCTCTTCACAATTACAAGAGATATAAATGAAGGGATTTTTTTTAGTCCCCATCTAAATTTAGAGTAGTAGTAGGACAAATTTAGATAGATAGTCATATATAACAATTAGATTATATATACACTTAGTTCGAACCCCTCACCTATCCCCTTTTTGAATATCTATTTTTTTTGCCTTTCTTTCTTTTCTTTCTCTTATTACATACCAGAATCTATCAAAATTTGTATAATTTTTTTTAACAAGAAATTTGTATATTCTTTTAATATCAAAAGACATTTTATAAGTTGTGAATACAAATATATTTCTTTGCTTTGAAGATATTATTTTTTTGGATTGGCTTAACTGAATAGCACAATCATTTTTATCATTATAAAGTCATTTAAAATTCCTTAAATTCTTAATCCAATACATCCCCTTTAGTATGGAATGCTTGCAAGTACCATCCACCACCTCACCCGAACAAAGTTTCGCCATTGCTCCGCCATCAGCAACCTACTCCGACCACTGCTGAGGTCTTACTTTGGATCATTAGTGTCGTAAACAACTAAGAAAACGACAACTTAGCAAGGATTTCAACAGAAACAACATGAGAATCTATATACATTCTTAGTTATCCAAATCGTGCAACAATAAAGTTGCAATGGAACACTTCTCAACCATGAAGGAGAAGAGAAAAGGAGGTAGAGGGAAAGAGATATAGAGGGAGGAGGAGGGGGTTAGATGAATTATTTTAAAAAAAAAATGAACTTTTTTTACTATTAACTTTTTACCAATAGTCCCCACAAGAGCAAGTTCCATTTCTGAAATGATGGAATCTTCTAACATCTCTAAGAATGATTTCCCTATCCACAATCTTTGATATGAATTTAGTGGCAACATGGCAGTCATTGCAAACCCTAAGGTTTTTTGCAACTCTAATGGTAGTTCCCGGAGAAGTATTTAAAAGGCCAAAAGCTATTGCCAATCTCTCACTATGCCCACAAAGCATAGTTTCTTTCTCTTCCTCGCCGACATTATGAAGTACACAAGAAGTATCAGGTACATATCCCTCCTTTTTCATTCTTAATGACAGAGTTTCAAGATATTCATGAAGCTCTGTACTTTGTGGATGTGAAACATCCCCAGCCAAAAACTTATGAACCTCATCACTATGCACAATCCAACTACATCCAGGTTCTTTTCTTACTCCCATTTCCTTCATTTTCTTCCTAACATCGATTGCTTGGTCCCATAGTCCAGCTGAAGAGTAGATGTTAGACAGTAGAACATAATGGCTAGCCACATTTGGCTCCAAGACAAATAGGTTCTTTGCTGCAATTTCACCAATTTCTAAATTTTGGTGGATCTTGCAGGCACCAAGCAAGCTGCTCCATGCATCTACTTTCTTCATATTGGATGGCATTGTCTTGATAAGCTTATACGCCTCTTCGATCCGGCCTGATCGGCCAAGCAAGTCCACAAGACAAGAATAATGGTCGGATGTGGGTTCAATCCCATGTTTAGCTTTCATTGTATGGAATAAATTAAGGCCTTCATCCACCATACCAGAGTGACTAAGAGAAGCAAAAATAGCAATATAGGTCACTTCATTAGGCCTTATTTCCCTATTGCTGTCTCCTTCTTCCACCATTCTTCTAAAAAGCTTCAAAGCCTCTTCCCCTTTCCCATGCATCCCATAAGCCATGATAAGAACATTCCAAGTAATAACATTTCTTACAGACATTTGCTCAAATACTATCCTAGATAAGTTCAAGCAACCACATTTTGCATACATGTCAACTAGTGCACTTCCAACAGCAACATCCTTTGCCATCATTTGTTTAACTGCATAAGCATGGATCTCTTTCCCTTTCCCAAGCTTGACCTCTCTGCATGTCATGCAGAAGATTAAGTGCATCATCGTGGCGACCACAAACACCATAACCAGTAATCATTGTGTTCCAAGAAACTATATCATTCCTATTCATGCTTCCAAATATACTCCTTGCAATCTCTATCCTTCCCATTCTGGAATACATGTCCATTAGTGCATTCTGCACATACTTATCCTTCGCAAAACCCCATTTCACTACGCAGCCATGAATCCCTTCTTTGTCCAAGAACGCTTCGCACCGTACACAAGCAGGCAAAACACTCGATAAAGTCACGAAATTTGGACTCAAACCCAACTCAAAAACCATCTCAACAAAAAGCTCAATAGCCTCATAATCAAACTCATTGCGCACATAACCAGCAATCATAGCATTCCAAACCGCAATCGTCCTCCTAAACATCCCATCAAAAACCAACCTACCCTTTTCAGGTTGCTTACAATTACAATACATGTCAACCAAAGCACTACCAACAAAAGAATTCTCAATCAAATCATTGTTCCTCAATACAAAAGCATGTATCTCTTTTCCACTACCCAACATCTCTAAATGAGAACATGCAGGCAAAACACTAGCTAAGGTAACACCATCAGGCCTAACACCACTTTGAAGCATAACATGTAAATACAACAATGCTTCCTCAAATCTATCATTTTGAGAAAGTGAACTAATAATTGTGTTCCAAGAAACCAAATCTTTGTCATCAAACACATCAAACAAAGCCTTGGCTTCATAAACTCTACCTAACTTAGCATACATTGTAACCAAAGCATTGTTAGTAAAAGTTCTCCAATCACCATTCCTCAACACAAAAGCATGAACTTCCTTCCCAAGTAACAACCCATTTCTTCAAACAGACAACCTAGAGGGATACCACACAAACATTTCTTCAATCATCATAAGCACACAACCATGAAGAAAGGTAGCACATCTTCAAAAACTACTTCAAAAGAATTCCTCAAATGAAACGTAGCATATAAGAATATCGTGGAATATCACTAAAGAGTATCAGAGGCATGCAACAGCGGAATAGAACACACGTATTACCAAAGTGAGAAAAATAAATCCCCACACATACAAGCAACTCGCACTGGATGTTTCAACATTTTTTAACACATCATGCCATACTACATATCACATACAAACACATATGTATATCACACAGCACAGTATCACTCCCCTTGAATATATGCATATCACACAACACAGTATTACTCTCCCTCAGGTAGTACTCCCTCTTAATGCAAATAAAGCATAAAACTACCAAAACTACTCCCCCTTTTTAGCCACAATTTTGACAAAAACAACCATGCATTCACCAGGTGTAGAAAGAACAAGAACAACAGTAGCAGAGCATGCGGAGTATTAGGTTACAGACCATAGGCATAAAAATCCATGGCATAACCCACAAAGGATATCGAGAGCTGGCACACAGTCATAAAACATCTATTTTGAGGTTATAAGCATCCAATATAAACTAGTACATCACATCAGTGTTGACTCAGAATACTCTCAGTGATTACACCCAGAAAGGCCTTTGGAAGCTTCACAACATATGTCACAGCTTGCTTCATAACATCTACCAACACCAATGACACTTCTCATAGCACATATCTTCTTCCTTCCAGGGGACATGATATCTAGGACATCATCCTCAACATTGAAGGTGAGAAAAACACACACAAGAAGGGGGGGGTTGAATTGTGTGACTCAAAAACTTGGTTCTTTTCTTCTCAAAACTTAAGATTAGTTCAGAAACAGGTTCTGAACTTTTCAAAGAGTGTTTGCAGCGGATTAACAAGTAAATAGAGAAGGGAAGAGAGACACACAAAGATTTATACTGGTTCCTTCTCAATGTGAGAAGTAGTCCAGTCCCCTTGTTTTCCAACAAGAGATTTCCACTATAATCAGATGATTACAATTGCTCAACCACCAAGGAAGAGACTTCCAGTTGCTTAGACCACCAAGGAATAAGACTTCTAATGTTCAAACCACTAAGGAATGAACCAACCTTGCTTAGACCACAAAGGAATAAGACTCCCTGCACAGACCACCCAGGAATGTGACTAACAACTCAGACCACAAAGAAATGAGGTTACAATTGCTCAGTATATACAAACTGAGACTTAGGGACCAAACTGAATTACAAAGAAATGAGTTTGGGTTGAACACTTGATAAAATATCAGAGGTGTTCTCTTAATACAACACAGGTTAAGACTCTTAACCTTAAGAAATTCTAAGTTACAAATACTAAAAGAATTTCTAAGAGATTTTGAACTTGACAGCAAACAGAGCACAGGTTCAGCAATTTAGTTTCAAGAGTCTTAGCAAATTTCTTCTTCAATTCTTCTTCCTTTTATAGAGGGAATTAGAGCTGTTGAAGATTTGCAGGTTTTTAGGAAAAGAGCCGTTGCAAGTTGAGAGCTACCATAGCTGCAATTGTGTGCTGAACTTTTTTTTTAAAACAGAGCAACAGCCATTTTTGAATTATCTTTCCTTAAAAGCTGGGGAATGTTTGAGTCAGGGAGACAGCTGTTCCATTGGGTTGTTCTGACACATCCAGGCATTAAATGCGCACAGTAACAGTTGCTTTCCATGCCACATCAGCCTTCAGAAGCTTCTGCGTGTACAGTACATCAGAAGCTCTCTTCAGGAGCACTGTTCATCAGAAGCACTTCTTCAGACGTTGACTTTGCGTTGACCTTCAGACTCAGACTTCAGAAGCTGCCTTCAGACTTAGGCTTCAGACCCAGTTTTCTTCCAACTTTGCAACCTTGCTTCTTAGCTTTCCTTTCTTGCTCTAAGTTTGTTCTTTCATAACCATTATCAATTTCCAATCAATAAACACGTGGTTCTGAAATCACTTGAACAAAGCATTAGCAAAATAACCAATTTTCTTTTTAACACCTTTGTTATCATCAAAACCATGAAGAGAGATATGTTTACACATAATGTTTCAACAATCTCCCCTTTTATTCATAAGAGAGTTGTTTAACACATTTTGTTCCAACAATCTCCTCCTTTTTGATGATGACAAACATAAGTATTAATCAGAAAATTGTTGTTAACTTAATTAACAAGTTAACTGCAGGGTGTGAGGTTTGTAAGCTCCCCCTGAGTCTGATCCAAGTTAATTAAGTTCAATTTAAATCACAAATGTGAAAATTTTAGAATTGTTGTTAAGTTTAATTAACAATCTGACTTCAGGAGAGGTTTGTAAGCTCCCCCTAGGTCTGACAATCCTCAAGGTTAGGTTTGTAAGCTCCCCCTGATTCTTATCCATGTTAATTAAACTAAACTTTAAACAATCAAGTGAAATTAACACTCAGAATTGTAAATAACTTGCTGACTTCAGGTTCTGAGGTTTGTAAGCTCTCCCCCAAAGTCTGATAATCCACAGGATGAGTTTTGTAAGCTCCCTGAGTCTTATCCAAGTTATTTTAAATTCATTTTAACTCACTCAGAGTTATGTATCTCACAGAATTAAATTCAGAGGCTTTAACTTAAATAACAGTTCTCATAAGTTAAATTCAATCATAACTTTAACTTATGTTTAGAGCCTCAGGCTTAAATACCTTTTACTCCCCTTCCATAAGTTAGTATATTGACAGAATTTAACTTATATTGTGAGCTCAGGTGCCTTAATACTCTATTTACTTTCTCCCCCTTTTGTCATCAACAAAAAGTTTTTAGAAAGAAGGATTTCAAAAACAAAATTATTTCTCCCCCAACTGAAGGTGAGAAAAACAAAAATATTTCTCCCCCTTTCAAAAAAGATTCCAGAATTTTCAGAGAGTTTGAAAAACATGTGAGATAAGTATGCAATCATATGGATAATCAAGCAGCAAAGATAATCATCAGAGCATACTTGATTTTCAATGAGTATATGACATTGCATTGAAAATAGAATGTTGTTCAGAAGCATAAAAAGGTTCAGAGCTTCTGATCAAAGCATTCTTTGTTCAGACATAATTGTTTCAGTATTATTTATTCAGTATCAGAGCAAGACTAACTCATTTTTAAAACAGAATAGTTTAGATCATAGACCAACTGAAAGGTTATATCAGAGCCTGATACCAAAAATTGCTGTTAAACTTATATCAGAACCTGATACCCAAAATATGGTTCAGTGCTGATACCAAGATATAGCATTTGAAATAAGTTCTAAAAGCTGAACATTGACTGATACACATTGAGCATTTGAAAAATGCGTCTGTGCTAAACAGTTTAAAGACAAACTGATACCAATTGAAATTAAAGCAAATTTAGCAGTTGATATCAAAACAGAAAATCACATTTTTATATTGATGACTTTGGGAGGGATAGAGTATAAACTTCCAAAGCTTTAATCATCATTGCCCAGGGTTATACTTATCAGATTCTGACCAAACATTAGATTCCTATCAGATTCAGAAGTCAGAAAATCCAGGTTCTGATCCTTCAGACTCTGAAATTTTTCAGGCTTAACTTTCTTCAGACTCTCAGAAAATGAGTGTCTGATAAGTCTTAGCTTCTGATAAACTTAGAATCAAGGTTTTCATTCAGATTCAAGCACATTTTCAAGAGATAAAGTGCATGTTCAGATTCTTTTTAATAAAATTGAATCTTTCTTCTGTTAGGGGTTTTGTGAATATGTCAGCCCATTGATGATCAGTATCAATGAACTGAATATCTAAAACACCCTTCTGAACATAATCTCTTATAAAATGATGTTTTATTTCTATGTACTTGGCTCTAGAATGCAGAATTGGATTTTTAGACAGACATATTGCAGCAGTGTTATCACAATAAATTGGAATATTATCTGCATGAATCTAATAATCCTCTAATTGATGTTTCATCCAGAGTAGTTGTGTGCTACAACTTGCAGCTGAGATGTATTCTGCTTCTGCTGTTGACAAGGCAATGGTTGCTTGTCTCTTGCTGGCCCAGGATATCAGATTCTCACCAAGAAACTGACAGTTTCCACTGGTGGACTTTCTTTCAATCCTGTCTCCAGCATAGTCAGCATCACAGAATCCAACTAGCTTATAATTTAGAGATTTCTTATACAGAAGTCCCAAATTAGTTGTTCCTTTCAGATACCTAAGGATTCTCTTGACAGCAGTCATATGAGATTCTTTAGGATCTGACTGAAATCTAGCACACAGACATACATTAAATAAAATATCTGGCCTAGAAGCAGTTAAGTATAAAAGAGAACCTATCATACCTCTGTACAGCTTCTGATCTACTTTAGAGCCATTGTCCTCTTTGCTTAAGGTGCAGGTAGGATGCATTGGTGTTGTCATCAGCTTGCAATCATCCAGCTGGAACTTCTTCAGAAGCTCCTTAGTGTATTTGGACTGATGAACATAGACACCATCTTTGCATTGGTTGATTTGAATTCCCAAAAAGAATTTCAGCTCACCCATCATGCTCATTTCAAATTCATCCTGCATTAACTTTGAAAACTCTTTGCAAAGGGAGGAATTAGTAGAACCAAATATGATATCATCAACATATATTTGCACAATTAAGATTTCTTTCTTAACAGTTTTCCTGAAGAGTGTATTATCAACTTGACCTCTTACAAAATTATTTTTAATCAAGAAGTTGCTTAGTCTTTCATACCAAGCTCTGGGAGCTTGTTTCAGACCATACAAAGACTTCTTAAGTTTAAAAACATAATCTGGATTTTTAACATCTTCAAAACCAGGAGGTTGTTTTACATACACTTCTTAAGAAATTACACCATTTAAGAAAGCACTCTTAACATCCATTTGATACAAGATGATATCATGATTAACAACATAAGAAAGAAGTAACCTGATTGCTTCCAGTCTTGCAACTGGAGCAAAAGTTTCTGTGTAATCAATTCCTTCTTGCTGGCTGTACCCTTGAGCTACTAATCTAGCCTTGTTTCTGATCACTTCTCCTTGTTCATTGAGCTTGTTCCTGAACACCCATTTTGTTCCAATGATGTTCTTATGATCAGGTCTTGCAATTAGATCCCAGACATCATTCCTTTGAAACTGGTTCAGTTCTTCTTGCATTGCTACAATCCAGCCATCATCAACAAGTGCTTCATCAGCAGTTGTAGGCTCAATCATGGATAGCAGGCCAAGCATAGACTCATTCTGACTGAATGCTGATCTTGTCTTCCTTGGATTGTTCTTGTTTCCAATGATCAACTCCTCAGGATGTGAAGACTTGTACTTGAATGAGGTTCTGGGTGGATTAGCTTCTGAAGAACCATTAGGGATTTGTTCAGAACCATGCTGGTCTTGATTTGCTTCAGGAGTAGTGTCATTATCAGAGAGTTTCTCAGATTCTTCATTGTTTTCAGCTTCTGAAGGTTCTTCTGAGATTCTGACATCTGCAAAACTCTCAACTAGCTCTGGTATTTCATTACCAGGCTTCTTATCATCAAACCTAATATGTATAGCTTCTTCAACAACATGTGTTTCAGAATTATACACCCTGTATGCCTTAGATCTCTCTGAGTATTCTAAAAAGGTACCCTTTTGAGCCTTGGCATCAAATTTCTTTAGGTAGATTTTATTGTTTAGTATGTAACATGTACAACCAAACTGATGAAAATAAGAAATACTTGGTTTTCTTCCTTTAAACAATTCATATGCTGTTTTATTCAAAATAGGTCTGATATAGATCCTGTTCTGAATATAACATGCTGTGTTTACAGCTTCTGCCCAAAAGTACTTAGCAATTTTGGATTCATGGATCATGGTTCTGGCCATTTCTTGTAAAGACCTGTTCTTTCTCTCTACAACTCCATTTTGTTGTGGAGTTCTAGGAGATGAGAACTCATGGAGAATTCCATGATCTTCACAAAAATTTTCAAAAGGTTCATTTTCAAATTCCCCACCATGATCACTTCTGATTTTTAAAATTTTCAAATTAGTTTCAGTTTGTACTTGTTTGCAGAAATTGTAAAACACATCATATGTTTCATTTTTGGTTCTAAGGAACTTAACCCAAGTCCACCTACTATAATCATCAACAATCACAAGTCTATACTTCTTCCCATTGATTGAAGCTGTTCCAACAGGACCAAACAAATCAATGTGAAGGAGTTCTAAAGGTTTTGAGGTGGAAACAATGTTCTTAGATTTAAAAGAAGTTTTAGAAAATTTTCCAATTTGACATGCTGAACATAGAGCATCTGAGTGATAATCAATGCTGGGTAGGCCTCTGACCAGCTGTAACTTGCTAAGCTTAGAGATGAGTCTCCAGTTAGCATGTCCCAGCCTTTTGTGCCAGACCCATTTCTCATCACTCACAGACAGAAGGCAAACTACCTTCTGCTGAACCAATTCAGAAAAATTTATTTTGTAAACATTGTTTTTCCTGCTACCTCTGAACACTACAGACTTATCTTTGTTATTGATTACAGTACATGTGTTCTTATTAAACAGGACTTCATAATTACTATCACATAATTGACTTATGCTAAGTAAATTATGTCTAAGTCCATCTACCAGCCAAACATTATCAATGTACAGGGAAGAATTACTTATCTTACCAGTACCAATGATCTTTCCTTTCTGACTTCCTCCAAACCCCACAGTTCCTCCCTCTTTCAGAGTCAGGGTTTGGAACATAGACTTGTCCCCTATCATATGATGCGAGCATCCACTGTCCAGGTACCATGACCTTTCCTTTTCTCTGGATGACAAGCATATCTGCAATTGAAATGATCTCAGACTTAGGTACCCAGATTTTCATGGGTTCTTTGGGGTTAATCCTGAAAGGTTTTGGCTTTTTCATCTTGTGTCTGAAGTTATGATATTCAGACTTGTTCTGATACTTTGGATATGAATCCTTGTATCTTGAATAAGTCTGAGTTTCAGAACCTGAGTTCTTCAGAACATGAGTTCTCAAAGGTTTGGACTCAGATTTCTTCAGAACCTGAGACTTGAAGGTCTTTGGTTCTGAGTTGTTCAAAGTCTGACCCTTTGAGTGTTTTGGTTCTGATTTCCTCAGAATTCTAACTTTGTTAGCTTCAGGCACAAGGCAAGCTTCAGTTTTGCCTTTCTTAAAACAATTAGAAGCAGAAAACTGATTGGTTTACTTTTGCTTGCTTTGCTTAACATTCTGAGATTGAAAATGTTTTGTATTGACTGGTTTAATAGATTTTGAAGTTTTAATAAACTCAGTCTTTGAAAAAATTGAATTTGAATTATTCAGATTCTGTGACTTACTAGTTCCAGGTTCTGAACTCTTCAGATTCTGAACATTTTCAGGTTCAGAGTCTGATTTTCTCTTACTCTTAGGCTTAGGACCTTTTGGTTTAGATTTAGGCAAGGTTTTAACATCTGCCTTCATCTTACCCTTAGGTTCAGAAGCTTCAGAGTCTGAGCTGTTCAGAGCTTCAGACTTAGTCTCAGTTTCTGACATTTTCAGCTTCTCAGAGTTATCAGAAGCAGGCACAAAGCATATACCATTGCCTTTTAAAATATTTTCAGAGCAGGAAGGTGAGTTTAATTCATTTGAAGGTTTGAATGAATCATAGCCAATGCCTTCACCTTTTTTTCTGATCATATTATACATCATAGAGGCAATTTCAGTTCTATTGAATCAAGTTAGAATGAAATCCTGAAGAGCTATTTCATGTTCATTAGGAATCTCTTCAGATTTGTTATGAGCCTCTTTTCTGAGTTCTTCAACTTCTTCATCATATTCAAATATTTGATTCTGAAGTTTAAGATTTTCCTCAGATAGCAAGTTAGTTTTATTTTTCAAAGATTTAATTTCTCCTAACTTGCTTTTTAGATGACTCATAAGATCATTAACTGTTTCAATTAATTCAGATCTAGTGAGTTCAAAATATACCTCATCTTCTTCATCTGAATCTGAACAGGATTCTGCATCAGAAAATGCAGTTGCCATCAAAGCTAGGTTTGCTTCCTCTTCATCAGATTCAGACTCATTGTCCAGATCATCCCATGCTGCCATGAGACTCTTTTTAAGCTTGTTTCTGAAACTACTAGACATTGAGCTGGACTTCTTTACTTTTTCCTTTGATTTGTCCTTCTGAAGATCAGGACATTCAGCAATGAAGTGGCCAGGTTTCTTGCAGTTGTAGCATTCCTTCTGGTTTTCCCTCTTTGAACCAGATCCTCTAAAGTTACTGCTTCTGTTAGAGAATTTTTTCTTTCTATTCATTAGATACTGAATTCTTTTAGAAAGCATTGCAAGCTCATCAGCATCTGAATCTTCATTAGAATCTCCCTCAGGAAATTCTTCTTCAGATTCAATAGCTTTCAAAGCTTTAGCAGGCTTTCTTTTAGATTTCAGTGCTAATGATTTTGATTCTCTAACAGACTCATCCTCATTGAGTCCTAGTTCATGCACTTTGAGGGAGCTTATAAGATCCTCAATACTTAAAGTATTCAGATCCTTAGCTTCCTCAATAGCAGTCACTTTAGGTCTCCATTTGGATGGCAGACTTCTAAGGATTTTATTCACATGATCAGCTGTGGTATAACTCTTCTTCAGAATCTGAAGTCCAGAAACCAGAGTCTGAAATCTTGAGAACATTGCCTCAATATTTTCATCCTCTTTCATTCTGAACAATTCATATTGTTGAACAAGAATGTTTGCCTTAGCTTCTCTAACCTTTTTGTTACCTTCATAGTTAGAGCAGAGGGATGTGAATATAGCTTTGGCTGTTGACTTGTCACTCAGCTTCTGATATTCATTGTGAGGTAATGAATCCACAATGATACCTCTGACATTGTGATGCTTCCTATAAATCTTTCTTTCTGCATCACTTAAAGCTCTTCTGTTGACAGCAACACCTTCTTCATCAACTGGAATTGTGATTCCATCTTCTATGATGTCCCATAGAGAATCCTCAATACCAATGATATGGCTGTACATTTTACTCTTCCACCAAGAAAACTTTTCAGGATCACCAGTAAACATTGGGGGTTTATTGTGTGATCTAGATTTTCTGTCATATGTACCATAGTCATATTGTACAGAAGTATGTCTAGGAGGAGGAGGAGGAGGAGGAGGTGAATCTTCATTATCAGATGACATGTTTTTCTCAGGATCTTACTGACACACTGTTAAGTAATAATATCAGAACCGGAGCTCTGATACCAACTGAAGGTGAGAAAAACACACACAAGAAGGGGGGGTTGAATTGTGTGACTCAAAAACTTGGTTCTTTTCTTCTCAAAACTTAAGATTAGTTCAGAAACAGGTTCTGAACTGTTTTCAAAGAGTGTTTGCAGCGGATTAACAAGTAAATAGAGAAGGGAAGAGAGACACACAAAGATTTATACTGGTTCCTTCTCAATGTGAGAAGTAGTCCAGTCCCCTTGTTTTCCAACAAGAGATTTCCACTATAATCAGATGATTACAATTGCTCAACCACCAAGGAAGAGACTTCCAGTTGCTTAGACCACCAAGGAATAAGACTTCTAATGTTCAAACCACTAAGGAATGAACCAACCTTGCTTAGACCACAAAGGAATAAGACTCCCTGCACAGACCACCCAGGAATGTGACTAACAACTCAGACCACAAAGAAATGAGGTTACAATTGCTCAGTATATACAAACTGAGACTTAGGGACCAAACTGAATTACAAAGAAATGAGTTTGGGTTGAACACTTGATAAAATATCAGAGGTGTTCTCTTAATACAACACAGGTTAAGACTCTTAACCTTAAGAAATTCTAAGTTACAAATACTAAAAGAATTTCTAAGAGATTTTGAACTTGACAGCAAACAGAGCACAGGTTCAACAATTTAGTTTCAAGAGTCTTAGCAAATTTCTTCTTCAATTCTTCTTCCTTTTATAGAGGGAATTAGAGCGGTTGAAGATTTGCAGGTTTTTAGGAAAAGAGCCGTTGCAAGTTGAGAGCTACCATAGCTGCAATTGTGTGCTGAACTTTTTTTTGAAAACAGAGCAGAAGCCATTTTTGAATTATCTTTCCTTAAAAGCTGGGGAATGTTTGAGTCAGGGAGACAGCTGTTCCATTGGGTTGTTCTGACACATCCATGCATTAAATGTGCATAGTAACAGTTGCTTTCCATGCCACATCAGCCTTCAGAAGCTTCTGCGTGTACAGTGCATTAGAAGCTCTCTTCAGGAGCACTTCTTCAGAAGCACTGTTCATCAGAAGCACTTCTTCAGACGTTGACTTTGCGTTGACCTTCAGACTCAGACTTCAGAAGCTGCCTTTAGACTCAAAAGCTGCCTTCAGACTTCAGAAGCTGCCTTCAGACTTAGGCTTCAGACCCAGTTTTCTTCCAACTTTGCAACCTTGCTTCTTAGCTTTCCTTTCTTGCTCTAAGTTTGTTCTTTCATAACCATTATCAATTTCCAATCAATAAACATGTGGTTCTGAAATCACTTGAACAAAGCATTAGCAAAATAACCAATTTTCTTTTTAACACCTTTGTTATCATCAAAACCATAAAGAGAGATATGTTTACACATAATGTTTCAACAATCTCCCCCTTTATTCATAAGAGAGTTGTTTAACACATTTTGTTCCAACAAACATCTTTCTCAGTATCACTATATCATAAATTAGCAGCAGCAGTTTTAAACAACCAAGAGATCCCATCAAGTAAAATTCCTCAACATACAACAGTGCACATTAGAATCACACAAACATAGTACCCACACATAAAGTCTTCACAGAAGAACAAACACTTCATAGCAAACCACTAAGACACACGTAGTAATTGTAACAACATCTGACATTAATACCTCTGAGCATTAACATATTTGAACCTCAAAACTTCAACCCACATCAGGTTGATCTTCAATCACATCAGGTTGAGGATTCTCAAGAAACTCAACCATATCAGCATCAGTTTGGGGGATCTCAGAACTGGTTTCAACAACATTAACAAGTTGGGTCGGGGATGTTTCAGCATCCAGTATGACATCAGACTCAATTTGATTAATAGGTTAGAACAGAGCCAACAAGCACAAGATGTTGTTAAACAACAGAGTCTTTGGCAAGATCAGTGAAATGAGTCATTTGGTCAGTTGATGGTTCAGGACAAGTTTCTTTAGTGGGTGGTTCACTAACAACATCATCAACAACAACATTAGACTTTTCTAGGGCCATATCAGAGATATGATTAACCTAGCTAACAGACTCAAAGACAGGTTCCACAGATGTTTCAACATTAGCATCAATATTTGGATCAACACAGGTTTCAACATTAGATTTAACATGAAAATCAGAAGCAGTTGCAGATGGTTTCAACGCATTCACATAATAAAAGCTTCAATAACATCAAGATTTATATCCACAGAATCAAAAGGGCTTGTGGAAACAGTAACCGGTACAGGTGAAACAACAAGAGAACTTACATTTTCAGCAGTCTTCAGAATGTAAATGATTTCCCTTATTTCACGTGCAACTCTAGTTATAGTAATTAGAAGGAGTTTGTTTGCACGTTTCAACACCTGTAATTGCTATAACTCCTCATGTAGACAAATTCTCAGTTTACCCCTCAACTTTTTAAATTGCTTTGTATCTAAGGCTTTGGTGAATATATCAGCTAATTGTTCCTCTGTGGTAATATGTTCAAGTTTCACTATGTTCTCTTCTACAAGATCCCTGATAAAGTGATGACGAATATCAATATGTTTTATCCTGCTATGTTGAATAGGGTTTTTTGAGATACTGATTGCACTCAGGTTGTCGCAATACAATGTTAGAACATCTTGTTCAACATTATACTCCTTTAGCATCTGCTTCATCCATACTAGCTGGGAACAATTGCTACCAACTGCTATGTACTCTGCTTCAGCTGTGGATAGGGACACACAATTTTGTTTCTTGCTAAACCACGAGATCAGATTATTTACCAGAAAGAAACATCCTCCAGAAGTGTTTTTTCTATCATCTACACTGCCTGCCCAGTCTGCATCTCAATTCCCAACTAACATAGAGCTTTCACTGTAAGAGTACAGAATACCATAGTCACTAGTGCTATTGATATATTTCAATATTCTCTTTACTTTAGTTAGATGACCCATTTTTGGTTCAGCTTGGTATCTAGCACAGACCCCTACAACAAAAGTTATGTCTGGTCTGCTTGCAGTAAGATATAATAGGCTTCCAATCATGCTCCTATATAAACTTTGATCAACTGCAATCCCCTTTTCATCTTTGGTCAACTTCAAATAGGTAGCTGCAGGTGTTCTCTGATGACTTGCATTGTCCATACCAAACTTATTTACTATATTCTTGGCATATTTACTCTGAGAAATGAAGATTGTATCTTCCATCTGCTTGACTTGAAGTCCAAGAAAATAGGTCAGTTCACCCACAAGACTCATCTCAAACTCAGACTGTATTTGCTGAACAAAATGTTGAACCATCTGGTTCGACATCCCACCAAAAACAATGTCATCAACATATATTTGTGCTATCATAAATCTTTCATTCTCTTCTTTCACAAACAAAGTCTTATCTGATCCTCCTTTTCTGTAACCTTGATTAACAAGAAACTGTGTGAGTCTATCATACCATGCTCCAGGTGCATGTTTTAATCCATATGGAGCTTTCTTCAATTTGTAGACATGGTTAGGAAAATTAGGAACTATAAATCCCTTTGGCTGTCCAACATAAACCTCTTCATGTATGTACCCATTTAGGAAGACACTCTTCACATCCATCTGGAATAGTTTGAATTTAAGGATACAAGCCACTCCCAAAAGTAATCTTATGGATTCTAATCTAGCAACAGGTGCAAAGGTTCCATCAAAGTCAAGTCCTTCCACTTGAGTATAACCTTGAGCAACTAGCCTTTCCTTGTTTCTAGTCACAGTTCCAATTTCATCAGATTTGTTTTTGTAAATTCATTTAGTCCCAATGACATTTATGCATTCTGGTCTTGGAACCAAATCCCACGCTTCACTTCTTTTGAACTGATTCAATTCCTCTTGCATTGCATCAATCCAGAACTCATTAGTGAGATCTTCTTTAATATTCTTGGGTTCAAACTTGGACATAAAACATGAATTAGTGATCACTTCATTAGATCTTCTGGTTGTGATTCCTTGATCAAGGTTCCCAATAATAAGTTCTTTGGGATGGTTCTTCTAAACTCTGATTGAAGGACCCTTACTTGTTGACGCATGATCTGGTTTAATTTCTCCTTCTTCAAATTCAACTTCATTTTCCTCAACTGGTGTATCTATATGTTGTGTTGATGCTTCAACCTCTGGTTCAACATCAGGCACTCTGTCTGCAGGTAAATCATCTATTACAACATTGATAACCTTGGTTCTTGAGTTAAATACTCTATATGCTCTGCTGTTTGTAGAGTATCCAAGAAAGATCCCTTCATCACTCTTGGGATCCATTCTCCTTCTGTTTTCTCTATCTGCCAAAATGTAACACTTGCTTCCAAACACATGAAAGTGTTTGACAGTAGGTTTTCTTCCTTTCCATAACTCATACAGGGTAGTTGTAGTACATGTCCTTAAGGTGACCCTATTGTGAACATAACAAGTTGTGTTCATTGCTACCGCCCAAAAGTGGTAGGGCAAATGTTTTGCATTAAGCATAACTTTGGCTGACTCTTGTAGGGTCCTGTTCTTCCTTTCAACTACACCATTTTGTTGAGGTGTTATAGGGGCTGAAAATTCATGCTTGATTCCTTCAGAGGAGCATAATTTAGTGAACTTAACATTTTCAAATTATTTCCCATGGTCACTCCTGATCCTTACAATGACACTATCCTTTTCTCTTTACAGTTGTGTGCAAAGGTCTTTAAAAACATCCAAGGTATCTGATTTTTCCCTAATGAAATTTACCCAAGTAAATCTAGAAAAATCATCAACAACCACAAAAACATACCTCTTTCCACCAATACTTTCAACTTGCATAGGTCCCATCAAGTCCATGTGTATAAGTTCAAGTGCATTGGAAGTTACTTGTTGTTCCAACCTCGGATGCGACATTCGAGTTTGTTTACCAATCTGACATTCCCCACAAATGTTGTCATCAAAAATTTTAAGTTTGGGTAATCCTCTGATAGCTTCCACAGAAATGGCTTTCTTCATTCCTCTTAGGTTTAAATGACCAAGTTTATGGTGCCACAGTTTAACCTCTTCTTCTTTACTCACGAGACATGTGGTTAAGTGCGTTTCTTCTTGAGGTACCCACAAGTAACAATTATCCTTAGATCTATTACCTCTCATTAGCACCTCACTTTTCCCATCAGTTACCAGACATTCAGTCTTGTTGAAGTTCACTTTCATCCCTTGATCACACAGCTGGCTTATGCTAATCAAGTTGGCAGTTATCCCTTTCACTAATAGCACATTGTCTAGATTTAGCAATCCATTATTGATCAAGTTACCAATACCTAGAATTTCTCCTTTAGCTCCATCACCAAAAGTCACATAGCTGCTAGTGTAAGATCTTACATTCTCAAGAAATTTACTGACTCCAGTCATCTGTCTAGAGCATCCACTGTCAAAGTACCAGTCTTCCTTAGATGGGGCTCTTAGAGAGGTGTGAGCTATTAAGCCAACATTATCACATTTGGGTTTCCACTCCTTCGTGACATTAATTACATCTGTTGCAGGTCTTCTTTGCTGAAACCACTTGGGATATCCATACCGCTTGAAGCAGAACGACTTTATATGCCCCTTTCTACCACAATAATGGCATACCCAAGAGCGAGATATCCCCTTGTTCTTAGACCACTGATGTTCCTTCGGATGTTGCAACATTGGTTTGCTCACAGTGGGATCATATGTTCCTACAGCAACAACAAAAGTTTTATCTTGGTTTTGTTGTGTTCTTGTTTAGTGCTCTATAATCAAAGCTTATGCCTTTTGGTTTCCCTTGATTTTGGCCTTCTAATATTTCTTCCAGCAAGTCAGTACCTATGTTCATCATTCTAACCTACTTCTTTAAGTGTTCAAGTTGGGAGTTTAGTTGAGTTACCTCATCATTGAGATCAAAATTTTTTGCTAAATGGTCACTTCTTTCAGCATGCAGTTGACTGATAGTCTTCTTCTGCTTCTCTAGTAACTTGCAAACTTCTTCACTTCTGGTGTACAGATCTTTGTACGAGGCAACTAGCTCTTCATAACTTAATTCTTCATCACTTGATTCAGTATCAGACATGCATCCACCAGTTAAAGCAATGACATGCTTAGCAGACTCATTCTCCACTTCTCCTTCTGAGTCATCTTCATCAGACCAAGAAACAACCAAGCTTTTCTTCTGTCTCTTGAGGTATGTGACACATCATGTTCTAATGTGACCATATCCTTCACATTCATGACACTGAACTCCCTTGGATTGATTGCTCTTCTCATCAGTTCTTGTTTTCTTCAAATCATTTTGTTGCTTACTGATGTTGAACCTAATGTTCTGACCAATGTTCTGACCATTTCGCTTGGGTCTCTTGTCAACACATTTCTGAATCTTGTTAAACTGTCTTCTAAGTAACACAAATGCCTCTGACAAGCTTTCATCATCCACAATATCTCCTTGTGACTCCTCAGCATCAGCATTTGTTACAAAGGCGATGCTTTTGCCTTTCTTTTCAATCCTGTTACTGATTGCTATTTCAAAGTTCTGAAGAGATCCTATTAGCTCATCAACCTTCATACTAGAGATGTCTTGTGCTTCTTCAATCGCAGTCACCTTCATATCAAATCTCTTAGGTAGAGATCTGATAATCTTTCTTACGAGCTTTTCATCAGACATGTTTTCTCCAAGTGAGTCAAAGGAGTTAGCCATGTCAAGGACATTCATGTAAAAATCTTGTATGTTCTCATCCTCCAACATTTTTAGATTTTCGAACTTGGGAGTAAGAAGTTGAAGCCTTGACATTTTCACTTTAGATGTACCTTCGTGTGTAGTTTTGAAAATTTCCCAAGCATCCTTAGCCACAGTGCCTTGCTTGATCAGTTTGAACATGTTCTTGTCCACTCCATTGAATAAAGAGTTCAATGCCTTGGAGTTTTCAAGCGTTAATTCATCTTCTTCCTTGGACCACTCTTCTTCTGGTTTCAGATCAACTATCTTCTTTCCATCTTTGTCAAGCATAACAGGATGTTCCCAACCCTTCAGAACTGCTTTCCAGGTCTTATTATCTATAGATTTAAGGAAAGCACTCATGCGAGGTTTCTAATAGTCATAGTTGGAACCATCCAACAGAGGTGGCCTGTTCACAAATCCTCCATCCTTATCCATTATGCCAGAAGATAACTTCCCTGGAGCTCACCCTAAAATAGGCAGGGTAATTTCCTGATGTTGTATGTAATGTTCCAACAATTGGACTCAGGTGGAACGTTGAGTTTAATGTTTCAACGTCAGGCTAACGATAAACAAACAGAACAAGGAAAATATAAAAGACAGAAACGTAAATGGCACATGTTATTTGTTAACCCAGTTCGGTGATAAACACACCTACTCTGGGGGCTACCAAGCTAGGAGGAAGTCCAGTAGTGTAGTCCTAGTTCTAAGTTCTCAACAAACTCCAAGTTTACAACTTATCACCTAACTACTACCCGTACTGACTTCAGCCTAGGAACTCCTAGACCTGAGATCTCATCTCACATCCACTCAACCACACACCATGTGATTACACAAATACAAACAGTATGATGAAGACAACTTCAGACACAAACTAACACTGTACTTCAAATCTTAGGTGTAGTATACAATATTACAACTCAGTAAAATAAACCAACTCTAAGCTTTTGATATTCAGTAGCAGCAATAGAGTGGTATACAAAATAGAGCACACGGCTCAACAAAGACAACCTAAAGTCGAAACCCTAAAATATTCTTTCAATGACGGCTTCAATTGTTTTTTTCAAGAGTGGTGTCTTCTTTATATAGCCTTCAGCGGCAACATATATTTGAATCAAATATTCTTCTTAGAAATATGTTGAAACAAATAATTCTTCAGAAATATATTTCCAAGATTCCTTCTAGAAATATATTTGCACAATTAAATCTTCCTTCAGGCTAAACATATATTTGTATCAAATATTCTTTTCAGAAATATATTGAAACAAATATTCTTCAGAAATATATTTTCCAAAATTTCTTTTGAAATTATATTTCCACAAATAAAAATATCCATCTGAAAAATATCTTTCTTCTGGAAACACACGCAACTTGGAGAACAAGTAACATGAATGAATTCTTCAATCAAATCTTCAAAATATCAGGTGCGATAATAAACAGCTCCAAGACGCGAAATCAGGGCACACTGAAGTCGTACCCTCATGTTAAAACATTGGGTCCAACATCTTGCTTGTATATTTGATTTAGTAAAAATGAAGCCAACATACAAATATCCAACATATCTTTATAATTGTTAATTGCTTGCTTTATTTAATTATTGCTTTTAATATATGTGTGATTGGTGGATTAGTGGATTTCTAGTGATTGAGGACGTTTTGGTCATTTTAGGGTGAGTGTCATTTCAGTAATTGTGTTAGAACTAGCAATTTGAATTTTAGAAATTAGTGGTGTAAAAGTAAAATGGGAGGTTTGAGTGAAGTAAAAGTGCAGAGAAATATTTATAAGAGTTGGATGTGACTAAGTCCATTAGTGCGAGTGACCCTAACCCATTATATTTAAAGAGAAGAGTGTGTGTTAGTGGAATTAGGTTAAATCATTTGTCACAAATTTTGAGAGAGGCGAGAGAGAGAGAATAGAGAAAGAAGAGCTTGGAGAGGAAGAAGGGAGAAAAGCTCAAGAGCAACAAAGGGGAAGGGAGATTCTAGCAAGGAGCTTAATGAAGTGAAGAATTGAGGTAATGGGGAAGATTATTTTCACAAATTGGGATTTAATAAGCAATTGTGTAGTTTGGGTGTTTTAGCTTATGCTTAATTCCATGATGTTTGATGTTGATTATGTGAAATTTGTGCTCTATTTATTATATTTAATTTGAGTATGATAAACTTGGTGAAATCATGTTTTGTTTTTGTCAAAATTCATGGTTTGTTATAGTGAAATGATAACTTTGTGAGTTTTGATGATTTTGGTGAAGAACATGATAATTGAATGATGACTATGGTTTATTAAGTTGATTTTGAGTATGGGTATATGTTTGGTTTGAGAATCCATGGAATGATGTTGATTAAGTTTTGGTTTAAGTTGTTGTTGCTATGTTCTTGGTGAAATTGCTTAATTGAGTGAAAATCATTAAGTAGTTGTTAAATTGAATAAGTTGTTGTTATGAAATGTTGTTGGTGTTGTTATACCATGATTTTTTGACAAGTTGTTGGTGAAAATGAGCTTTTGAGACGATGTTTGAATTAAATGAAAATCATGGTGATTATTGATGAAAAGTGATTATGATTAAGTTGTTTAAGTTGTGTTTAAGGTGTAATTGAATAAGTAATGTTGGGTAAATGATTTTGATCGAGTTTGGTGTGTTTGGGATCAAAAGGTGTCGTTAAAACGGGATTTTTCGCGCGAAAACACAGAAAATCAGTTTTTGCTGTCCTGGGAAGGACGCACGACCGTGCGCCCTGACCGCATGGACTATGCGTTGCTCTCGACATGAGAGTGCATGACTGTGTGTGTCAGACGCACGGCCGTGCGCCCCCTGTTTTGACCTGAAACCTCATTTTTGCAATTTTTAAAGGTTCCAAGACATGTGTTTGGGTCCCAAACCCCTAAATTTGATCATTTTTGCAATTTTTAACTCATCACCATCCTTATCATATTACATCATCGTTCATACCTCAATAGCTAACATAACAAGTTGGCATACATATCAAGGCTCAATTAAAGTCAATTTACAAGTCTGTCTCTAACCAATAAACTTCTCAACTTCCTTACACTTAAGTCCAAGTTAGTCATTCACATACATCCTCATTATACTTCTAATAATCAAGTTTAGGGATTTGGGAACCATTCACGTGCATTAGATACCTCAAAAAGTCACAAAATTGGAATTCCCCTACACTACAAGGGGCGCACGGTCGTGTTGCACAAGTGCGAGAGGTACACACAGTCCGTGCCATAGGGATGCACGGTCGTGCGTACACATCAGGACATGGATTTTCCAATTTTTTCCGTTTTCGCGAAAACACCATTTTCAACATCGTTTTTCGATCCAATTCACACCAAACTCGTCCCAAAACCTTAAACCAACGTTATCTAATCATTAACACCTCAAACTTAAGTTAAACAACTTAATCATAATCGCTTTCTAACATTAATCAACTTAATTCGACTTATTTCAGTTACCAATTGAAAACTCATTATAACATAATCACTTAACTCCCAAACATAGTAACAACCATAATTTCAACTTTTCTTCCAACTCAACATAACAATAATCACTTATTTCAATTAACATAAACCAACTTAATCATTTCAATAATAACTTCACCATTTTTCATCAACTTATGCATAATTCTCATAAACACAACAACAACAACAACAACAACAACAACAACAACAACAACAACAACAACAACAACAACAACAAGTTCAACACAACAAGAATCACATAATCTCATGAATTCTCAATCCAAAACACATACCCATGATCAAATTCATCATCAATTGTCATGTTCTTCACCAATGTCATCAAAATTCACAAAATTACCAAATCATTATAACCAAACGTGGACTTTGAGGTAAAAATAACATGATTTCATCAATTTTAGCATACCCAAATTAACCACAATAAAAGGAGCACGAATTTGACACATAAAAATCATCAATTCATGAAATTAAGCATAATTCAAAACACCCAAAACTACCTAATTGCTTATGAACCCTAGATGGTGAAAGTAATCTTCCCTCTTACCTCTAATAAGCTCTTCTAGGTTGATTTTCCCTTTTCCCCTTTTACTCTTGAGCTCCTCTTCACTTTCTCTCCAAGCATCTTCTTCTTTCTCTATTCTCTCTCTAGCCTCTCTAAAGTCTTTGTGAAAATGAGTCAACCCTAATTTCTCTACAACACACACTATTCTTTATATATTATGGGTTTGAGTAACTCACACTAATGAGCTTAGTCAATTCTCATTCTCATAAATAATTCTCTACACTTTTACTTCACTTAAACCTCTCATTTTACTCTTACACCACTATCCTCTAAATTCTCGAACTTCTAATTTCTATCACTTCACAAAAATACCATTTACCCGTAATTGACCAAAATACTCTCAAACACTAAAAATCCACTAGTTCACCAATTCCCAATAAAATAAACAATTAACAAATATAATAATACTAAATAAATCTAATACTAAAAATTGGGGTGTTGCAAGACACCACCACCGCTCTTTACATCGTTCAACAATGGGACTGATTGAGGAAGACCTTCTTTCATAATTGGGTTATTTATGTTAAACAAAGTAACAAGTAGCAATTAATGGGAGGGAGAGAGAAAGAGATGGCCCCTCCATAATTAATATATTAGTAAATTACAATTTTATCGCTATGTTTTAATTTTTTTTCAAAAGCAAAAATTAGCTTTTTGGTTCAAGTGAAAATGTGCAGTATGCTAAAGCAGGCCTTCATGAAAAAAGATGGGTCTATTGTAAGTTTGTTTGGACCAAAAGAACAAACAATAAAGTCGTCAATAAGTTCGCCTTATACGCTTTAATTGACCCGGATGGATCAAAGACGGAGAGATATCCATAATTTGTAATAACTCTTTTAATTAATATTAGCAGTCTTTTAATTCTATGTATATATTCCTCATCCGATCTTTATTGTAAGATAAATTTCACTTTTTAAGTTCATTCAAATGATATATCTAGTTCTTAAGATAGACTAAATACCTTATAGGAAATCTTATCGACTGCATCCGAGACACTTTTTAAAGACCATAAGCGATAAATATTTATGAAAATGTGTGTATTTTTTTTTGTTACAAAAAACTAATTGTGTGTATTCAATACATTAGAAATTAAAATATTTTATTTTAAAAAAAATATTAATTGCTTATTTAAAAATATTTAAAGAGTATTCGAGAAATACTCGTTACCAAGACTCATATATTATTTATTAAATGAATTTAAAAAGCGAATTTTATTTTATAATTGAGACTGACTGACATCCTATCATATTTATTAACTATTGATTTAACGTTAATTTGTGTTACAATTTTTTTATCAAGGGTGAAGCAGGTGGTTGATGACTTGATGTAACCCACTAAATAACTCAAAAAGTAAACGCATGCAGTTAGAAAAGTGAGTCACGAATGTCAGTTCGCTCAGGATGTCCACAACGCATTTCAGTTTATACGGTAACGCGGGCTTGACCTTGAACATACAGAGGTTGACCCCTCAACATAAATAGACATATTTTTAGTTTGAAGTTGTCTCTAATCCCCCCACATCAATCAATTAAAATCTTTAACTTGCGTCTCAAGGTATTTCTAGGACAGATTATGCTAACCAATATCTCGTGTAATAATCAAGAAAAAAAACAAATTTTGTTTTGAAAGAAATACTTTTTTATACTTTTAAAAATTTGACTATACAAGTTTTGGGATATTTTTATTAGAGCATCGCTAACAAGTGCCTTAAGAATATTGTTTATGGAACCCACAAAAAGAAATTTTGTTTAGAAAATACAAGTCAAACACACATAAAAGTTATAACTACACAATTTCTAATGTAAAAGTTACTACTTTTGGATGTTTAAACAATGTCTAAGGACACTTGTTAGCATTTTCCTTTTTATTATGTTAGCTTTTTTAACTTATGTATTAGGGGAACAAAGACACACTTGTTAGCATTTTTTTTTTGCAATTTAGGTTATTTGAATTCCCTATGAGATTAATATTCAAATTAGTAGTAGAATGTCTACTTTATTCTTTATCATATTTTTTTTAACAAGTAAAAATAGGATATATTAACACCAACAAAATAGTCTTTTTAGCCCAAGGTGTTGTAAAAAAGGTTACTAAAGTTTACAAAAAGTCAGCCAAAATATAATACAAAAAGGATCTGATTAGCCAATGCCCAAACAAGTAAACGAGCTCGACCACCACATATGAAAGCCTAAGACAAAATTAACATTTTTTGCCTTCATCCACCAATAGGAATAAAGTTTAACTTCATCCAACAGTTGAGGTATAAAATTCTCTATATTTTTAAAATTCTATTATTTCGGTCATTCCACACGACCCAAACACAAAAGAGCCAAATAAGTTGTAAAAATGAGCGTCGCGCTTTCAAACAACCTGTCGAATAAATAAACTAAATAAAATGATCTGAAAGAAATTGAGGATCCGTCGCCAAAAGACCAATCAAGACCGAACTAACATCCAAAGAGAACCAAAAGTGATGCACGAAATAAATAAGTGCTGACTTGTTTCAACATCTCCGCAACCGAACATATAACATCCCAGATGAAATTCAGGATTGCCGACTGACCCCACAAACCAATACGAGTCTTTTCAGTGTGTTTTTTCCTCACTTACACACTTTCTGGGAAACTATCCATAAGGTCACCCATCCAAAGACTACTCCAAGTCAAGCACGCTTAACTGTGGAGTCCTTATGGAATGGGCTACCAAAAAGAAGATCCATCTTGTTGGTATAGGTAGTACCAAACAATTCTTATAAGTCTTCCTGCAACCATGCAGTCCCATACCTACATGGCCTCAGGAACCCTCTCATTCCGATGTGGATTCGGTTGTTAAGAAGTTGCCAAGAGCCGCTCATTGCCATGCCTGGTGCACCGGCAATCACTCCCCGCCTTCGTCAGACTTAGGCATTACATGCCCACCAGCTTCCGTTTGGTTTTTCCCCGAACCACATCGTACTATGAGATGTCTGCTCTGATACCAACTATGTAACACCCTATTCCCGACAAGTATTTTATATATAAAAATACAATTTGAAATTAAACACGCGAAAGTGTCACACATTTCGTTGTTCAAAAATCACTTCAAATTAATCAAATATCGCAGCGGAAAAATAGGTTCAAAACAATCAACACATTGTCTTATTGTCTTAATAAAATAACTGAATTCGAATATGAATTCTTAAACAAAATACTAAAAAATGAAGGTAAACCTCAATCCCTAGTGTTACAAAATCAGAGAGCATAGGTCCTCCAAGCTCGCAACTTCTATGGTTCTTCGTCCTGTATGTCTACACCACAGGGGCGTAGGTGTCCAATCCGTAGTCGGGGTGAAAATTTATTCAAAATAAGAAATGCATAAACATAATGAATAGAAACAAGACATAAAACACATAAGCATTATCAATCATATATTCATATACAAACCATTAACATTGTTAGATAATTACATTTGCACATCGTCAGATAATTTAACTTCAAATCATTAAATATTCACAAATGAGCATTCGTCATTTAAAACAAAGTCAATTAATCACTTATGAAAATTAGCAATTCAATCAATGAGACACAGTTTCGAATGCAATGTTCCTAGACTCGACCGTATATGCATGTGGTACCGGTTTTTGAATTTCAGAAGTATGTTACTGAGTTATCCCCCATCGTTATATCACATCGTTAAATCGGACTAACCATGAATGCATGAACATCAAGTATCGACACAACAATGCACATCGTTTAATGACTCGACATTACACGTCTTTAAATAACTTATCATTAGAGAACACATCGTCAAATATTTTATTATTTACACATCGTTAAATAATACATCAATTAAATCATTAAATAACACATCAAGTCATGCGTCGGATATCATTTCACAATTTACGAGATTAACAAGTAGTTTTGAATTAACAGAATATCCGAACATAATTTGCCACATAGGTAGATAGACTTGTTTCCCTTTTGAAACAAATTTTGATCTTGAAAGTAGCCAATATTTTGTTAATGGTTTCACGTTTTTTTTTTTCGAAAATAGTTTTAATTCAAAGTAGATTACAAACTAAATTTTTGGAATCCAAAACAAAACAAATCCCAATTTTATTTTTTTCGAAAATAGTTTTAATTCAAAGTAGATTACACGTATTGCTCTCAAAATAAGTTGAAACACTTTCAGCTAACTTTTCTAATAATTTTATAACAGAACTGGAAATTATAATTAATATATCCATCATGACTCTTGAATATGAATTGAAATTCTAAAACATAACATAACCTATTCCAATCACGAATTTAACATGAAACGTCACGGTTCAAAAACGACAATTAAACATATAATCACAACAATAAATGAGAACATGAATTTAACATGAAATCATCACAATTCGTAAACTACAAATCAAACGGGTGCAGATCCTCTCCATTTGTGATGGAAATGGCAATCTCAATTTCCATTTACAAGCACAAGACACGTGGAAAGTAAAACATCAATGGCTCACATTTATTTGTTACACATACTCCTATCATTTAAAACCTACTCCCTCCGGTTATATATATAAGAAAATTTTCAAAAAAATTCTTAGTCTTATTTATAAGAAAATATCACAACTTTTAAGGTGTAGTTATTGTTTAAAAGACTTTTATACCCCTTATTTAATGTTTGTTTTTTAAAATTAGTGGGTGTATTTAATGCTTCACAATTTTTTATGAGGGTATATTTGTAAAAATATTCAAAAAGTTACACTAATTAATGAGTGTATTGGTTTTGATGTTTTTTGGTTTTTCTTCTTATAATAAGGACCGGAGGGAGTATTTATTTCAGAAACAAACAAAAAAAAACATTGTAATCTCGCGACCCTTCATTGCCCGGTTCATCAACCACACCCTTGTCTTCAACATTGCGCCCTTCGTCGTCGGTACGGTGACCTTCATCGGTTTCGTCGACTGTTGAATCACACCTTGCCACCGCTTACCACCTTCACCGATTTCCTCTTTTGTATCGTCTTATAATTCTTTTGTGTCGTGTCTCGTCTCATAACCTTCTGGATTTCGGTTAGATTAATCATAAATTGGTACCCACCTCTGATACAACACAAATAGAAGGGGAATCAGTGATGACAACAATATCCCATGCCCGTACCCCTACGACGACGACACGATGATGGGTCAGAATAGCAACGACAACGTGAAGACGAGTCCGCGCAACGACGACAACTTCATGTTTGGTAACACAACTATGGCAGAGATATGAGGAAGTGATGAGGTTTGGTCGACGATGATACTGGTGTTGCGCTTAGAGGTGTCAATATCACGGGACCTTGAAATTTTGGCCCCAACCCACATAGTAAGGGGGCTAAAAATTCCACAAGATTAAAAGGCTCACATTCATGTAAGCCCACAAATCCAAAAAAATTTAAAGCCCCCTAAATTAAAATTGACCCACAAGCCTCATGTACAATTTCTTAAAAAAAATGATAAACCGGTCAACCCCACAGTCAACGACGACGGTCAACGCCGGAGCGTTGGTGCAGGTGGTGGTCCACGGCGGCGGACCAGAGATTTTCCGGCCAATATCCGGTGTGGACGGTGGCCGGCACGGCGGCTGCCAGAGCTCCATAGGTGGTTGGCGCGGCGGCTGCCGAAGCTCCGGTGGTGGTTGGTTGTGGAGGTTTATGGTTGTGATTTTTAATTAATAAAAAATAAAAAATATTTGATTTTTCATAAATTGTTTTATTATGTTTTTTTCTTCAAAAAAATAATTATAATTAGTGGGTCTTGAAGTCTTTAACACTAAGACCACAAAAAAGATTAATTTAGTGGGCTAGGGCCAAACAAATCAATTTCAATATGGGGGCCAATATTATAGGGACTATTACTTTTCCCACACTATGAGGTTTTCACGCGCCCTATTTTTTTTCTTCCAAAATGCCCCTCAAATTATATAATTCGGCCACCAGTTTCAATTATAAAATCCGAACCAATTCGATATATATATGCAAGAGCAACAACTTCCCCCGTTTTTACAGTTTAACTTTTCACTTTCCCTTTCTCTCTCTTCTTATCCCAAAATCCGAAAATCAACAAATCGGTCGAATCTTGCCTTTTTTTTTTGCTCAAAATCATCACATTTCAAGGTTTATCAAACACCAAACTGAAGGTTAGGTCTCATTCCCTCTGCATGCAATCCTTTCAGTTCGATTTTTTTTTCTGGGTGCTGAAGCAGTTCGGATTTTAAAATTGAAACTAGATTGTTGCAGTTTCAATTTTATAATCCGAACTGTACCAGTATGAATATTTTTTTACTTTTGTGTATTTCTGTTGATAGTACTTAACCCTTTTATGCATGTTACAGGTATGGAACAACATGTTGATCGCACCAGGGGTCAAAGAACAATTATGTATGCCTCTGTTAGGAGGGAGTGTATGGAAAGGATGCAAGCGAGGGGGGAGCTCAGACGTGGCAGGGGCAGCGGAAGGGCACACCGTGCCGGTGCTGATGGCGAGGGAACCTCCCAGGGAAACTATGTTGAGCCACAGTACGAGCCTCAGGTAGAGATGGAGGAGCAGGTGGAGGATGACCAGGAGGTGGAGGTGGACGTTGATGGGGAGCAGGAGGACCGTGTACCAGAACCAAAGGAGCTTGACGACTATCATGGTGGCCCACACGACTTGACGGTGCGGACGAAGTACCATGTTCATGTGGCTAGGATGGCGGCTGACGGAGTGGTAAGACACTACACCTTTTAGCTTAATGGAAATTGAATTTCTATGTTGTTTTAATAATGATTGTAAATTGTTGTTGATTATTGTCATGTATTATTCCGATTACTGTGAAACTGTGTTGTTGTTAATTTGTAAACTGTTGTTAATTTTTGTCATGTATTATTCCGATTGGAAACTGTTGTTAATTTGTTGTTTTTAATTTTTGCAGTGGCTTAACAACTTGAAGTCCGTGAATAACAAGAAGAAGATTAAGGCAATTCACAGACCAAACAAGGCGCGGATGACAACGCAATGGTTTAAAGATGGACTGAGAGCCACCGGTCTTCAGTGGCTGCAGGATACGAGCTACAGCCAGATCGACCACGACCTATTGTTCGACATTTATGGTGAGATGGCATGAGGAGACCTTGAGCTTCCATCTTTCGTTTAGGGAGATGACAGTGACACTTGATGATGTGTCCTGTTTGCTGCATCTCCCCATTAAGGGTATGGTCTTGTCCCACGAGAGTTTGAGCAGGGCTGATGCTGTTGGGATGATGATAGAGTTGTTGGGGGTTGATGGGAGGAGGCATGTGCGGAGGTAGAGAAGACAAAAGGGAGCCATGCATGGTTTAGATTCCTGAAGGATGCTTTCAAGGACCGTCTTCAGGAGGCACATGATTTCTTCCATGCTGGTAATTAGGTTGAGATGCAGCAGAAGCGGGACCAGTCTCTCCACATATATTTGCTTTACCTGGTGAGTATCACGCTTTTCACTGACAAGAGCGCCCGCTATGTGGATGTTGCCTACTTGAGGTACTTCAAAGACTTGGAGATGATCCTTGATGAGATTGCTGCTGAGCAGGATGGAGAGCAGGGGTACCTGGCGCTGACCGAAAGGTTGGGTCAGATCAAAGACCATGTATATGTCATCATGGGCAGTGGTGTGGTGTAGCAGGGGACTGATCAGTGGCACAATTTAGAGGTTATCCTGACAGAGGTTCATGGAGGGTGAGTTTATCGTCGTAGGCGTGCTATTGGGGGTAGGGGTGGTGGGGCTTAGCATTACATAGTTTTAGTTTTTTGTGTTGTAATCATTATTTTTGAATTTTATGTCTGAAAAATTGGATTGGGTTGTAAATTATGGATACTTTTAGTATTTATGTCTGAACAATTGAATTTTATCGTTTCAATTACAACATTTTTTGTTATTTATTCAAGAATGCATGTTTATTTCACAAGAATACATCATCCGGGAAAAAAACACAGCTTCTGTTTCTGAAACACATCTTCTGTTTCTGCACTCTGATACAATTCAGATTATATAATCCGGAATATTTAATGACATTCCGTATTATATAATCCGAACTAGTCATTTTTTTTTACCTTTTTACGCCAAAGTTATGCCTTTACGGGGTGTTAGGCATGGTTCAGAATATATATTAGGAAATGTCTAAAATGATTTCGTATTATAAAATATGAACTGTAGTTTCAAAAACTTCTCCAGGGTGCTTTATGTTCCAACAGTTTAAGAATGTTTTGGATTTTATAATCCAAACTGTGTCCGTATTATAAAATCCAGACAAAGGGCATTTTGGGGAAAAAAATAAGGCGCGGGAGAATGCCATAGGGTGGGAAAAGTAAAAGCCTATTATAGGGGGCTTGATGTGGGCTTTTTATGTAGGGCTTTGTGTTTTGGGGCTTAATTGACTCCTCTAGTTGCGTTATAGGGAAATGGGTTCTTATGAATTTTTCCAGGTTATGCAAGGAATTCCAAACGAGAGAGAAAGAAGGGGCGTGGTTTTCTTAATAATTATGTTTATTAAAATAAAATAACCTCATGAAATAAATTATAACCGTTGATGTTTTACTTTCCACGTGTCTTGTGTTTATGAATGGAAATTGACATTGTTATTTCCTCCATAAATGGAGAAGATATGCACCTAAATCAAACATATAATTATAGAAACATAAGAGAACACAAATTTAACAAAGATTCATCGCAATTTATAAACAACAATCAAATTTATAGTTATAATCAACACAAATGAATACAATGAAGGTGAGAAAAACACAAGAAGGGGAGTTGAATTGTGTTGGCCTTTTTCTTTCTCAAACTAAGAAATAGTTCAGAGTCTGATATAAAGTCAGATTCTGAAACTATGTTCAGAGTTCAGACACAGCGGATAAAGTAAAGAGAGAGAGAGAGAGAGAGAGAGAGAGAGAGAGAGGACACAAGCAATTATCCTGGTTCCTTCCACAACCCGGAAGTAGTCCAGTCCCCTTGTCACTTACAAGAGATTTTTCACTATAATCAACAGATTACAAATGATCAAGCACAAAAGCAAGAGACTTCCTAATTGCTCAAGCACACAAGCAAGAGACTTCTGACAAACTAAGATTACAAGAAAATAGTTTGAATGAACACTTGATATACTATCAGAGGTGTTTACAAAATACAACAAAGTGTTTAGACTCTAGTCTTAAGAAATTCTAAGATATGAAAGTTTGTAAGAATTTCTAAGAGTTTGATGCGTAACGAATTTGGCAGAGTATTGGCACTTTCAAAATTGTAGAGTCTTGTAAGTTCAGTAAGTCTTTTTTCTTCAAGTCGTCAATCCTTTATATAGAGGAGTAGAGAGACGTTGAGAAGATCCCAAAATATGAATGCCAGTTCATCAAAAGAGTCATTTGAACTGAAGCTTGATCCAACGTTGATTTGTTCCTTGATTTGGTATGCGTACCATGAAGAATAACGTTTGAATCCTTTGCTGAATATGGATTAAATGTTTTGTCCAAGGAGACAATGTTTTCAGAGCACGATCTGACTCTGAGGTTGTTGCAGAGGTCGTGGTTGTACTATGTCCTTTTGACAGTGACAGCAGTTGACTTCTGATTCTCCTTTAGACTTCAGACTCTGAGAGTCAGCTTCTAATCTTCCAGCTTCTGATGCTTTTGGATCCTGACTGTCTTCAAATTCTAACTTGAGACTCAAGCTTCAATATTTTCCTTTGCTCTTGACTTGATCTTTCAGAACCACTATTAGATACATGATTTAAGTATATGGTCATGTACACTTAGAACAAGTATTAGCATATCCAATTTTCTTTTTAACACCTTGTTATCATCAAAACTCAAAAGAGGCTTGTTCATACATTTTGTTCCAACAATCTCCCCCTTTTTGATGATGACAAACACAAGTATTAATAGAAAATTGTTGTTAACTTAATTAACGAGTTGACTTCAGGGTCTGAGGTTTTTATGCTGCCCCTGAGTCTGATAATCCACAAGGTGAGGTTTGTAAGCTCCCCCTGAGTCTTATCTAGGTTAATTAAATTCAATTTAAATAAAAAAGGTGAAAAATCACTCAGAATTATCTCACAGAAATTTAATCAGAGGGTAAGAGATGAAATACTTGTAACTTACTCCCCCTTTTGTCATCAACAAAAAATTTCAAGAATTTTAAAACAAAAGAGGGTACAGATGTGAGACAAAATTTTCAAGAATAAGCAACCAGACAACCAATCAGAAGCAAATATAAGATATTATAAATAAGCATTCAGAGTTTAAGACAAATAAGCAAGATAATATTCAGGACAATAAACAAAACATAATGAAAACTATGTGTGCATTCTAAGGTTGGAGAGGTTTCTTCAGAAGCTCCAAGATAGCACTAATTCCAGTCTTCATCTCATCTTGACTAGTCAGAATCTGAGATTGCTGAGTAGTCATAAAGTCTTGTTTTGCACTCAGTTCCTGAATCTTGTATTCCAAAGCATCCTGTCTTGCTCTTTGTGCTACCAGTTCCACTTGAACTTGTTCAAACATATGCTTCATGATAGGCTCATCTAAGTACAGCTTCATGTTATCAGGATCTAGGGGTTACTGAACAAATTTTCCCAAGAGTGAGTTCTGAATTCCATACTTCAGAATCTCAAGAATTTCAGTTAAGTCATTGTTCTCAGCATTTTCCACTCCTGAAGAAGTTCCACATCCAATTAGTCTTGAAGTGTTCCTTCTGAGTTCCACATCCTCCATACTCCTGACTACTTCAGATAGCCATGTCTGAAGTGCCTCATACTGAGACACTACAGAGACAAACTATAGAGTGTCCAGGGTATTGTTGACTAGGGATCTCAGCTTATTCCACTTTTCCACATAGCTGACTTCATGGATGGGATGCTGTCTAGCAAGCACCAGTTCTTCTAAAGTTCTGAAAATATTGCTGCAAACCTCTTTTAAATCCAAATCTGATGAAGGGTTTGGTGTTTGGAGAATATTTTGAAGGATGGATGTTGGGAGAATGACTTGATCAGGATTAGTTGTTTGGGTAGAGTCTGATACAATCTGATTAGAGATTTCAGTATGAGGTTCTGAAACACTGATCAGGTCTGTCTCAGAGGCAGGTATGGTGTCTGATGTTGGTAGGTCAGATTCTGATGCTCCACATAGAAGAAGAACATCAGAGGCTTCAGGTTTGGCAAACTGAATAGGTTGGACATTTATTAGTTCAGCTTCTGATATTGAGTCAGCATCAAAAGTGGTAACAGTTGGATGGTTTGGATAGATGATTCAGAGGGAATAGTTGAGGTTGATTCAGTGGGGAACTCACCACCTAAGTGTTTTTCCAGTTCTTCTAAGTGATTCAGTGTGTTCTTTTCTTGTTGAGAGCATCTACAAAGTCTTTGGTCTTAAGTTTTCTCATGAGGGAAGGTTCAGGATTGGTTGAATCCTGTTGTGGCTAGTTTGTAGGGGGTGAGGAAGGTTTGAATGGGGCTTTTTCTGGTTGAGGGGTTAGTTCAAGAACATCATCAGAATTCAAATTTAAACAGGCTATGTTTGCAGCATTACGTTTCTCAGCAGATTTTGAAGCAGGTTCTGAATGATGTGCTTCTGAGGTACTTTCTCTCTTCATCTCCAGATGAGAAGAAAGAATTTTCCTAGCTCTTGAGACTGTTGAATGCTCCAATTCCTTAGCTAACTTGACAGCCTTCTCCAGGATTCCTTCATTCTGCTAGCCACTTGTGCTTCAGATGCACTCATTACAGCCTTTTTCTTCTGAACAGGTGAACTAGACTCATCAGGAAGAGTCCCATTTTTGATAGCTTTCTGCCTAAGAAGCTCCTTAATCCTATTATTTTCTGCAGTTTCTTCCTCATAAGTCATCTCTTCTTCTTCTTCTTCCACCACTAACATCTTCCTGAGCTTCCTTTTCTTTGGTTCAGAAGCTCCCTCAGCTTCTGACCTTGCTTTCCTTACCATTTTGCTCCTTATCCTTGTGGGAAGGATCTCCACTTGATCCAAGTCTTCAGATTCTACCACAGTGTCAAAGACCTTAGTCTTGACAGCTGGCTTCTGAACAGGCTTTTGAACACAGATTGTTGTGATTGTTCAGGTTCTGAAGATTGTTGCCTCTTCTTCACAGCCTTCCATGGTTCATTTGGTCTGTCTGGGATCATGTCTCATGTGATAGCTACTCCTGTTTCCTTGAAGTGCTGTGCAACAAAGTGTGTCAACACCTCATGAGGATCTTCCTTTGAGATAGGAGGGAAATCATCTTGATACTCAGAATGACCCATTCTGAATTGCAAGTCTTGTTCAGAAGTGATCACTTCTTTCTTGGGAATGATCTTCATATGACCCAATGTTGTTCCAGATATCATAGTACCACTGCAGACTCCAAGTTCTGAGTTTGATCCAACTCCAAGTGCTTTCAGATTCTCAATAAGCTTTCCTTGGTAAAAGATTTCAGACAAGAGTCTGGTGTATGGAACTTGAACCTTTCCTTTAATGCTCTCTCTGATGGACTTGCAGAGATGGTTGAAGATGTATGCTGCCAAGTTGACTGGTCTCTTCAAATACCACCAGGTCAACATGTGCATTAGATCCCAGGACTTGTAGTCTGATCCTCCTGATCTGGGAACTATGCATTGTAGCAGTAACTTGTGCATAACTTTGTGCTCTGCTCTCATATCAACTGTTTTCTCAGACTCTCTCCCTAGAAACAGAGTTTGTCTGATCAGAGGAACCCAAGAGCTGGTTTTCTTGGTGTTTGTTTGAAACAAACCACCTCTCTTAGCACCAATAGCCTTTGCTATTATCTCTTCACTGATTATCACTGGTATTCCTAACACAGCAGACTTAACATCTGTACCAGTGAACTCCTTCAATCCCATTTCAGTTCTGGATTTTCCTTTCAATCCAAGATTCTCAGCAATCTTATGTGCTTCTTCTTTTCTGGCTTCTTCTTTATCAAAGACTTCACTTCTGACCCAAAAGTCTTTTACCAGTTCTATGTAAGAGGGTCCATTGAGCATGTTGAAGAATGGTCTCCATTGCTGATGATCCACGTATTCTGAGATGTCACACCCATTCAATGCCAATGAATCAAAATCCACTGCACTCTCAATGATAAGTTGTAAATCCTCCTTGTTGAGATGCATGGTTTTGGGCTTGATGTAGATAGGACCTTGAGATTAACATCCACGGCGAGTTTCTGAGATGAAGATGACGAACTTGCCATTGATTCTGAAGGATTGAGATTTTAGGGTTCTAAGGGGGTTTTTGGAAAAGAAGAGTTTTTGGTCTGAAAGATGAACGTGTATGATGTGAAGTGAATGTGTGAGAGTAATTAAGTGTTTTTGTTAAAACGATTCAGAACACACAGAAACAGACAAAGCAGTAATTGAAAAAGTTAATATACGTTAATGACCAATGAGGGCGCAACCTACAACTTTCAAAACCAATTCATCATTGCCCAGCAGTTATTACTCAGCAGTTACAGACCACGTGTCAGACAACTGTTCAGATTCATGTTCATTAGTGGGCCACGTGTTAATAAGTATGTTACTAATGAAATTTGTCAGAGGCTAAGAATTCAGATTATGAAACTCAGACTCTGATGACTTCAGAGGCTGACTTTCTTCAGACTCTCAGTAATGAGCTTCTGATAGAACTCAGACTCTGATGTCCTTCAGACTCTCAGTTTCTCATTCAGAGTCAAGCATTTTTTTCAGAGATAAAATGCATGTTCAGATTCTTTTTAATAAAATCAAATCTTTCTTCTAATAGAGGTTTTGTGAATATATCAGCCCGTTGATGATCAGTATCAATGAATTGAGTATCCACAACACCCTTCTGAACATAATCTCTTATAAAATGGTGTTTAATCTCAATGTGCTTGGCTCTAGAATGCAGAATTGGATTCTTAGATAGACAAATAGCAACAGTATTATCACAAAAGATAGGAATGTTGTTCTCATGAATTTGATAGTCTTCTAACTGATGTTTCATCTAGAGTAGTTGTGTGCAACAACTTGCAGCTGAGATGTATTATGCTTCTGCTGTTGATAATGCAATAGTTGATTGTCTTTTACTGGCCTATGATATCAGATTCTCACCAAGAAATTGACAATTTCCAATGGTTGATTTTCTTTCAATCCTATCACCAGCACAGTCAGCATCACAAAATCCAACCAGCTTATAATATAAGGATTTCTTATAAAGAAGTCCAAGATTTGTTGTTCCTTTCAGATACCTGAAGATTCTCTTGACATCAGTCATATGAGATTCTCTAGGATCTGATTGGAATCTTGCACATAAGCATACACTGAATAAAATAGCAGGTCTGGAAGCTGTTAAGTATAACAGAGAACCAATCATACCTCTGTACAACTTCTGATCTACCTTTGAGCTTGTGTCTTCTTTGCTTAAGTTGCAGGTTGGATGCATTGGTGTTGTCATCAATTTACAATCCTCAAGCTTGAACTTCTTCAGAAGCTCCTTTGTATATTTTGATTGATGAACATACACTCCATCTTTGCATTGGTTGATTTGAATTCCTAGAAAGAACTTCAATTCTCCCATCATGCTCATTTCAAATTCATCCTGCATTCACTTAGAAAATTCCTTGCAAAGAGTGGCATTCGTAGATCCAAAGATAATATCATCCACATAGATTTGAACAATAAGAATGTCTTTCTTAAGTGTCTTTCTGAAAAGTGTAGTGTCAACATGTCCTCTTACAAACTCATTATTAAGTAAGAAATTACTCAGTCTCTCATACCAAGCTCTGGGAGCTTGTTTCAAACCATATAGTGATTTCTTAAGCTTAAAAACAAAGTTTGGATGTTTTAAATCTTCAAAACCAGGAGGTTGTTTGACATACACTTCTTTAGAGATGACTCCATTTAGAAATGCACTCTTAACATCCATTTGATATAAGATGATGTCATGATTAACTGCATAAGATAAAAGTAACCTTATTGCTTCCAATCTTGCAACTGGAGCAAAAGTTTCAGTATAATCAATTCCTTCTTGTTGACTGTAACCTTGAGCATCAAGTCTTGCTTTGTTTCTAACTACTTCTCCTTGTTCATTCATCTTGTTTCTGAACACCCATTTTGTTCCACTAATGTTCTTGTGATTTGGCTTTGCAACCAACTCCCAAACATCATTTCTTTGAAACTGATTGAGTTCTTCTTGCATTGCAACTATCCATCCATTGTCTGAAAGTGCTTCATCCATGGAAGTTGGTTCTATCATGGACAACAGACCCATCATAAAATGATCTTGTCTGAATGCTGATCTAGTCTTTCTTAGAATGTCTTTGTTTCCAATGATCAATTCTTCTGGATGTGAAGACTTTTATTTGAAAGTGTTCTTGGGTGGATGTGCTTCTGGGGGATCATTAAGAACTTCTTCAGAAACATCTAGTTCAGGGTTGACTTCTGGAGAGTTGTCAGCATCTGGAGGGGTTTCAGGTTCTGGGTGAATTTCAGATTCTGAAATTTCCTCAGACTCAGAAATCTGATCAGGTTCTGAAGTATCCTCTGAAAGCTGAATATCTGCAAAACTTTTAACTAGCTTTGATATTTTATTATCAGGCTTCTTGTCATCAAATCTGATGTGCATTGATTCTTCAACAACATGTGTTTTTGAATTATACACTCTGTATGCTTTAGATCTCTCCGAGTATCCTAAAAAGATACCCTTGTGAGCCTTAGCATCAAATTTCTTTAGATAGACTTTGTTGTTCAGAATATAACATGTACATCCAAACTGATGAAAATAAGAAATACTTGGTTTTCTCCCTTCGAACAATCCATATGCTGTTTTATTTAAAATAGGTCTAATATAGATTCTATTTTGAATATAACATGTTGTGTTTACAGCTTCTGCCCAGAGGAACCTGTTTGTGCCAAATTAAATTTGTCATCGAATCCACATTAAAAGAATCCTGGGAAGTTAAAAGCTGATAAACACCACGAACTGCATAAATGAGTCTGTAAAGAAATATCATGAAGTAATTTCCCACGCCCACAACCGTCTCCGCCACTTCCACGCCTCACCCCTTTCTCCTCATCCTAACGAGAACATGACAACCACCGAACTCGACTTATTCTCAGCCAAGTCGAATAAACGCATAACCGCACACACAAAGGGGTACCTTCTAACCACCGATCATACAAAAAATAAGTATCTAACCCATCCTCCACCTTTCTCGAGACACAATCCTCAAACCAACCACCTCCCACTCCACCAACCCCATCACAAATATTCGCAATCTCCCTCCACCAAGAAGACCCTACCCACCCTCCCTCCTTCAACCTACGACCTTCCACTCCATAACAGGCCACCAACACCCTAAACCACAAACCCCCTCTGTCCACCAACATCCTCCAACACCATTTACCTAACAAAGCAGTGTTAAACTCCCTTATATGCCTAACCCCCAACCCTTCATACTCCTTTCGTAAACAAACATTTTTCCAACCAATTCAAGAAATTTTCCTATGATCCTCACTCCCACCCCAAAAATAATTTATTCAAAAGAGATTCAATAAAAGAGATTATACCTGAGGGATCTTTGAAGAAGGAAAGATCATAGATAGGCATAATATTATCTCAGTAAGTGATATTTCACTTTTTTCAAAGTGATAACCATTTCCAAGACAGTTGAAAAACTTAAATTGTTTTCCTTTCTAGTTTATTTTTTTTGCTTAAGGTGCAAAAGAAAAAAGTCAGGGTGTTCAAAACGCAAGTAACCAGAAGTATTAATGCAATTTTTCAAAGTTCACTTGCACACCCTGCATACAAACGAGTTGAACAAAACGAGCCGAGTCGAGCTGTTCGTGAACTTTAAACGAGCCGAACTCAAGTTTGAAAAATAGTTCGTATCGAACTCAAGTAGAGTTTCAAGCCGAGCTAATTCTTATCGAGTCGAGTTGAGCTCAGACGAGTTCGACTCGACTCATTTCCAGCCTTACTTAAGAAGAATCAAGCAACCAGCAAAAGAAAGAAAACGACTCTTTCAACCAGACAGTCTATTTTTAATATGGGTCAATACTCAATACCGGCTCCCAAAACAACAAACGCCTCGGATCACCACCAATAGGAAGGCCTAAATACAAAAAAAGGCACCTTTCCCACTTTACAACTCAAAACAAACGCGGCCTCACTCAACCAGGAATCAGAAATATTTACCCTAACCAACATACTCTTATTAAAATTTACCTTCAATCCCGACATCACCTCAAAAAGCACAAGAACAACCCGCAATGTGTAACACCCTAAACCCCGCATACTATTTTTTTAATAAATATGCATCAAATATATATAACATTCAAGGTGTTATTCTCCAAACATTCAACATAAACTCAAAACTCCAGCATATAATATAATATCGCAACGAAAATAATCTCAACAACATACGTAAGATAAAACATATCTCATAATAAATACACCCTCATATGAACTCAAGGTTCATCAAACATAAATAAAATCCCAACAGTCCTAATCAGAGCACCACTAAGCTAGACTCCAAAGGAAAAGCAATAAATGATGAATAGGCTCAAAAGCCATCCTTGGAAAACTCACGACAACTATGCGTCCTCAACCTGCAAGTCTACACCACGAGGGCGTAGGCGTCCAACCCGCAACAAGTAGGGTGAGAAATATTCAACAAAAGGAAAGCATGGATGCATGTATATCATCAAGGTAAGCAAAACATCATGTATACAAGTAATCAGATAATCAAGCAATATTCTTATACATACTCATCTTAAAAGATTCAATAAACCTTCATCCATCATCACAAGAATATCAACAAGAAAATCATCATCATCAAACAATCATCAAGATGAATACACAAAATTCACATCTCATTACCATCATCAAGTTATACATCTTCCACATAGATACACACCATCAAATACAAACACCTTTACATAAACTCATAGTTATGTATGCAATGCGCCTGACTCGACTCTATATGCATGTGGTACCAAGTTTTGGATATCAGAGTTATGTTACTGAGTGATCTCACACCATTTTTGAGATCATAAATCACACACCAATTTGGATATTCAGAGGTATATTACTGAACTCCCACACCAATTTTTGAGATCTTAAATCCCACATCATTTGTACATAAATGTACGACTGGACTGACCTATGAATGCATGGATACCAAGTATAGACTCGACAATGCACAACACCGTATAGTTCATAGTTATATAATCACTCCATCATATAACATATCACCACATCAACACATCATTGCATTATCAAATCAATACATCAACAAATCATATCATCGCCACACCATCATTTAATCACATGCAATGAATAATTTACATCATAATATTCCTCATGTAATCAATTCACCTTATTAAACATATCAATTATATTCACATCAGTCCATAATCACATCACATCATCTTATACTCGTACATATCATCCTACATCATTAATCATACTACATTGATTGCATCATCTTCTTATTCGTCTATTAAGTTCATACTTCGATTTAACTCATATTACAAGTCCAACACAATAACTAATTCCATGACTATGCCTACTCCATTCATACTCTCATGCAATTACTCATACAACCTACATCATACTCTTATGGATTAAGTTTAGGGGCTTGGGACCCAACCATGCATCTTAAATACCTTTAAAAATCACAAAATTGGAGTTTTGCACCACAGAGGGGCACACGGTCGTGCGACTAAGGCGCACAGTCGTGTGCCTCAATGTCGAGACACACACACGGTCCGTGCCTCCCAGGCGCACGGTCGTGCGTGTTACACAGGTGAGGAAAAATGCGCTTTTTTCTCGTTTTTCAAAACGGGGATACCCCTTTCGACACCATTTTTCGATCTCAAACACACCAAACTTGACCCAAATCATCATACTCATGTTATACACTCAAACATACATCAATTTCATCATAATCAACTCAATTCCACTTATTTCAACATGATTAACATAATTTCTCATAATCACTTAATTTCACTACAACACAAACTTAATCATGTTAATTCTAACCCTTCATAGTCACAACAACACATTCATCTTTTCATCAAATTCTTCACAACAACAACAACACTCACCAAATTCAATCATGAACATTAAGCACCAATTAAACAACAACCTTCATGAATTTCACCAAAATCATCATATAGCTCAAGAACACAACAACAACACACATCTATTCATCATAACTTCATAGATTTTCAAATAAAAATATACCCATAAACATAACAACATACCAAACCACAATTTCAACATGATTTCATCATTAATTCATCATAAAAGCATAAAAACAACAATAATCACACAAAACCAAGATTCTACCCATTTATCCAAAATTCTCAATGGTGAATAAAACTCTCCCCTCACCTCTAACTCTTCACCAATTAGCCTCCCCTAGCTTGGGTTATCCTTTCCTCTTCTTTCTCTAGCTCTTCTCCTCATCCTCTTAAGCCTCTACTCTTGCCTCTTTCTCAATTGTGACAAATGAATTCTAACCCTAGTTTCACCAACACTACTAACTATTTATATTGTAGTATTTTTGGGCTTTTGTTCACTTACCCTAAATGGGCTTAGTCTCTATTCATTCTTCATAAATAAAATATTACCCATTTACTTCACTTAAACCTCTCTTTTACTCTTACACCTCTATTCCCTCATTTCCCCAAAAACTCTTATTTCTAATACTTCACAAAAATACCCTTCACTACTAAATTACCAAAATACCATTATCCTCTAAAATCCACTAACTCACCAATTCACCCACATAATAAAAACAATAATTAAATAAAATAATATTAAATAACTAAATGAAAATTGGGCTGTTACACAATGCACGGACATCAATGGATACATCACCTCAATGTTAGTTATACTACTACTCCTATGGATAAATATGATACTCATATCCGTCCTGTACCCGCATGGGTACCCACTATATGGATAACCTGTGGGTATTGAGGTATCATGGGTATTCACGGGTGCACATGGATTGTTGAATTTATTTATTTTTTAGTATAGAGAATAATTTTTTTTAATTACTAAAAAACTTCAACTTTTAAACATCCATTCAAATTTCATAAATCATACCTAATTCATACAAAATTCAAGATTCTTACATAATCCATATAAATTCTTGAAGTAATAAAAGCATAAAAACATCCAAATAAACAAATAATCATGCTAAGAAGAATAAAAAAAGAGAATGAGAATAAAAAAAACCTGGTTGCACCAAAAGATTATTTGGATGTTTTTTAGTAAATTATGTTGTAACACTTAAATAGATTAACGAATTCAGTGAATTAATTCATGGCTAAATAAAACAAAGAAAAATCGGAATATTTATATCATGAATCCAATCATAAACATGCAACAAGGTTCTAAGCCAACATCACTCACAAAGTTATTTTTCACGCTCCAAAACTTACCATACTTATGTCTATCTCATTACGTAAACCACAATACAAGTATATTCAATCACACACCAAATCATGTATATAAAAGTATTCAAAGGGATGGATATTACATTCTATCTTTCGGTTGATGTAGTAAAAAGAGTATATAAGGTACTATACGGATCTTTCATTAGTTTTGATGAATGATAATATTAAAATATATTTCTCACACACACACACAGATATATATATATATATATTAAAATACATTTGATATTTTTTAAGAATTTAAATAACAACATGATATATGATCATATTATATTTCAATCATTTAGGAGGGAGTTTAGGAAGATTAAGTCTAAATTTTAAATATACTTATATTTAAAATAAAAAATAAAAAAAAACAACAAATGATAGTATAATATTTATTCCTAAAAAATGACAATATAATATAAAACATTTACAATCTCTATAGTTTAAAAGAGAAAAGTAAATAATTTTCTCCCCTCTAAAAAACTCTCGATTCAAACATGCCCTAAATCTTCTTTTTTCTTATCCCACATTACAATTTCCAAGAAAGAAAACTTTATTAATCTAATGTTTAATTAGGTGATAAGTGGAACAAAATATTATTTAAATCACGTACAAACTTGAATACTCCTACCGGTTCGCAATTAATTCAAAATTACTTAACACACCACTCAGCTAACTTATTATATTCTCAACTCTTTTAAATGATATCTCAAATTTGAGTATTGAGAGTATAAGCACCAGTAAATTTTTTTTTTCACATCTAAGAGATCAAATAATATTTTCGTGGGCTTAAATGCAGTTTTACCCCCCCTATTTTGACTCAAACTGGATTTTACCCCCCCTATTTTAAAACTCGGATTTTTAGCCCCCTATTTTATATTTTTCAGGATTTTACCCCCCCCTACCACATTTAAATACATCAGCACATTAAACTTGTTCCTGGAAATTCAGCTGGCACGGTCACTGCTTATTATGTGAGTTTAATTAATTTAATCCTTATTAATATGTCTAATGTTTGTTATGAAATTTAATCATAATTAATATTTGAATTTCTGCATCATGCATTGCAGTTACGTTCAGAAGGGTCATTGTGGGATGAAATAGACTTTGAATTCTTGGGAAATTTGAGTGGTGATCCTTACATAGTTCATACCAATGTGTACACCCAAGGCAAAGGGGACAGAGAGCAACAATTCTATTTATGGTTTGACCCAACTACAGATTTTCACACCTATTCTTTTCTCTGGAATCCTGCACATGTTGTGTAAGTTTCTAAATTTCAAAATGTTTTATTTTCAAATTCTTTGTTTGGATAATGGAATCAAATAGCACATCAATATTAAGATAGAGCTTATTTATTGTACCATTTTTATAATTGTGTACAACAATATGAATAAATTATATGGACCAATTGGACATAAGAATTTTATTTTTTAGGTGGTATTCTAAATTCTCTGAATTTATCATATAAAATTACAAAAGAACTTTTAAAATTGCATTATCTCTGGCCAAAATACAAATTTACATCATCTCATAATCCTCTTGATCAACTTGACTTATGTGATTTGTCTTTGTTTTTTAGATTTTCTATTGATGGCAGGCCAATTAGGGAATTCAAGAACTTGGAGAGTGAAGGTGTTCCATATCCAAAGAAGCAGCCAATGAAATTATATTCAAGTCTATGGAATGCTGATGATTGGGCAACAAGAGGTGGACTTGTGAAAACAGATTGGAGTCAAGCTCCATTTACTGCTTCTTTTAGGAACTTCAAAGCCAATGGTTGTGTTTTGTCCAATGGAATTTCTTCTTGCAAATCCAACTCTTCTTCTGACAATGCTTGGTTGTATCAACAGCTAGATTCTACAAATCAAAAAAGGCTCAAATGGGTGCAGAAGAATTACATGATTTACAATTACTGCAATGACCTTAAACGATTCCCTCAGGGTCTCCCTCTGGAATGCACTGTCCGTACCAAGTCATAAGAATTAAGAGGAATACAACCTTTAGTAGTTTATTACTTGTAACATATGTGTGCATTTTTTTTAACCATCTTTCGTTTGCCATCATTCTTTAAGCTATGTCATTTGAGTTATTATGTTCAAAAATCTTTGTAACTCGTTAATGTATGTAAATAAAGTTAAAGCATTTACTAAGATCATTTTTTTTAGTTCATATGTGAACAAGCAAGCAGGGGAACTTATTGGAAACATTGACATTTGTAAGCAGTAGCAGCATTTTAACAACTACTCAAAGTAATAAATTCAATTTTGAAGTTTCAAACAAAGTTTTTTTTCTTTAGGCTTAAATGCAGTCACTGCTTACAAATATGTGTTAAAATGTGGTTGGGGGGTAAAATCCTGAAAAATATAAAATAGGGGGGCTAAAAATCCGAGTTTTAAAATAGGGGGGGTAAAATCCAGTTTGAGTCAAAATAGGGGGGGTAAAACTGCATTTAAGCCTATTTTCGTGCATCAAAACAAATATATTTTTATAAAAAATTTGGTACAATTTTAAGACTAAAATGTTTATTGAGTCGATAAAAAATATTTTTCATGTCATGGAATATCGCAGAAGCTTACTTTCTTTGACTGGCAGCCAGACTCACCCTGTTTTTTTCCTGTTGTTCTAGGTTCTATCGTTTTATATGGACCTAAAATAAGAAGAAAACAAATGCGACTATACTTTATAGTTTATAGTCGTATCCTTTATAACAAGAAAAAGAATGCAATTATACTTTATAATTTTTTAGTCATATATCTCTTATAAGGAGTTATAACACGTGGATTGGACTATTTTATTTTTGTAAAGTATTCACACAAGTAAAATTGGAACTTTATAATTACACACCTTTTTTTTTCCACATTCGAACGTGTGGAGAAAATTCCTTGTGGAATTCAAAACACTACCCTTTTACTTTCTCACTTTCTTCAGCTTTGACACGTATTTGTTGAATATCAAACTTATATATAAACCATTGAGACATACACATTTTTATTCATTCATTTTGAGTTCTAATCTCTTGTTCTAGGTCACACTTCAATTCATAACTTAAGATATATACTTCTTCATAAGCTCAACAACAAAGGTTTGAATTTTCTTACCCTTTCCTTTCAATGAAATTTTTTTTATATTTCTTTTTGGTTATATAAGTTTTTTCTTATATAAATATATTCATCATCAATATAATTTTTTTGATTGAACTTGCATAAGAAAAAAAAATTTAAGGTATTGATGAAATTGTCCTATTTCATATGAAAATTTTCTATAGTTGTTATTGACTTATGTATAGCTTGATTAATGATGGTCTTTATGTAATTTGAACAGGATTCAAAAAAGTATAGTTTTGAATTTTCATCAAACAAATTGAAATTGGTGTGAATCTGCATCTCTATGGGATTATCACTTTCTTTACTATCATCAGCTTGGGAAGAAATTGTTAGGCATTCACTCTTTGCTCTTTCATTCAACTATAGTTTTGGTTCCAAAGATGGTGCTATGATTTTGAGAACAAGAAGTTTCAACAAAAGAGAATCAGAAACTTCAACAACAAAAAGTTCAAATAGGTTAGAGGATTATAGACCAGAACATGTCACCCTTGAAACAAATGTTGATGAAAACTTGAAGCATAAGGCAGTGCCTTTGCTTTCTTTGCCTAAAGAAGTTGTTTTCTCTTCTCCAAAACCTGTTTGTGAGCTTGATGCTGCAGCAACTAAGGTTCAGAAAGTTTATAAAAGTTACAGAACTAGAAGAAATCTTGCTGATTGTGCTGTTGTTGTTGAGGAACTCTGGTTAGTTTCGTCGAAAAACCATCTTGATTTTGTGATATTTGATTAACTGAATAGTGAATTTAGTCATTGAAATTATATGAATTTTGATATTTGATTTTCGTCTTTGAATTTAACGATACTTTGAAAACGATTCATGAAATTGAAAATTTTCGATCATCGATCAATTTAGTCTTTAATATTGTTCGGAAAAACTTATGTGATAGAAAATTTTCAATTTTTGTAATGATTTTGAAATTTCTGTAATTTCAAAATTATAATTTAAGAGAGTAAATTGGTATAGAGTATTAACTTCTTAGCCTTATGTTTTTTGTATGTTATTAAATATGGATGGTTTTTAAATGATATGAAGGTGGAAAGCATTGGATTTTGCTGCTCTTAGAAGAAGTTCTGTTTCATTTTTTGATGAGCATAAACAAGAAACTGCAGTGTCAAGGTGGGGAAGGGCAAGGACTAGAGCAGCTAAGGTATACTCCATTTGAAATTCAATTTAATTTCTAAAAATTAAACTAATTTTATTCATATTTGTTATTTCATTATTTAAGGTGTTTTTGCTAATTTTTATTTTTCATACAGGTTGGAAAAGGTTTGTCCAAGGATGACAAGGCTCAAAAATTAGCCCTCCAACATTGGCTTGAAGCTGTAAGTTATTTATCCTAATATAATATTATAAATTAATTAACTAACACTAAAATAATATTACATATCTAATCTAATCTTATAGTATTAACAATGTTTTTTTTTTCCACAGATTGACCCACGTCATCGCTATGGACACAATTTGCACTTATATTATGATATTTGGTTTGAGAGCCAAAGTACTCAACCATTTTTCTATTGGTAAGCTTTTATTCTATGGTACCTAATCATCTTTTTTGCAAAGGCTATGGTACCTAATTGATTGTAATAATTATATGAAGCTAGTAAAAACTATTGGATCTGATAATCTTGATGGTTAACTTTTTGTAGGTTGGATGTTGGAGATGGTAAAGAAATTAATCTTGACAAATGTCCAAGGGCCACCCTTCAACGCCAGTGCATTAAATATCTTGGACCAGTAAGTTATCAATAGATTATATCACATTTGTAATCAAAATGATAGTAATTTTTGAAGTATGTATCGAACTCAGTACCTCAGGGTTTATAACATTCACACGCATTGCGCATCAACCACATGTATTAGACCCCAATGATAGTATAAAGATATATAATACTATATAATCTAATGTGTATGTTTGATGTTATAATTGCAGAAAGAAAGGGAAGAATATGAAGTAATTGTTGAAAAGGGAAAGTTGGTGTATAGAAAAGATGGGAGGTTTGTGGAGACGGATGAAAAGTCCAAATGGATATTTGTTCTTAGCACCACTAGGGCTTTGTATGTTGGAAGGAAACAAAAGGGTGCTTTTCAACACTCTAGCTTTCTAGCTGGGGCTGCAACCACAGCTGCTGGAAGATTAGTGGCACAACAAGGTGTACTCGAGGTAAAAATGCGTAACCCTTTTTTTTAATCGACCTGAATTCGTTGCAGTTGCAAATCTTGACCGTTGAATGAAGATCGAATGATTTGTATTTTTGACTTGTATTTTAAATTAGACTTAAAAACATAAGTACACAAATTGTCCGACCTTCATTTAAAGGTCAAGATTCACAACTATTGAAACTCATGACTACATATAATCCATTGTGTTTTCATTACATAGATATATAATTTTGCATAAGCAATTTTGCTTACAAATAGTGTTTATTGTATAAACTTTGCAGGCTATTTGGCCTTATAGTGGTCATTATCACCCAACTGAAGAGAACTTCAGAGAATTTGTTAGCTTTCTTGAGGAGCACAATGTAGACCTCTCTAATGTCAAGGTGAATTTTCATCTAACTACTACTAGTGAACAAAAAAGTAAATTGGCTGTGGAATAAATTATCTTACTTGCTTTTTTACCCTCTTTTCAGAGATATGCTATAGATGATGATGCTCCTTCATTCATTGGGACCAATTCATTTATTGAAACTAATGAATCACAACAAACTATGGACCCTACTCAAACTTACCAATCAATGTCTGCCAATAATGTGAGCAACAAAGGAATCAAAATTAACAATGCAACAGAGATTAATGCCAAGAAATTTGAGGCCCCAGTATTTGACTTTTCCAAGAGATTATCATGCAAGTGGTCTACAGGAGCTGGACCTCGTATTGGGTGTGTCCGTGACTATCCTGAACACCTTCAATCAAGGGCATTGGAGCAAGTTAGTTTGTCACCTAGACCTGCTTCTGCAAGGCCATATAGCTATGGCCCAATACCTTCTCCAAGGCCAAGCCCAAAAGTTAGGATTTCTCCTAGGCTTGCATACATGGGGTTACCTAGCCCAAGAACCCCGATTCCTGTTTGAGGCGAGTATCGATGGAACTAGGGTCAACGATCCTATGCACTAGATTCTCCCCGATCAGAGAACAAACGTTGGATTCATCAAATGGCTGATAGCATTGAACTCTTCACTGTTAGATGAATTCAACGGATGACCTCTGACTACTGAAGTTGAATTGAGGATAACACAACTGGTAAATTAATTATAAAAATAGATAGTCTAACTATTTATTATTTTATTTTTGGGTTTTGGAATTTGATTATTCCTTTATTCTTTTAGGAATTTTGGTTTCTTATAGATATTTGTTTGTGTTATGGAACACATGTTTAGACAAAATCTACCTATTCTCTTGTAGTTTTTTTTTTAAGAGGACCTACTCTCTTGTAGTTCTTGTGGAACCTTTTTGAAAGGAAATAAAACATGCTATTAGCCTTTTACCAAGACACAATGTATCATTCACCCAAATTATTCATGGCCCTATGGTTTTCAAAGTAGACTAAGACAATTCTTTGTTGTAACTTGAGTACAATAATTATGTTATTATATTGTACTAGTACTTCTTGTTCCTCTTCTTTTTTGGGACCACCAATTGAAATGACTGACTTGTGTTTTCATCCAAATCAACAACCTCATCGTTCTTAGCCATGTTAGCCCAGGACTCACTTAGAAAATCCATTGCTTGTTGGGCCTTTGTAGGAACAAGCCCTAGCTATCACGAATGTGGGAAATGATATTATGATATGACACCATAAATTATTTGTAATTATTACGTTATTAATATTATTTATCTACTTTCGTCACTTAATTAGTATCAAACTTAACTAGATCTTTGCCTCGTGTGATCCCCGGACTAAACATATATTTGGAGTAAGAATTTTCCAAAATATTTAAAGATATCCAAAAATATTAAAAACGGATTAAGATAAAAAAAAATATATATATTGATGTTTGACGAATAAACCTTTTTTTTTAGTAATTGACGAATAAACTTTTAACTATGTCAAATTTATAGAGCCAAATTACATTGGATCAACACATGTGACCGAAAGTAAACATCAATATTCAATCACATGTGAGAAAGACATTAATAAGAGGAATCAAAACAAAAAGAAGATCATTTCATACTTCATAGTGTGGAAGTAGAACAAAAGTCTTGTTTTTCTCCATTGAAACAACATACTAAGCTAGAAAAATTGGATAAAATTTCCACTTCCAACATCCTTCAAAATCAAAAAACAATTACACTGCATAAATCAAATGTTCTAAACTTGCATCATAGAAATTAAAGAGTAAAAAAAACCAATAACAGCGAAGCAATATGCATTTTTTTCTCAAGTACTCATGTTGTTTTTCTTAAACTACAAAATAACAATAAGTAATTCAACTTAATAAATATAGTTTGATAAACATAAATTCATAAGAAACACTGCCGATGAAAAATCAAAGCAGCAACATACCTAAAGTATATGATAGACAAACAGAAACAACATGACCCAGAATAACAAAACCCAGTTTTTTAGAAACTATAAAAAAAATCATGACATGGATCACATAAGGCAAAATAAAAAACAAGAAATGATTAAGGCATTAGACAAACTAATGTTGAATTATTGAAGCAATTTCAAATTGATAGCCATAAAAGATTTTGAATCAATGTCTAAAAAATTCGTCAATGAATTTATATACAGAGAACGCATCAAAGTTTAAAAGCTAACTATAGCAATTCTTATATGAAACTTATGTCATTGATATCAAATTCAATATGATACGTTGTGTACCTAATATTCATGGTGGTAACATATTTATCGTTGTCGGCAAATGTGTGTGGATCTAATGCTACTAAAAAAAATACAGCAAATTAACTCATGGAATCAAAAAACAAGATCAACTCATATCCATATGTTGGAAGTAAGTAACATGTGCAAAGGCATCATACCTTTCACACATTATATTGAAAAACATTTCAATGTTGCGGTGTGCAATAGGCTAAATGGAACTTCTAGGTAATCTGGTTCATTAGTGACTAATGGATGAATTGACAAGTGCACCAAATCGAAACAAGTAATAAAGTAGTAAGTTACCGTCTCCACGTAGATTGTTGTTCAACTTAGAAATTAACGGAATTTATTTTGTTTATAAAAGAAATTAAAAGAGTTTATGGTTTTGTTTGGCAAGTTTTGAATTGTCTTGCACAATGTGAGATTAAGTTTGGTTGGTTTAGATGATTAACGGAAATAAGAGTATCCTTGAATCCCCTCTACCTTCTTCGTTGGAATTAACTCAGTTTACTATTAGTTACTTTCTTGCCTCGATAAACGAAAGTTCTGATATGACTCTGTGATGTAACAGTTGGAAGTTCGAGTATTTGTGCCTCAATAAGGGATATACTTGCGACTTCCCCAAAGATGAATCATAACCCTAACAATCCTACTCATATTCAATTAAAAGAAATTAATTTAGAAAATAAGCAATTTACTAATGTTCTTGTTCGGGCACCGGCAGGACAGACAGTCATATACCTTAGCTTATAGATCAAATCAACCACTAGTTGAAAACCATTGAGAATGAAACATATACAAATTAAATCAGGCAATTGGATCATAAACTAAATAGAAACTTTATTAATTGAATCCAATAAATAAGTAGAGGTTCGTCGTGGAACCCTAATCAAGAGAGGTTTAGTTACTCTTGGTAACATACATCATTACAAAACAATATAGAAACATACCTTTGAGAGAACAAGAGGATGAGAAAAACCTTTGCCTTGAAGCTCTGATGCTTGACCCTTGCCTTGTACCGCCAGTTTTCTAAATGCATAATAGTGTGTGCAAGGGTCTTGTACTGGCTGTGAGTACAATATAGGAAAACTAGGGTTTTCAGAGTCTGTTTAGGTCATCCCCTGGGAATGATCCCAAGGTTACTATTTGTAGCCTCGGTTTGGGCCTATCCGATCATGGTTTTGGGCCCAAATCGTATAGGGCCAAAACTATGACTAGGACGCCCTCATAGGCTGCTGAGGGCGCCCCAGAGGATCTCTTTTTAGGAAAGTTCCCTAAGGTTATATATGGCTGTCAGGTGGGCCTTGTGCCCTTCTGGAGGGCGCTCAGCCTGACTCTAAGGGTTCAAGCCCTTGTTTGTAAGGCCAAAGGCCTAAATGGTAAGATCTACACTCCACAGCCCAACAAGCACGAGCTTTGGAACAAGGCGAAGTGATTAAACTGTTGCCGGGGAATTTGTCTATGACTTCTTGCCCAGCAAGTGAGACTTACTGGTTGTGAAACTATGTGAAAATTTTGAATTACAGGGTGTATGAAATATTAGAAGTTTTGTGGGTGCTAGCCCAACATGGGTGCTTTTTGTGGGTGCTAGCCCAACATGGGTGCTAGCTCCATGTTTTTGTCTTGGGGCCTTGGTGGGTGCTAGCCCAACAAGAGTATCCATAGCCCAACAAGCATGAGCTTTGGGACGAGGCGAAGTGATTTAAACTGTGTAAAAAGGTGACCTTATTGAGTGGCTTAGATCGCCAATCCAGAACTAGCCCACCATGGGGAGTGATCCTCTTTGGGATCTAGATTTAGGGCGCGCCCTAGTGGTAAGATCTACAGTCCAGGTCTCTATTTATAGACATCATTACTTGGTGACTAAGAGATGATAACTGGGATTTTTCTCCGGTCTAGCTTGTTTTCCAACCTGGAATTGCATTTTTCGTGCAGATGCGTAGGGGCGCAAAGGCTGAGGCGCATGAGGCAGTAGCCAAAGAGCTAATTTTGCAGTATTTCATCCTTTTTTTAGTGTTCTCCCTTCTTGAAATGCCTTGGAACTTGGGATGAATTTTCCCTAACTTGTATTGTCTTCAAAAACATTCTAAGAACCATTGATCTTCATTCTTCATATCCCTTGATCCTTCATGTGGTGTCTTGCTTTGTCGAATTACATGATTTAGCAACAAAAAGACTTAAAACACATATGGAGTTGCATGATTAGGAATGAAAGTGAGTTGCAATAACTTGGATAAAAACAATAAAATGTTCTTTAAACCATGGATAAGTCCTCTAAATGACCTCTTATTTGTCTTCAAATGGAAATAAAATAACTATAAGCATAGCATAAAACACCATATGATGCTTTGTCATTTGTGACGGCTTTATAGAGAGCCATATGAGTGTTAGTCTCATTTCATAACCGCCTAAGAATGAATGTCAATCAATATGTAACATAATATATGATTGTTAATGTTGGAACATGTGTGGAAATTGAGTTAAAAGACTAAACACAAATTCCCACGTTGGGTAGAACAAGTGTTGTATGAATTGAAAAAAGTGGAAATCTCACATCGGATGGATCACACACATTAGTAGTGTTTATATAGTGGGAATGTGCCTCTAAGGGAGGTGCACAATTATGTGAACGAAGTAAGCACTAGAGAAAAATATATATTTATATATTTTAGGCTAAATTGCTCTTTTGGTCCCTTAATTATTTTTTTGGTATCCCTTTGGTCCCATAAGTAATAAAAAGTTCATTTTGGTCATTTAAGTTCCTCTTCGTTAATCATTTTGGTCCCTTCTGTTAAAGGATTAACCCCAAATGTCTTATGTGGACCAACATTATATGTGGTCTGTAACGCCCCGATCCCGAGAATATAAATAAACATGTAAATCATGCATCAATCATACATCGGGACATTAATACTCAAACATACAGCTCAGCATATAACATAATATGAAGATCAATTCAATTATAACATCGCACAGCGGAATAAGATCATGTAATCATACAACTCATAAGTGTCATGTCTCAGTCATAACGTACAAATCAAAATAATATCTCAACAAATTTGATCCTAAGATCACATGGCTTAACAAAAGCAAAACCCCAAAATCCTTATCATAGCTCCTAAGCTAGACTCCAAAGCAGATAAACTCGAGCAGGCAAACGCCATCCTCGACATACTCACGAGTAAGCTACTCCTCAATCTGCAAGTCTACATCCACAAGGGTTGAACCCACGGATGAGGCGACAACAAAGCCACTGGAGGGTAAGATATATGCCCAACATAAGAGAATAATAAACGCATGTATGTCAGACAAGCAACATCAACAATCATCACACATACATCTAAATAAACAAGCCTCGTTACATAACTCAACATACATATCACCTTCATATTCAATTATAATCTTAATCGAAATCTTCAATCATATATCAAACACTCGAGATTCATAAAGTATCATCAATCCATTTACAATTCAATCACAATCTTACACAATCAGCAATTAAGCATTTAACACCTTAATGCACAAGTTCACGCCAAAACATTACCAAACACGACTCTTGTGAATGTAATGCACCTAACACGACTCTATATGTTTTACGGTACCACCACCGATGAACTCCTCGAGATCTAAAACCCAGCAATGAATTCACCATACAATCACCGATGAAATCTCCGAGATCTAAAACCCCGCAATGAAATCACCATACCAACACCGAATTGACTAATGAATGCATGGACCCACATAGAGACTCGACAATGCTCACCAAACATACTCATAATTTGTTATACGATTCTCACAGTCATATAACGTATCATCACCAATTCATCACCAAACGCATTATCAAATCACTAAGGCCACACATCAAGTCAAGTAATCAAACATCGCATCATCATCATATTCATTTAACTTCTTTCACACAATCACAACACACACCAACAACAACAAGGTTACATATACCTATTAGCTCATCTCACTTCATATATCTTATTCATACTCCATCATTCATTCACTTACACAAGTATTATCCAAAACATCATCATCTTACTCCATTATCGTCTCCAATTAATTAACCTATAAGTCTCACTACACTTATGTCCAAGTTAAACAATCATAAACATCTTCATAAATACATACTCGTTTATTAGCTCTAAAGGTTTCCTTAGACTCATCATTGATTTTAAGGATGTTTCATGATTCACTGAAAAAGTTATACTGAAGTTTCACGAAAAATGTAACATGACGTATGTGTAGTATTTTAATCATAACTCAAGTTCTAGAAAACTAAATGAAGTCAAACCAACAGAAAATGAAAGCTAACATCCATATCTACAACTTTCATGTTTACACTGAAACCCATTTTGGAACGAAAAATAGTGTAAAAAGTTGATTTTCCAAGTTGGTCTAACAAAAATCGTGGCCCGATTTTTGTCGAGCCAAAACTCCTTTTTTTGGGCCAAAATCGTGGCCCAATTTTACCAAATCGTGGCCCGATTTTGGCTGACAAACAACCAACAAAATCAGTTTCAAAAACGCGTTTTCACCAAATAAGCACTTTAAATCACTTAATTCAATCTCAACACACCCAAATCATTATACATGATCAAAACACTTATAAGTAACACTTTCACCACTTCATAACACCAATTACACATTCAAAATCATAATTTCTATCCACTTTTCCACAAGTCCAAAAACAACAAATATTCACAACTTAACCATGAACTTATCACTTCAAATCTCATACAAACATAACATTCTCATACCCAATATCCTTTCAACAACAACTTAATCATTTTCTCCAACTTAATCATAATTTCCAAAAACAACAACAACAACAACTTCAACGCAACCCAAACAACATAACTTCATGATTTCATAACCCAAACACATAATCATACTCATAATTAACTCAATTAAGCATAATCAACACCAATTACCATGTTTCTCATCAATTTCACCAATTTCACAAAGTTCACAAATAAAATAATCAACCATGAATTTTGATGAAGTAAAAGCAAGAAATCAACAACTTAACATATACATAATTCAGTCACCAACAAAGAGCATGAAAATCAACACAATTAATCATAATTCATGAAATTAAGCTATAAGCTAAAAGCTCCCAAACACCCAATTGCTTCTTAAACCCATATGTTACTCATAATCTCCCCTCTTACCTTAGTTTCTTCACTTCACTTGCTACTTCTAATGAAATCTTCCCCTCTCCTCGTAATGATCTAGCTTTCCTCTTCTCCAAGCCTCTTCTCCCTTTTTATCTCTCTTGCCTCTCTCAAAATATTTTGATAATAATGAATGACTTAATTCACTCACCACTACTAACTTCTCTTATATACTAATGGACTAGGTTAAACTTCTTAATGGGCTTAGTCACAATTAACTCACAATTATTTTCTCTACCCAATTACTTCACTTAACCTCCCATTTTACTAACTTACATCAACTCTCTCTAAATTCAAATTTTAAACTTCTAACATATTACAGATATGCCACTACCTCTGAAATTACTAAAATACCCTTCAACTCCCAAAATTCAATAAATCACCAAAATAAACAATTAAACACATATAAACAATTAAATAAATAAATCCTAAAAATCGGGTTGTTACAACTCTACCCCCCTAAAAGAATTTCTGTCCTCGAAAATTACCTGAAGGAAACAACTCCGGATACGACTCCTTCATCTTACTCTCCAACTCCCAAGTTATGCTCTCTCCCGTAGGACCTCCCCAAATCACCTTCACCAAAGCGATCTCTTTTCCACGCAACTGCTTAACCTCTCGCCCTTCAATATTCAACGACATCGTCTCAACGGTCAAATTCTCTCTTACTTCCAAATCATCCACTTGAATCAAATGAGACAGATCATACACATACTTCCTCAACTGAGACACATGAAACACATCTTGAAGATTCGATAACGACGGCGATAACGCAATCCGATACGCTACAACTCCAAATCTCTCCACAATCTGATACGGCCCAACAAAACACGGCGTCAACTTCCTCGACTTCAAAGCTCTCCCGACACCCGTAACTGGATTCACTCTCAAAAACACATGATCTCCGGCTTGAAACTCAATATCCTTCCTCCTCTTATCATGATAACTCTTCTGCCTACTCTGAGATCCCTTCATCTTCTCCTGAATTATCTTAACTTTCTCTGTAGTCTTCTGAACTACCTCCGGTCCAATCAAAGCACTCTCACCCGACTCAAACCAACACAACAACGTTCTACACCTCCTACCATACAACGCTTCAAAAGGTGCCATACCAATACTCGAATGAAAACTGTTGTTGTAAGTAAACTCAATCAACGGTAAACATTCACTCCAACTTACACCTTGCTCCAAAACACAAGCTCTCAACAAATCTTCCAAAGACTGAATAGTCATCTCTGACTGACCATCAGTTTGAGGATGATAAACAGAACTGAATCTCAACTTAGTCCCCAAAGCTTCCTGCAAACTCCCCCAAAACTTAGACGTGAACCTCGGATCTCTATCTGACACAATGCTAGAAGGAATACCATGCAATCTGACAATCTGCTCAATGTAGATATCTGCCAACTTATCCAAAGACATAGTAACCTTGACAGAAATAAAATGTGCTGATTTCGTCAACCGATCCACAATCACCCAAATCGAATCGCAACCCTCCGCAGTCTTCGGTAAACCACTCACAAAATCCATAGAAATGCTATCCCACTTCCACTCTGGCACAAACAATGGTTGCATCCCTCTAGACGGCTTCTGATGCTCAACCTTGGACTTCTGACAAACCAAACAAGCATAGACAAACTCAACGATATCCTTCTTCATTCCTGACCACCAAAACAACTTCTTCAGATCTTCATACATCTTCGTCACTCCAGGATGAATACTCAAAATACTATGATGACCTTCTTCCAAAATCTTGCTCTTCAGCTCGGGTACATCCGGCACACAAACTCGACCACAAAATCTCAAAACAATCCAAAGTCTACCTCCTTGCCTTGGTTAACCAACACCAAACGATCCACAAGCTGCAAATATACTTTCTGACCCTCTTTGATCTCTTCAAGAATGTTACTCGTCAGCTTCAACATTCCTAACTTCACACCATTCGGAGTCAGCTCTATCAACTCCAACTTTTTCACCATAAGTGCCGACATGTGCAACGACTTCCTACTCAAAGCATGCTACTACATTTGCCTTACCAGGATGATAACTCAAATCAAAATCATAATCCTTCAAGAATTACATCCAATGCCTCTGCCTCATATTCATCTCCCTCTAATTAAACAGATATTTCAAACTCTTATGATCACTGAACACCTCAAACTTCAAACCAAAGAGATAATGCCTCCAAATCTTAAGCGCAAACACCACTGCCGCTAATTCCAAATCATGGGTCGCATAATTCCTCTCATGAACTTTCAACTGCCTCGATGCATACGCCACCACTTGACCACTTTGCATAAGCACACCGCCTAAACCCATCTTCGATGCGTCACAATACACAACAAAAGAATCCTTCGCGTTCGGCAAAATCAAAACAGGTGTAGTCGTCAATCTCTTCTTCAACTCTTGGAAGCTCTCTTCACACTTAGAACCCCACACAAAAGCTTGACCCTTACGAGTTAACAGCGTCAAAGACAAAGCCAACTTAGAGAAACCTTCAATAAACCTCCGATAATAACCGGCCAAGCCCAAAAAGCTTCTAATCTCAAAAACAGACTTCAGAGTCTCCCACTGCAACACCGCATCAACCTTCGACGGATCAACTGTTATTCCACCTCTAGAAATAACATGACCAAGAAAACTCACTTCTCGCAGCCATAACTCACACTTCGACAACTTGGCATACAACTTCTTCTCTCTCAAAGTATGCAACATGATCCTCAAATGTTCTGCATGCTCTTCTTCTGACTTTGAATATACCAAGATATCGTCTATAAACACCACCACAAACTGATTAAAATTAGGATAGAAAATTATATTCATGTATTCCATGAATACACCAGGTGCATTTGTCACACCAAAGGGCATGACAGAATTAACTCAGTTTACAATTAGTTACTTTCTTGCCTCGATAAACGAAAGTTTTGATATGACTCTGTGATGTAACGGTTGGAAGTTCGAGTATTTGTGCCTCAATAAGGGATATACTTGCGACTTCCCCAAAGATGAATCATAACCCTAACAATCCTACTCATATTCAATTAAAAGAAATTAAATTAGAAAATAAGCAATTTACTAATGTTCTTGTTCGGGCACCGACAGGACAGTCAGTCATATACCTTAGCTTATAGATTGGATCAACCACTAGTTGAAAACCATTTAGAATGAAACATCTACAAATTAAATCAGGCAATTGGATCATAAACTGAATAGGAACTTTATTCATTGAATCCAATAAATAAGTAGAGGTTCGTCGTGGAACCCTAATCAAGAGAGGTTTAGTTACTCTTGGTAACATACATCATTACAAACAATATAAAAACATACCTTTGAGAGAACAAGAGGTTGAGAAAAACCTCTGCCTTGAAGCTCTGATGTTTGACCCTTGCCCCAGTTTTCTAAATGCATAATAGTGTGTGCAAGGGTCTCTATTTATAGACATCATTACTTGGTGACTAAGAGATGATAACTGGGCTTTTTCTCCGGTCCAGCTTGTTTTCAAAGCTGGAATTGCATTTTTTCGTGCAGATGCGTAGGGGCGCAAAGGCTAGGGCGCATGAGGCAATCCCCATGGTTGTACCATGCACATGAGCACATGAGGCAGTAGCCAAAGTGCTAATTTTGCAGTATTTTGTCCTTTTTTTTAGCGTTCTCCCATCTTGAAATGCCATGGAACTTGGGATGAATTTTCCCTAACTTGTATTGTCTTCAAAAACATTCTAATAACCATTGATCTTCATTCTTCATATCCCTTGATCCTTCATGCGGTGTCTTGCTTTGTCGAATTACATGATTTAGCAACAAAAGACTTAAAACACCTATGGAGTTGCATGATTAGGAATGAAAGTCAGTTGCAATTACTCGGATAAAAAAAAATGTTCTTCAAACCATGGATAAGTCCTCTAAATGACCTCTTATTTGTCTTCAAATGGAAATAAAATAACTATAGACATAGCATAAAACACCATATGATGCTCTGTCATTTGTGACAGCATTATAGAGAGCCATATGAGTGTTAGTCTCATTTCATAACCGCCTAAGAATGAATGTCAATCAATATGTAACATAATATATGATTGTTAATGTTGGAACATGTGTGAAAATTGAGTTAAAAGACTAAACACAAATTCCCACGTTGGGTAGAACTAGTGTTGTGTGAATTGAAAAAAAGTGGAAGTCTCACATCAGATGGATCACACACATTAGTAGTGTTTATATAGTGGGGATGTACCTCTAAGGGAGGTGCACAATTATGTGAACGAAGTAAACACTATAGAAAAATATATATTTATATATTTTAGGCTTAATTGCTCTTTTGGTCTCTTAATTGTTTTTTTGGTATCCCTTTGGTCCCATAAGTAATAAAAAGTCCATTTCGGTCATTTAAGTTCATCTTCGTTACTCATTTTGGTCCCTTCTATAAAAGGATTAACCCCAAATGTCTTATGTGGACTGTAGTACCCTAATTTTTTCCAAGTCTTTTTCTTCAGATTTTTTCATTTTTTTTTAAATAATAATAAAAAAGGTTTTATTATTATTTATTTATCTTTTTATTATTATTATTATTATTATTATTATCATTATTATTACTTTTACTTTAATTTTTATTATTTACTTTTATTATTATTATTATGTTCTTTTTTATTCAAAAAAAAAAGAGAAATCATGCAAAACTAAACACAAGAAAGAAAGCAAGCTGCGCCCTTTCTCTTTTCCACCTCCTCCCTGCCATTTGCTTTATCAAAACCAGTCAAGGATTGCTGTAAACTGCTGCCCTTGTTCTTGCAAATGGCTGCCCCTGTTCCTGCGGTTGCTGCCATGTCCAGCACATCCTTTCCTTTCCATTTTTTCCATTTTTTCTTTGTCAAAGAAGGCTGCAAGCTGCTCTCTGTTTTCCAGCACACCTTCTTCTTTGTTTCTCCCAACCTCTGCACAAAGCAGCATCCCTCTTTTCCTGTTTTTCTTTCCCAAATCTACAAGAATCAACCCAAAAGCAGCCTCTGCACAAAACAACACCCTGTTTTTCCATTTTTTTTCCATCAACTTCTATCAAACTCAGCCCCAACTTGTTCTGAAATTAACCAAAGTCTTCATTAAGATCACAAGGCAAGGTCACTTCCTTCCCTTTTCATTAAATGCTAACCAAATTCTTGGTCATAGCACACAAAAAGGTCCAACTTTTAAGGGATTTTCATGATTACAAATTATCACAATTTTGCCTATATAAGCAACATGAAAATCAGAGAATATGATGGATTTTAGAGAGGATTTTGAGAGGAATTTTTAGAGCAAGAACAGAACCAAAAAGAAACAGCAAGAATTCACAACAACCTTTGAAAAGAAAAGCTCTGTTTTTTGTTTCCTTCTTTACAAATCATCACAAACCAATCAAGCAATCAAAACAGCCACTAAATCACCAGAAACATCATACAAAGAGTGAAGAATAATAGGAAAACACCATTGTTGTTGCTGTTTGTATTCTTCATCACTTCCATCTTTGCAAAAACCACAACCATTCAAAAGCCCCTTTCATTTTCTTGCATCAAAATTTTTGGCTAGGAATTTGTAAGTATCTTAAACCATTCTTATCTCTTTTTGCATTCTGTTTACATTTTGTGCTGCTGTTCCAGTTATCCCTGCATTATTTTTTCTGCATTTTTAGTAATCTTTCACTCATTTTTGCACTAAAAACATCTTTCAAAAACCCCAAAAAATCACAAAGTTTACAAATCATCAAAACAAAAGTGATTTACTTCTTTTTCTTACTGTTTTCAAACGTTTTTTACCCCCTGAGGTTCTGAAATCAGAAATCAGAAGCAGTCTGAACAGTACTTCAGAAGCACTTCAGAAGCAGCTTCTGAACAGTACTTCAGAAGCACCTTCTGAACAGTACTTCAAAAGCAGCTTCTGAACAGTGCTTCTGAACACCAGAGTCTGAACAGTGCGTCTGATGGTCAACAAAAGTCAGCGTCTGAACAGTGCTTTTGAAGTTCAGAGTCTGAAGTCAGCTTCTGAAGGTTTCACAGAGCGAAGTCCTAGTCGCTCTGCGACCGTAGCAGAACAGTGCTTCTGAACTTCAGAGTCTGAAGTCAGCTTCTAAAGGTTTCGCAGGGCAAAGTTCTTGTCGCTCTGCGACCGTAGCAGAACTCAGCTTCTGAGTTTAAACTTCTGAAGCTAACTTCTGAGGTTCTGAAGTGAGGATTCAAAGTCTGAAGGGGTTGTTTACTCATTTTATTTCAAAAATACAAAAACATAAAAAACAATTTTCTTCTTCTTTTTTGTGTGAGTGAAAAAGGAAAACTTGGGTAGACACCCGACGCTTCCCCAAATATTCGGAAACGAGGTAGACATTTCGCTTTCGGTTGAATATTCGTCCTCCATTTAAAATCAATCTCAACCCACCAAACTTTATTTTATTCACGCCCATGCGCGTTTTCAAACGGATACCATTGCCCAAGTGCGAGTCCGTCTTTTTTATAAAAAGCAAACTTTTTCGCCCAAGCGCGATCAAATCTCTTTTCACAAACGGACATGTTTTATCAATTCTAATGCGATACAAACAAATGCTTAAGCCTCCCATGCGCGAGCATACAAGCTATGTTTAACCACTAGAATACGATTAAAACATCGTTCTTTATAACCAAATCATGTTTTTACAAATAAAAACAATCAATACACAAACATTTTGCTAACAAAGAACTACGTAGCTTTGAATTCTCCATCGCACCAGGAGATACGTAGGAGAAAGATCAAACTCTTGTCAAGCACACTAATAAAAAGCTCATTTTTTATCTTTAATCTTTTCTCTTTTTGTTTCTTGTTTTATTCATTCTTTACAAAACATTTGGCATGAAACTAACACAATTAAACACTAAGCTAACTAACGGTTCCTGTTGAGTACAACGGATGTGAGGGGTGCTAATACCTTCCCCTCGCATAACCGATTCCCGAACCCGAAATTTGGTCGCAATGACCTTGTTCTTGTTCTCAAAGGGGTTTATCGACGTTCCCCTTTTTAAAAACAAAACTTCGGTGGCGACTTTACTGTTTGAGCGAGCGCTTTCCGCCCGCACATTTTTCCCGCCGCTTCATGGACCAACATTATATATAGTCTGTAACGCCCCGATCCCGAGAATATAAATAAACATGTAAATCATGCATCAATCATACATCGGGACATTAATACTCAAACATACAGCTCATCATATAACATAATATGAAGATAAATTCAATTATAACATCGCACAGCGAAATAAGATCATGTAATCATACAACTCATAAGTGTCATGTCTCGGTCATAACGTACAAATCAAAATAATATTTCAACAAATTTGATCCTAAGATCACATGGCATAAGTGTTATGTCTCGGTCATAACAAAAGCAAAACCCCAAAATCCTAATCATAGCTCCTAAGCTAGACTCCAAAGCGGATAAACTCGAGTAGGCAAATGTCATCCTCGACATACTCATGAGTAAGCTACTCCTCAACCTGCAAGTCTACATCCACAAGGGTTGAACCCATGGATGAGGCGACAATAAAGCCACTGGAGGGTAAGATATATGCCCAACATAAGAGAATAATAAACGCATGTATGTCAGACAAGCAACATCAACAATCATCAAATATACATCTAAATAAACAAGCCTGGTTACATAACTCAACATACATATCACCTTCATATTCAATTATAATCTTAATCGAAACCTCCAATCATATATCAAACACTCAAGATTCATCAAGTATCATCAATCCATTTACAATTCAATCACAATCTTATACAATCAGCAATTAAGCATTTAACACCTTAATGCACAAGTTCACGCCAAAACATTACCACACACGACTCTTGTGAATGTAATGCACCTAACACGACTCTATATGTTTTACGGTACCACCACCGATGAACTCATCGAGATCTAAAACCCCACAATGAATTCACCATACAATCACCGATGAAATGCCCGAGATCTAAAACCCTGCAATGAAATCACCATACCAACACCGGACTGACTTATGAATGCATGGACCCACATAGAGACTCGACAATGCTCACCAAACATACTCATCATTTGTTATACGATTCTAACAGTCATATAACGTATCATCACCAATTCAGCACCAAACGCATTATCAAATCACTAAGGCCACACATCAAGTCAAGTAATCAAACATCACATCATCATCATATTCATTTAACTTTTTTCACACAATCACAACACACACCAACAACAACAAGGTTACATATACATATTAGCTCATCTCACTTCATATATCTTATTCATACTCCATCGTTCTTTCACTTACACAAGTATTATCCAAAACATCATCATCTTACTCCATTATCGTCTCCAATTAATTAACCTATAAGTCTCACTACACTTATGTTCAAGTTAAACAATCATAAACATCTTCATAAATACATACTCATTTATTAGCTCTAAAGGTTTCCTTAGACTCATCATTGATTTTAAGGATGTTTCATGATTCACTGAAAAAGTTATACTGAAGTTTCACGAAAAATGTAACATGACATATGTGTAGTATTTTAATCATAACTCAAGTTCTAGAAATCTAAATGAAGTCAAACCAACGGAAAATGAAAGCTAACATCCATATCTACAACTTTCATGCTTACACCAAAACCCAGTTCGGAACGAAAAATAGTGAAAAAAATTGATTTTCCAAGTTGGTCTCACAAAAATCGTGGCCCGATTTCCTAAAATCGTAGCCCGATTTTTGTCGAGCCAAAACTCTTTTTTTTGGCCAAAATCGTGGCCCGATTTTGGCTGACAAACAGCCAACAATATCAGTTTCAAAAACGCGTTTTCACCAAATAATCACTTTTAAATCACTTAATTCAATCTCAACACACCCAAATCATTCCAAATCATTACCCATGATCAAAACACTTATAATTAACCCTTTCACCACTTCATAACACCAATTACACATTCAAAATCTTAATTTCTATCCACATTTTCACAAGTCCAACAACAACACATAATCACAACTTAACCATGAACTTATCACCTCAAATCTCATACAAACATAACATTCTCATACCCTATATCATAACAAGAATATAGAACATGAATTAACATCATTTCAACAACAACTTAATCATTTTCTCCAACTTAATCATAATTTCCAAAAACAACAACAACAACAACTTCAACACAACCCAAACAACATAACATCATGACTTCATAACCCAAACATATAATCATACTCATAATCAACTCAATTAAGCATAATCAACACCAATTATCATGTTTCTCATCAATTTCACCAATTTCACAAAGTTCACAAATAACATAATCAACCATGAATTTTGATGAAGTAAAAGCATGAAATCAACAACTTAACATATACATAATTCAATCATCAACAAAAAGCACGAAAATCAACATAATTAATCATAATTCATGAAATTAAGCTATAAGCTAAAAGCTCTCAAACACTCAATTGCTTCTTAAACCCATATGTTAATCATAATATCCCCTCTTACCTTAGTTTCTTTACTTCTCTTGCTACTTCTAATGAAATCTTACCCTCTCCTCTTGATGCTCTAGCTTTCCTCTTCTCCAAGTCTCTTCTCCATTTTTCTCTCTCTTGCCTCTCAAAATATTTTGATAATAATGAATGACCTAATTCACTCACCACTACTAACTTCTCTTATATACTAATGGACTAGGTTAAACTTCTTAATGGACTTAGTCATAATTAACTCACAATTATTTTCTCTACACAATTACTTCACTTAACCTCTCATTTTACTAACTTACCTCAACTTTCTCTAAATTCAAATTTTAAACTTCTAACATATTATAGATATGCCACTACCTCTCAAATTACTAAAATACCCTTCAACTCCCAAAATTCAATAAATCACCAAAATAAACAATTAAACACATATAAACAATTAAATAAATAAATCCTAAAAATCCGGTTGTTACATGGTCCACCATAAACCTCATTATTTTTTTAATCTTAACCATTTGATATATTTGTCAAAATTCAAACCATTGGATTTTGAAGGTCTATTGTAAGTAATAATGCACTATCACCACCTCATATTTTTTCCGTTTTTTCATCTTCTTCTCTCCTCACCTTCATCATCTTCATCAATTCTTCATTAATGTTTTCCAAAATACCCAAAAAAAAATTAATCAAAAACCCATCAATTAAACACCACTAATTTGAGATTGTTGAGTGTTCATCCTCTCCTCCCCCACACATAAATCCCTAAATTATTGTCAATCTCTCTTCTCAACATAACAGCACAAAACCAGAAAAGTAAGGCAGCAGTTGCAACCTAAAAACATAACTGTTGTACCCCAATTTTGTCCTAACCCTTTTAAAACAAAAAAAGGGAGAAGTCAAACTTTTTTATTAAATAATAAATAATAACAATAATAATAACCAAGTTATTATTTATCATTTATTATCTTTTATTATTATTATTTGTTATCATTTATCATTATTATTATTATTATTATTATTATTATTATTATTATTATTATTATTATTTTCTTTTAAGTTTTATTACAAAACAAAAACAAAAAAAGAGAAAACAAAAAGAAGCATCAAGAAGCAAAAAGGGGGAGAAAAAGAAACAAAAGAAAGAAAAGGAACCGGGCCCAGCCCATCAGAAAGAAAACAAAAGAAGCCAAGTGGAACACGTGCCCAACACGTGTTCTTCAGAAGCAAAGGAAAGAAAGTCAGGCAAAAGGAACACGTGCAAGGCACGTTCCTTCAGAAGCTGAAGAAAGAAGGAAACCCAGAACTCCTTCTTCCTCACTTGCTCTGCATCCTGTCCCCTCCTTTCCACCTGGCTTTTCCCCTTTCTTCTCCACCCAAAACCAGTCAACTATTGCAGCAAAACTGTGCGCACCTCGTTTTTTTCCTCGGGGAAAAAGACGCGCAAATCCTCCGAGGACGTCCTCGAACGCTCGGAGGGCCTTTGTGAAGCCGCCACCAAAGTTTTTGTGTAAAGGGAACGTTGATAAACCCTTAAGTTTTTTTTGTTTAAAGGGAAACGATAATAAAACCCTTTGACGATGAGGATAAGGATTTGGTCATCGCAACCATTGTCGGGTTCGGGAGTCGGTTACGCAAGGGGAAGGTATTAGCACCCCTCACGTCCGTTGTACTCAACGGGAACCTTCTATTTGGTTTAAGCTTGAATTGTTTTTTTAATATTTGCGTGCATGTTCATTTATGTTAAAAACATAATAAAAAGGGGAAAGAGATAAAAACAAACGAAAGGAAAGAAAGAAAAAGTTTTTTTTTATTGCGCTTGACAAGATGTCGATCTTGCTCCTACGTATCTCCCGGTAGTCGGAGAATTCAAAGCGTACGTAGTTCTTTGTAGAAAAACGTACGTGTGTTGGTTTATTTTAATGTTGGTTGATTTTAATTGGACGATGTTTTAACCGAATTCTTGCGATTAAAACGTAGCTTGTATGCTCGCTCTTGGAGACTTATTAAGCGTTTGTTCGTGAATCGCATTAGAATTTAAAAAGTACGTCCGTTAGGGTAAAGGGTTGGAATTGGTCGCTTTGGGACCAAGAGAGGTGCAATGGACTCATACAAGTCAATCATTGACCGAGTGGACTCTAAACGAGTCGGGGGGTGAGTCTAATGGCCACGGGGGACCAAAAGGTTTGGATTGACCACAAGGGGCCAAGTTTTGGTTTGGTGTGGTTGTACATTGAAAAAAGGAATGACGATTGTCCGAACGACGAGACATACGTCACGCATTCGTACAATCGGGGCGATGGAGAGACATACGTCACACCATCCCTTTTTCATTCATGTTTTTGGGTTGAATCTTTTAGAAATCCCAAGGTATGTCAAAACATTTGGTTTGAAAACCCAAAATGGGAAGGTTTAGCAAATTTTGCTAGAAAACGCATAAGTTCGTCTCATTTTGCGAACGGTTTTGAAAAGCGAACAAATTTGGTGTATGTTCATTGCTTGAGTTTTGAAAATCATGAACAATATTTATTGTTCAAGTTTTGATTGAAATGATGAACATAGCTTGTTTGTTCATGTGGTTTTGAAAGTTTGAGAACAATAACTTGTTTTGCAAGTTATCCACAAAATGGTCATACGAACTTGTGATTTTGCCAAAATTATGCTAAATCCTTGTTATGGTTTGAAAGACATGGGTTTAAAAACTCTTAGGTTCTGAGCTCTGGGGCTAGAACCTCAAAAATTGGTCATTTTGACACAAAAACTCAGATTCTGAGTTCTGTCATGGTCGCACTGCGACCATGACTTCGCACTGCGAAGCATGCGAAATTTTGGGTTCAGAAGCTGTTTCTGAACTTTTGTTCAGAAACAACTTCTGAACACCCTCAGGACCTTATAGGTGGGTGAAAAACTTTGAGTTTTTGGGGTGAAAAAGGCTGGACAAACCAGTTTTGATGTTTTGAAAACCTTGGGATTTCTTTGAAATTCAAAAGGGGTTTTTTAGAATCAAATGGTTTTGTACCAAAATAGCTATGCAAACACAATTGTAAATGCAATATAAGCGCTTAGAAACTTACAGAACTCCCTAGCAAAGCTCCAGCTGCACTTGATTTGATTTGGTTGAAGGCTTTTGCAAGAGGTTTGATATTTGGTGATGGTTTTGGAACTTTGGAAAGCTTTGTGTGGGATTGGTTTTTTCTGGTTGTTTTGTGGAGGTTTGTAGGCTAAAATGAGTAGAGTTTCTGCTCTTGAAAATGCTGTGTTAATTCTCTTTGAATCCTTGGGCATTGCCTTCTATTTATAGGCCAAAACCAAATCTTTGTCATCATTACAAAATCCTAAAATTCAGCTGATTTTGTGGCTAAGATCAAGTTGAATCCCTTTGCATTAAATGCTAATGGATAGAGGCAACCTTGCCTTGTACCAAGGGGCAAGATTCAGCCTGACTTCAGCCACAAATTCAACCAATTCTAGAAGGTAATGATGAAGAACAAAGCTGATTTGCAATTGGCTAATGCTTGGGGATCAATCCTTGCAATCTCAATGGTTGGTCAATGAAAACGTGCACTGTAATGTGCAGAGATTGAGGGATGAAAAGGCTACTTATGGCTGGTGTGAGAGGGTGAAAAGCTGCTGCAAAAACAGAGTAGGCACTCATGGCTTTTCAAGTGAGAAATCCAGCTGGTTTGACTGGTTTTTTTGGGGAGCAAGCAGGAGGAAAGTCCTCAAGCAGGTGGCTGGCAACCTTGTGGTGGTTAGCAGGTCACATGGGAGGGACTAGAGCTGCCCAAGGGCAAGCCCACTTGCTTGTCACATGCTAGGTTGGAAGAAAAAGCTTCCAACCTTGGCATTAATGGCAAGTCCTTCCATTCTGATCTTGCTTGGCCCAATTAGCCATGAATGCTACTTAAAATAATTATGGAAATGATATGCAACAAATTCTGGAATTAAATCAAAGAAACCAAAAATCTGCAGAAAAATCGCAGACTTCGCAGTGCGAAGTGAGCTTCGCAGTGCGAAGTCAGCATTTTTGAAATGTTGACTTTTCTGTTGACTTTTGTTGACTTTTGACTTTTTCCCCTCTTTGATTTTTTTGATTTTTGTTTTAAAATGCTTAGGACAAAATTAGGGTACTACAGCTGCCCCTACTTAATTGTGTCTTCGCATAGAGTGCGTGAGTGCCGAGGGCATCTCATGAACTCTTTGCGAAGATCAATTAAGTAAAAAGAAGGACCCGAATTTTGTCCTTCGCGAAATGTAAATGCAAAGGTTGGAAAAGGTTGATCGTATCCAGCCGCTAGCACTGGAGGTAGATCCATTGGGGGATGAAGGTAATCTTATCTAGGCACTGTCACTAGAAGTCGATTCCTGAGGATGGTGATCTTCTCTAGGCACTGTCACTAGAGGTGGAACGTTGATGGAGGTGATCTACTCTAGGTACTGCTTCTAGAGGTCGATACCTAAGGATGATGGTTTACTCTAGGCATTGCTTCTAGAGGCGGAACATTGATGGAGGTTATCTACTCTAGGTACTGCTTCTAGATGTCGATACCTAAGCTAGGTGATCTTATTCAGGCACTGCTTCTGAATGTCGATTCCTAACGAGCTGTGATCTTATTCAGTCGCTAACACTGAAGGTCGATACACTGGGGGAGGTGATCTACTCTAGGTACTGCTTCTAGAGGTCGATACCTAAGCTAGGTAATCTTACTCAGGCACTGCTTCTGAATGTCGATTCCTAACGAGCTGTGATCTTATTCAGCCGCTAACACTGAAGGTCGATACACTGGGGGAGGTGATCTACTCTAGGTACTGCTTCTAGAGGTCGATACCTAAGCTAGGTAATCTTATTCAGGCGCTGCTTCTGAATGTCGATTCCTAACGAGCTGTGGTCTTACCCTAAATAGGTGCCCCTGGTTGAATGTTTGATGGATGTTGGTGAATATGCGATACTCACTGGAGAATCCTTGTTGAGGATGCATGGCATGATATGAAATGCATGTGTATGAATGATTTGTATATGCATGCATGATGCATGAATTATGCTATGCATGATGTGTGGGAGGTTGGTTGGGTGCCGAGCAAAGTCGGTCTTGGTTGTGGTTGTGCCAATGACAATTGGGCTCTCTTTTTGTGTTTTGTTTGTTTTTTGGTTGGTCGGTTTGGAAGGACAAGGTCCTTTGCCTACATACCCAAATGGGATCAAAACCGGTGTAGTTCGAGCCTAAGCCCGAAGATTTGTGTGGGTTTGCCAATAATGATTGGACTTTTGTTTGGGGTTGAGATTCCCTGGGGAATATCAATGAGGTTTGGCTTATGGGGATACAAGGATCATTTTGGAAGCATGATCGATATCCAGCCTTTGTTGGTGTTTGGATGCTTTAGGGTGTTTACTGGGGATTTTTGTTCCTCCTAACCCTCGGGGTTGATGAAACAAGATTAGGTCGGCAAGGTAAAAAGTGGACCGGCATAAACATTCGGTAATCCTCACAGGGATAAACTCTCAGGGGATACATTTAAATATGGACAGGGTAATACTGTGATAATTGATAAGGAATAAATACCTCGTGGGGATTGTTAACCCGCTGTGTAAATCGTGCTAGACTGCTTGAGGAGCATAACTGATGGTTCTGCTGGGGATGCTTGTGCTTCAGTTGATCAGCCTCGCTTGAATTGTCCCTTCAGGCTCTTGATTTGATGGGGATGCTCCTTTTTGATTTACCGGTGACCAGAAATCCCTTTAGCAGTTAACCATGCTTGGCCCGCGAGGCTTATCTGCTCTCGTGGATAGATTTTGATGCACGTTTTTTTTAAGTATTCACAATTCAAAGAAAATGTGCTTGGTATTACTTATTCAAAAACATAAAAGATTCCACGTAAAAAATTTTGTTTTGGAAATATATACACTATCATAGGTGGAAATTTTGACAAAAGTAAAAGACTTCGCTTGGGATGAATTTCGTTAATGGGGGGAAGTGACCTGCCCCAAAGGTGTAGTTCCTTTAATCGTGTTTGGGATTGCTGATGCCACTTGGGCCTTTTGGTAAAGTGTTTGAAGGATATCAAAGACAAATTGGGCTTTTTTTGTTTTGCAGGGAGGGTGTTGAGCATGGTTGAGCCTTGAATGATTTGTGCACCGGGAGCAATCTGGTTTTGGTTTAAAAATTGCGGGTGCCAATGGAAATTGGGCTTTATTGTTGGTTGCCGAGCGAGGTCGGGCTTTTTGGTTTTGGTTGCCGAGCGAGGTCGGGCTTTTTGACTTTGGTTGCCGAGCGAGGTCGGGCTTTTTGACTTTGGTTGCCGAGCGAGGTCGGGCTTTTTGACTTTGGTTGCCGAGCGAGGTCGGGCTTTTTGGTTTTGGTGGATTCATATGAAATTTGCACACGCAAATTTATGCCTCCTATTATTCCGAGATTGTACTGAAAAAGTCGAAATAAACACCACACAAAAAATCATATCGTACAGTTCAAATTAATAACATGCTTATTAATGAACCAACCTATCACTCATTTAAGTAAATACAAATTGAATATTAATGGTGAGGGGTTATGAACACTCATCCGGCAATTTTGCTAACATTCCGATCGAGTTATATGTCCATCCAATTATTGCTTCTTAAAACATGAAAGCATTGATCAAAAGGTCTTTAAGGGTTGTAATTTGGCTGGGCTACAAAAGAAATGTCATATGTGGGGAAAATGAATTCAAATGGCCAAGCAAGAGGGAACATTCTTTCTAACTTACCCCTTTCTTTGTTCAGATCACAATTTTGGTGATTCACAAATGCTTTTCTCCTTGATCTCGACAACTTTTGGATTTTATCGGTCTTCTTTTCTCTTTTCTCTTTTCTTTTTCTTTTTCTTAGTTTGCTTTGTTTTTCTTTCCTTCTTCCTTTTCTTTGGTCGTCAAGATCAATTTAAGAAATTCAACGTTTGCTTGACTTTCATAAACCTCTCCTTTTTCCCAACTTGTTTCAGTATGATACCCTATTTGAATATTCCCTCCTCTCTTGGCAAGGGACATTAATCATGATGTTTTAAGGGTTCAAAAATCGAAAGGAAATTATCAGAATTCAGTGATGTTTTAACTATGAACTGAAAATATTTTTTACAAACTCCGGCAATCTCATTAAGCAGTTGAGCTTATGAAAGTTGGCAGTTCATAGTTAAAAATTCTGATTTGTTAGGCTCGAAGGGGTTTAACAAATACTCACTTCTCACAGGGTGGGCTGTTTGTGGTTGATTGTTTTCTCTCATTTTCAAACAAATGCCCTGATCATGTCAATACTTTTATGTAATAAAAAAAAACAAAATTCAGATTTAACATAAAAAGATCGAGTTAAACAAAAATGTCGATCTCCTGCGTATGTATTATGATAACTTTGGGGATTCCTCACATCTGGCTGGTTCTAAATGGTTCATAGAACAAACATATTAAATAACGTGAATTGTATGGTACAATTTAGTATGGAATATACATTCTCCTTTCAAATTTTAATCAGGGAAAGAAATAGGAAACATGCATTTTTGCTTTGCGAAAATTAATCACATTTATCACTACCATTCGTTTATGGTTAAAACTTTGGCTTATTCGGTTGCGGAAAGATTTGTCAAATTCACATTATTAATGATAGGTAACAAAAAATTCAAACATTCACACATATATAAAACATAAACATGATTATGATGTGAGAGCTAGGTAATAAAAGCAAAAAGTACTCGAATAATAAAGCAAAAGTAACAATATAGCTACAAAGTACCAAACAAAAGGAACCTCTAAAAGTGTACGAGAAAAAGACATAAACATGAACAACAAAATATGAGAAATCATAAAAAAGGTCACTCAAGGAGTGAAAGCCTCATCATCCTCGGTCTCCTCATCCTCGTCCTCCTCGTCCTCATCCTCCTCATCACCTCCTCCCTGGCCTCCGGCCGCTGTACCACTGCCTCCAGCCTCTGAATGCTCCGGCCTATCCCCGGGCCAACGACCATGAGCCGCGAACATCTGGGGTGTCGGTATCTGATCATCAGGATCTGTCGGCCTCCCTAACTGCCTCTGAAGACGATACATGGAATCATGCATCATAGTCATGTATCGATGGGAGGAAGCATTCTGCTCCAATATGAAAGTGCAAGTGCGACAATCCCCTGATGCTGGTGGAGGCCTAGGCCGTGGCTGCTGTGCCCTCGCTCTCCTCCCCGTGCAGTGTCTGGAGATGTACTCGTCCGTGATGGGGTTCTTAATGGTTTCGGACACCTGGGGAGGGATAACTACGCGGGCGTCCCGGCAGAGTCCCATGATAAGACCCGGGAAAGCAAGTGGGCACATCTTCTTGGCCGGTGGCTTGATGCCACTCTCGACCACTATCTTAATCTCCTGGCAAATGGCTCTAGCCACATCCACTTGCTTACCGGTAAGGATGTAGTAGATTAGGGGGGTCACATCCATGGTGGTGGAGGAGGTATGGCTTTTGGGTTTTATGTTGTGGACGATAAGGTGGAAAATGACCTGGGCATAGGTGGTGAGGTTGCCCCTGAGGGCCTTTGTGGGCTGCCCTGCTGCATTAAGCTCATAACTTTTTCCGGATTGGAAAATGGTTTGAGCGTAGAGATCGTGGTTCCAATTACCACGATTCTGGTGCTTATGGAAAGCACACAGCTCATCATTTTCCAATTGGAAAGGGTCTCGGAGGTAGGTGTTGATGGCGTCGCGATCAAATCTAATGACCCGACCACGCACCATGGTCTGATACGTAAACTCTCCCTCTGGATCCACGGGAATGGCATTTGCGTAGAATTCCCGGATTATATCGTAGTTGAGGTTAAGGGGAGGGTTTACCAAAACTCCCCACCGGCGGTGGTTTATCAACCGGGCCAACTCCCTCCAAGTGCCCCTGTCACTTATGATGAATTGCCTCTCCGGCCAGAAGGTCCTGCCAAGAAGCTCTTCATATCTCTCCTGGTTCCGAAGACTTAGGAAGCGAGAGGCGTCGAAACCCCCTTGGGGTCTAGATCCGGATGCCTCACCCCTTGAGCGTTTTCCTACTGGTCTTGGTGCCATCTGCAAGGAAAAAGGGCAAAGTTAATGGACTTACAGGTGATATGAGGTGAAACAACAGGATTTGAAAGGAAAAAATGGAAAAACACAGGTTCTGTTCCTGCTACAGTCGCACTGCGAAGGTAGGTTCGCAGTGCGAAGGTGTTCGAAAATTTCTGGGTTGCCCAGAAATGGTCGCAGTGCGAAGTTGAACTTTGCTCTGCGACCATGACAGCAAACCCCAGAAATCTGCACCTACACCTCTGGGTTTAAGCTTCTAACATATAATGCGTGCAACAAACTCAGAATCAATGACTGGGTATCAGAAAAAACAACTTAACAGCCTCTTTTTTTCAAATTTCGTAAATGGGTTTTCAAAAACAAAATGGGATTTGAAAGAAACAGGCTTGTGTTCAGATACCCATGAGGCATGCTTGCTAAATCTCAACTTAATACAATAAACTAGGGACTAAATGCAGCATAATATAAACTTAAACTTCAAAATGGGGATTTCAAAATTAGAAACCCTAAAACCCTTATTGTTTGAAATACGAATCAGATGTACAGAGAAAGAAGAAAAGGAATCGTACCTGGTAGTTGGTTCTGAATTGAATAAAGTAAAAACTTAAAGAAAAGAAGATTCACCAATGGATATGCCTACTCCCTCTTTTTTTGGATTTGTGAGTGTTTTTTTAGTTATGGGATAAAAGTTATTATTTTAGCATTAAGAGTTAAAGAAAGAAAACGGTTGGGATAACAAGATGGGTGGTTGAGAGGGAGTAAATGAAGAGTCAGCTAGGCTGACAAAATTCGCGTACTTCGCACTGCGAAGTATTTGATTTTTTTTTGAAATTTTGCTACCCCTCAACCCATTGGCCATTTATATCCCCAATTATGATTATGCATAAAAACAAGTAATAAACAACTAAAGGCTGATTGCCCCTGATAAAATAAAACATAATGTAGCAAACACGAGTGAATGGATAATGTGTGGAGGTTCGGAATTTTCCCCCCATCCTCACATGTGGGCTCTAAAAATGGTGAAATTTCCTAAGAAGAGGTCCTTAGAGTCATAGACCTCACATGGAATTAGGGTTGTCTATGGACATACGTCGACATGACTTCAATTAATTCCACATGAAAATCTCATCTAAGCGGGGTTGGACATCCTACCTCACGGACATACGTCAACGCGGGTTTCCGCACACAACCTCCTTCTAACTTAGTTTTTTTTCTCAAGCTCGGGTAGAGAGCCTCACACGTCCGGCATTAACCCGAACAATGTGGAGTAACATCACTCAAGTAACCCCCGCATTTGATATATATGATATGAATATAAAGCAAATAAAGCAAATATAAACACAAAACATAAATATAACATGTATGAACAAAATAAATAAACATGGCACGCAAAGAAAAATAAAACAATTGGCTTTAAACCAAATAGGTTAGGCTTGACTCGCTAGTGGGAACAGGGTCCCCAGTGAAGTCGCCAGCTGTGCGCACCTCGTTTTTTTCCTCGGGGAAAAAGACGCGCAAATCCTCCGAGGACGTCCTCGAACGCTCGAAGGGCCTTTGTGAAGCCGCCACCAAAGTTTTTGTGTAAAGGGAACGTTGATAAACCCTTAAGTTTTTTTTGTTTAAAGGGAAACGATAATAAAACCCTTTGACGATGAGGATAAGGATTTGGTCATCGCAACCATTGTCGGGTTCGGGAGTCGGTTACGCAAGGGGAAGGTATTAGCACCCCTCACGTCCGTTGTACTCAACGGGAACCTTCTATTTGGTTTAAGCTTGAATTGTTTTTTTAATATTTGCGTGCATGTTCATTTATGTTAAAAACATAATAAAAGGGGGAAAGAGATAAAAACAAACGAAAGGAAAGAAAGAAAAAGTTTTTTTTTATTGCGCTTGACAAGATGTCGATCTTGCTCCTACGTATCTCCCGGTAGTCGGAGAATTCAAAGCGTACGTAGTTCTTTGTAGAAAAACGTACGTGTGTTGGTTGATTTTAATTGGACGATGTTTTAACCGAATTCTTGCGATTAAAACGTAGCTTGTATGCTCGCTCTTGGAGACTTATTAAGCGTTTGTTCGTGAATCGCATTAGAATTTAAAAAGTACGTCCGTTAGGGTAAAGGGTTGGAATTGGTCGCTTTGGGACCAAGAGAGGTGCAATGGACTCATACAAGTCAATCATTGACCGAGTGGACTCTAAACGAGTCGGGGGGTGAGTCTAATGGCCACGGGGGACCAAAAGGTTTGGATTGACCACAAGGGGCCAAGTTTTGGTTTGGTGTGGTTGTACATTGAAAAAAGGAATGACGATTGTCCGAACGACGAGACATACGTCACGCATTCGTACAATCGGGGCGATGGAGAGACATACGTCACACCATCCCTTTTTCATTCATGTTTTTGGGTTGAATCTTTTAGAAATCCCAAGGTATGTCAAAACATTTGGTTTGAAAACCCAAAATGGGAAGGTTTAGCAAATTTTGCTAGAAAACGCATAAGTTCGTCTCATTTTGCGAACGGTTTTGAAAAGCGAACAAATTTGGTGTATGTTCATTGCTTGAGTTTTGAAAATCATGAACAATATTTATTGTTCAAGTTTTGATTGAAATGATGAACATAGCTTGTTTGTTCATGTGGTTTTGAAAGTTTGAGAACAATAACTTGTTTTGCAAGTTATCCACAAAATGGTCATACGAACTTGTGATTTTGCCAAAATTATGCTAAATCCTTGTTATGGTTTGAAAGACATGGGTTTAAAAACTCTTAGGTTCTAAGCTCTGGGGCTAGAACCTCAAAAATTGGTCATTTTGACACAAAAACTCAGATTCTGAGTTCTGTCATGGTCGCACTGCGACCATGACTTCGCACTGCGAAGCATGCGAAATTTTGGGTTCAGAAGCTGTTTCTGAACTTTTGTTCAGAAACAACTTCTGAACACCCTCAGGACCTTATAGGTGGGTGAAAAACTTTGAGTTTTTGGGGTGAAAAAGGCTGGACAAACCAGTTTTGATGTTTTGAAAACCTTGGGATTTCTTTGAAATTCAAAAGGGGTTTTTTAGAATCAAATGGTTTTGTACCAAAATAGCTATGCAAACACAATTGTAAATGCAATATAAGCGCTTAGAAACTTACAGAACTCCCTAGCAAAGCTCCAGCTGCACTTGATTTGATTTGGTTGAAGGCTTTTGCAAGAGGTTTTATATTTGGTGATGGTTTTGGAACTTTGGAAAGCTTTGTGTGGGATTGGTTTTTTCTGGTTGTTTTGTGGAGGTTTGTAGGCTAAAATGAGTAGAGTTTCTGCTCTTGAAAATGCTGTGTTAATTCTCTTTGAATCCTTGGGCATTGCCTTCTATTTATAGGCCAAAACCAAATCTTTGTCATCATTACAAAATCCTAAAATTCAGCTGATTTTGTGGCTAAGATCAAGCTGAATCCCTTTGCATTAAATGCTAATGGATAGAGGCAACCTTGCCTTGTACCAAGGGGCAAGATTCAGCCTGACTTCAGCCACAAATTCAACCAATTCTAGAAGGTAATGATGAAGAACAAAGCTGATTTGCAATTGGCTAATGCTTGGGGATCAATCCTTGCAATCTCAATGGTTGGTCAATGAAAACGTGCACTGTAATGTGCAGAGATTGAGGGATGAAAAGGCTACTTATGGCTGGTGTGAGAGGGTGAAAAGCTGCTGCAAAAACAGAGTAGGCACTCATGGCTTTTCAAGTGAGAAATCCAGCTGGTTTGACTGGTTTTTTTGGGGAGCAAGCAGGAGGAAAGTCCTCAAGCAGGTGGCTGGCAACCTTGTGGTGGTTAGCAGGTCACATGGGAGGGACTAGAGCTGCCCAAGGGCAAGCCCACTTGCTTGTCACATGCTAGGTTGGAAGAAAAAGCTTCCAACCTTGGCATTAATGGCAAGTCCTTCCATTCTGATCTTGCTTGGCCCAATTAGCCATGAATGCTACTTAAAATAATTATGGAAATGATATGCAACAAATTCTGGAATTAAATCAAAGAAACCAAAAATCTGCAGAAAAATCGCAGACTTCGCAGTGCGAAGTGAGCTTCGCAGTGCGAAGTCAGCATTTTTGAAATGTTGACTTTTCTGTTGACTTTTGTTGACTTTTGACTTTTTCCCCTCTTTGATTTTTTTGATTTTTGTTTTAAAATGCTTAGGACAAAATTAGGGTACTACAAAAACAACCTGTCCTAATTGCAAAACCACTTGCCCTGTTTCTAGAAACAGCTGACCAAATCTAGCATTTCTTCCTTCTTCTGCAATTCAGCACGTTTTTGTTGCTTATCCCCAAGCTCTGCTCACCAGCACATGGCTTTCCCTGTTTATCTTCTCAAATCCTCAAGGGTCAATCTCAAAAAGCATAGCCTGTACCCTGTTTCCATGAATTCCAGCAATTCCAGTCACAATCAGCCCCCATTGAGTTCTGAATTTGGTCAAAGTCATGACCATGATCACAAGGCAGGGTCACTTCCCTCCTTTTGCATTAAATGCATAGCCATTAGTCATGATCTTAGCCCACAAACCAGCTTTGTTTTAAGAGGATTTGCCATGATTACTTTATTTCAAATGATGACATTTGATTCTGTTTTGCCTATAAAAGGAATGCATTGCTGAAGGTTCAAAAAACGGTTAATTACTCTCAGAAATTCTCACATAAACACACAATTCTGATATACATTTCAGACAAGTTTTAATAGAAATTCTCACATCAGTTTTAACATAATCCAAAGAACAAAACACACCATTGTTCATACAGTTTTACTCAGCTTGTTCAAACACAATCCAATCCAACCTTAGAGCATTTAAGCAGTTGTTTTAGGGGATTTTAGAACAAAATCAGGATCAGTAAGAACATTAGCCAGAAGCTCTGTTTTCTGTTCTTATTTTGCAAACAATCACAAACCAACCCAGAAATCAAAACCAGCTATCAGGCACCCATAAACATCATATCCAAAGCAAGAATAACAGCAAAACACCAGTTGCTATTGCTGTTATATTTCTGCAACACTTCCAGTTTTACAAAATCACAATCATCCCAAGTTCTCTTCAGTTTCTTGCATCCCAAGCATCAGCAGGATTTTTGTAAGTCATTCTGAATTCATTATCTTGCATTTGCATTGCTGTTTGCATTTATTCATTGGTTTCATTGTGATTCAACATCAGTTTCTGCATTTTTAAGTGTTTTTAACTGAGTTTGAACTAAGAAATATCTTTTGAGACTTCAAATAAATCCCAAAGTTTGCAAAACACAAAAACAGAAGTGGTTTAAACCCTTTTCCAACTAAATTTGAAAATTTTGCACCCCTTTGAGGTTCTGAAAACTGATCAGAAGCTGAGTCTGAACAGTACTTCAGACTCTGAAGTTCAGAGTCTGAACAGTACTTCAGACTCTGAAGTTCAGAGTCTGAACAGTGCTTCTGAAGGTCAACAGAAGTCAACCCTCTGAACAGTGCTTCTGAAGGTCAACAGAAGTCAACGTCTGAACAGTACTTCAGACTCTGAAATTTCAGCTTCTGAAGCACTGTTCACTCAGACTCATGATTTCAGCTTCTGAAGCATTTCTGGGCAATTTTTAAGGCTCAGAGGCACTTCTGGACTTATGTTTAAGGCTCAGAACCTAGCTTTTCTTTTAAACTCTGGTTGAAAAGGATTAAAACTCATGTTTGGCTTTTTATTTTGAAATTGCATAAGTTTGAACATTAATTTGTTCATCAAGTTTCAAAAACATTTGAATATTAACTTGTTCATTAAATTTCAAAGTAAATTTGAGCAGCAAGTTATGTTCATTGATTTCCAAAATCAAACTTGAATAAACAACTTTTGTTCATTTAAATTTCAAAAGCATTTGAACATTAACTTGTTCATTAAATTTCATAAACTTGTGCATTTTTTCATAAACTTATCCTTTTTCAATAAGTTTCAATCACAAGCTTGAACATTTTGTTCATGATTTTCCAACAAACTTGAACAACAAACTTTGTTCATTAACTTTCAAAACAAACTTGAACAAGAGGCTTGCTCATGGGTTGCAACATTTAATTTGAGTAACCATTTTGTTTTAAGTTTTAAAACCAAGTGTTTTTGCTTAATTTTGGGATTTCTTTAAGTTTCAAATAACAAAAACTTGAATGAAAAAGGGGTGGTTTGACGTATGTCTCTCCATTTCCCCGATTGAACGAATGCGTGACGTATGTCTCGTCGTTCGGACAATCGTCATTCTTTTTTTCAAACGCATCCAACCACACCAAACCAATGCTTGGCCATTTGTTGTCAATTTGAACCCTTTGGTCCCCCGTGACCATTTGATTCATTTTCTCGACTCACTTGAGTCCCTTTGGTCAATGTTCGACTCGGTTGATTCCATTGAACCTTTTCTTGATCCCGTGGGATCAATCGAACCCTTTTTCGACTCGTTTGAGTCCCTTTGGTCAATGTTCGACTCGGTTGAGTTCATTGAACCTTTTCTTGATCCCGTAGGATCAATCGAACCTTTCCTCGACTCGGTTGAGTCATTTTAATCTTTTTGGTTCCCTCGCGACCATTTCAAACCCTTTTCCCCAACGGACATGCTTTTAACATTTCTAGCGCGATTTTAAACAAACGCTTAAGTCTCCCATGCGCGAGCACACAAGCTACGTTTGATCGCAAGAATATGGTTAAAACATCGTTCTTTTAAAAACAACCAACAAATACGTTTTTCTACAAAGAACTACGTAGCTTTGATTTCTCCATCGCACCGGGAGATACGTAGGAGCAAGATCGTTATCTTGTCAAGCACAATAATAAAAAACAAATTTTTTTCCCCTTCATCATATTTTCTTTTTCCCATTTACATATTCAAGCATGCAAGCAAAACATTTAAAAACATTCTAGCCTTAGCTAACTAGGAGGTTCCCGTTGAGTACAACGGACGTGAGGGGTGCTAATACCTTCCCCTTGCGTAATCGACTCCCGAACCCGATAATGGTTGCGATGACCATCCTTTCCTCATCGTCAAGGGTTTTATTATCGTTTCACTTCAAAATAAAAAAACTTAAGGGTTTATCAATGTTCCCTTTAAACAAAAACTTTGGTGGCGACTTCACACGGCTTTTCGAGCGTTCGCATACGCTCAGAAGTTTGCGCGTTTTTAACGAGAGCGCACGATAACAATATACCCCAAAACTGATAGAAACTCACTTCAGCCACATACACATAAAAGACCAAAAGAAACACATGTACCCTGCACTAAAACTACAATTTCGATCCCATAAAAAATAGTAGCCACCAGAACCAAAACATAACACTCGAACCGCAAAAGAATCCCTACAAAAATTTCCAGACCTGAAGCAAAATCAAAATTGCCAAACCACAACAGTAGCAAAGGTTAATTTATAACCTCCACTGATTCCTCCGCCGCTTGTGCCGCTGCTGGTGGAGGTTCTGGCGGCGTTTAGGGTTTGAACAGTGTTCAATTTAGGTTTCTTCTTATCAGATCTAGAAGGAAAATTCAAAGAAGAAATAGATCGAGGACTATTTAAGGTGTTGAAGATGATTTGATTTTGTTTGAAGATTTTTTTTTCTTTCTTGTTGTTGTTGCTGCTTATTGGGTTGTTGTTATTGTTTATTCTTGTTGTTGTGTTGTTCTTTTTTTCCAGAAATGGATGTGAAGAAGATGAAGAATTTAAGTGGAAAAGATGAAGAAAATAAATTAAGTTTTGAGCCAATGCCAAAATAACACGTAGATAACAGTTAATGTTTTTTTTATTAAACCTAACATAAGGGACTAAAATGTGTAACAGAGATAAATCTAAAGGACTCAAACAAAGTTTTTATTACTTATGCCTTGGTACGTACATAAGCCGGAAAGAAGTTTCCTCGGTAGTTGAGTGTGGTGTAGTGCGATATGCTCACAATATGTGTGGGAGCTCCTCTGGCCAACTTCCTTTTGCCTTCTGCAACCTTCTCTTGAGCCCTCTTAAAAGGACTCATTTGGCAAACTCTGCTTGTCCATTCATCTGGGGGTGCTCCACGAAAGTGAAGTGTTGCTTGATGTTCAACTCCTCTAAGAGCACCATACTCTTTTTGTCCGCAAACTGGGTGCTATTATCGTTACCACAGACTGAGGTACACCGAACCTGGACAAAATGTTCTTTTTGAAGAACTTGATTATGTTTCCGCCGTTATCTGAGCCAGACCAACGCAGACCTTTTTGCCTGCTCCCCATAAGAGATGTCAGAGATAGACCCTAGCGTCGCCTGTCACATGCTGAATGTGAAACCGGAAGCAAAGTATGTTAGCCAAAAGAGGCGCCAAGAATCCCCAGAAAAAGCTCAAGCTACCAAAGAGATTATCCCAGAATGCTTCTTCAGCTAGTCTTTTTTTCTTCATAGTTGATGTACAGTTGAACGCGAGTCACCAGGTCGCTCATATCTCTTGCCACCCTGAGGCCTAATTCCTCTTTGAATTTACAATCGTCACGAAGGTTATTTTCGAAGATAAAGCATTTCAAACTACTCCCGCAAGGTTCCTTTCTTTCCTTAGACGACAGCATTTAGCGCGGCCATGTTTTTTGACTGCTTCCGCCTCGGGGTAAAGTGGGAAACAAACTCCTCATACAATTCTCTCTAGGAGTTGATGGAATCGTTCGCCAGTCCTTTGAACTAGGCCATGGCGGTGCCCTTAAGTGTTAGGGCAAACATTTTGCATTTCACCGCTCCTCGAGCCTGGTGGTAGTCAAGTACGATATCCATGTGTTCTACGTGTTCGTCGGGATCTGTAGTTCCGTCATACATTTCCAGCTTGGGCGGCTTCGCGAAAGCGTGAGGGATATGATGTTCCACGATCTTTCTGGTGAATGGACCCCTCTGATGGCTCCTGCGATGGCGCTCTTGAGAATAGCTATCTTTCTTCCGGCGGCTTCGGTGTGGTAGAGAGTCCTTCCCTCCGTGGTGATCGGGAGACTTCCCGCGGTGAGGACGGTGAGGAGAGTGACCACTACTTCCTCTGTCTGGATCGTTTGGTGGCTTTGCACCGCCTCTGTAGCGGTTGGCGGGAATTGAAGCGACGTTGTCAACAATCGCCGGTGTGTCATGGCGTTGATTTTGCTGAGCGGCTTCGACCTGTGTAGCGATTTCTGTCGGAATCTTCTCCTGTTGTTGGAGCAGGTTCATCAAATCCGTTTAAAGCTTGTTCGTCCCTGGCGATGCAGGATTCGGCGGAGGGAGAGGAACGTCCTCCATGACTGGAGGAGGAGGTAGAGTTATTTCAATCGGTGCGGAGGGCGGAGCATCGACTATTGTATCGAGAACAGCAGCGTTCGCGTTTTCTTCTTGATTCAATGGTTCAAAAGCTGAAATCGATTGATCTTGGAGGATTTGGATCGCGGGACGTAATTCTTGTGCGGTGGAGGAATGGCTCGTGGTGGCTCGCCGACGAGTTCCGGCCATTTCTTCAGTAGATTGAGCTGTAACTGTCAATCATTGCAATGGAGGAACGTGTAACTAAAAACGGTTACGACGGCGGAGCGTGTAACAGAAAACGGTTATGGTGGAGGATCGTTAGACCGTGGCGGTTAGCAAACAACCCCCTCCTTCTAGCGCCAAATGATATGTCCGGTGAGGAACAGATGGAGGCAACGGTGACGGAAGGTGCTCCAGTACGGCGGTGATGAGTCTTCACAGTGGATCAAAAGGTGCCTGTAGGCACGTTATCACTCCGACGATCAAGCCAGCAATGGAACTGAGAAAGAGTGTGTGAAAAGTGTGGGTAAAGTGAATCGTACCTTGGGGGTGAAGCTAACTCAGCCTTATATAGGCGTATGTGAGAATAACTGTCTCCAGAATATTGGGCGTGTGATCAGGGGACAATTAGAGGACACATGTGCAGTATCTGATGCACGGGGGCGCGATATGGTGTGGTGCTGTGTATTGACGTTGGCGTGTGCCTTTAGGTGACGCGCCTTGGAATGGTGGATGTTTAGTCCATGTGTCGCTGTCTGGTTGGCCTTCTGGCCAGTCCAGAACAGTTCCTATGTGGGTTGAACCCTAAAGGATCACTTCGAAGGTCGTCTTTACTAGCCATAAGGGATTTTTTTTTTCTTTTCTTACTCTTTAGTGGTGTAAAAACACTAAACTTGGAACACTGCTGTGTTTTACGTTTTCTTTTCCCTCTTTTGAAAATTTCATGACATTCTCTGATTCCCAGCTCTAAAAACCAATTCACTTGTCTCAACATTTATTATGGCTCTAGTTGTTGTTAGGAAAGGTCTCCCAAGAATCAATGTGCATTTCCGGTCTTCTTTCATATCGAGGACGACAAAATCGGCCGAAAAAAGGACTTGGTTTGTTTCTACCATCACGTCTTCAATTATTCCTTCTGGAATTCTAACTGTAACATCAACTAGGGTTGGGGTTATGTTGTATGGTTTCATTTTCACCTTCTTAAGTTTCTTGAATATTGACAATGGCGTCAAATTCACCTTCAATCTTAGGTCACAGATGGCAGAACACAGGATGGTTAAGATTCTTGTGTCCTTCTTTTTCTTAGGTATAGTGTTCCTAACAATGGAATCACAAGTTTGAGTGAGGATTACTATTTCCTACTTTTTAAGGCTTTGCTTGGAAGCAAAGACTTCTGATAGGTATTTGGCAAGTGTACCAAAAACTATCGAAGTAATCAAATATAAGTTCGTGTCCACGAGGACTGTTATTAGTTTCTACTCAACAATTTCATTAAGATACAAGATGTGTATAAATGGGGGGTTGCACCAGGAAATTGGTTTGGTTGAACAACATAAACTGTTGAAAAGATAATTAAAGTTTGGTTTTAGAAATTTATGAGAAAGATGGTTGAGCCCTTCGATTCCTCTAACACTATTGTATGATAAATTGTACCCCTTTCATATCAATGTCTACTTAATTTTACGATAGATTAACAAAATGGTTCTACTCAATCTCTTGACCTAGAACCCTCTCCTAAAGTAACTATCCCTTAATCTCTTAAGTGAAATAGAAACCGTTGGAGGTTTTACACAGTCCGTTAATCTCTAAATCATAACCTAACAATTTTCTATCTCTAGCTTAATTGATTAGGTTAAACAAATTTCCTAGATCAGATTCAAAAGCCATGGCTAGTGGTCATTCAAAGTCCACAATCAATTTATATATTCAAGAAAGCTAGGGCTAATAGTCAATCATAAACATACAAAAAGCATTAAGCATAAAGAAATCTGAATAAAACTAGGTTTTCATTGATAATCCAAGGAGTTCATACAATTCATGAAGCCATACAAATTACATCAGATTCATCTAAGGATCAACCACAATAGAATTAGTTATTCATAACTAAAGTACGAACAACAAATTCAAAAGAAAGATTCATTACATGGAATGGATAACTGACTATGAGTTTTGATGGTCTCCCACCTAATCTCCAGCTCTTCAGATCCAAATTATGCCTTTTTCTCTCCAAAATTTTGAACACCGCCTTCAGAAAATGTTTTGGCTTTTATAGAAAAAATTCAGAAACGCACACATCGTGCTCCGATGCCCAGAAATTGTGCTCCAGTTTCTTCAATAAATTCAAATTAAATCCTGACGCGCCTTCAAATCGTAGCACGATGTCAAGCCATCGTACTCCGATATTTTACAAACCAAAACCCTTCAAATTTGCTCCAAATCGTGCTCTGATGCTACAGATCGTGGCACGATTTCTTTGGTTCCAGGAATCATGAAAACTGTTCTTTTGTGGCCCATTGCTCACGCAAAATCACCTGAACTCAACTAAAACAGTATAAAATTTACTAACAAAATGAATATTACCTAGTGTCATCACAACCACAAACTTACATCGTTACTTGTCCTCAAGGAACAAACTTTTAAAATGAATTTCAACAGTAAAATAATAGTTTCTTCACCAATGGTATAATTCAAAGTTCATCTCCTTGTTATCAATTGACGTGCTAACTTGCTTGCCATACATCCATCCCACAACTTCTCGCAACAATATGAATAATACAAGGTTCACACAGTCGACATGCCAACCACTATATTACCAAAACTTGAAAAATTTCTAAACATCAATCAAAGTTATATCACAATACACACTTTTAAGGACTTTAAGGTTATAATGGGGCTAAGGTTAAAGGTGGGAAAATTTTGGAAAGTAGGTTTAATCGAACAAAACTGGAGTTAAGCAAATCCTACTTATTTGAGCAAGTGACACTCTACCACCCGGAAAGGAACAATTTTATCAGAACAAGGGGTCTAGAGAACTAACAATAACATGGATCAAAATCTTTGCAAATCAAAGTCTCATAACCTTTTTTTTCTTTTTTTTTCTTTTTTTTTTAGACAAAAGTGATGATCTTTTCAGTTTCAACAACTCTCTAATACCCCTACCACAAACTTAAAGTGTTGCTAGTTCCAAGAGCAACCCCAAACTTGAACTTTTAACAAGATCAAACACACATATATCATGCCTAACTCCAAAATAAATTGGGTTACATACCCTACGGTCTCTAGGCTTGAAACATGGTTTGTTACCGAAACAAAGGGTCTAACCTTTGGTTTGTTACATACCCTACGGTCTCTAGAGATGATCACATTACTTTTATTTTCTTTGCAAGATAACAACTTTTGATAAATCCCCACCATTGATAAATTTTCATTAGGCTTAGTTAAATTGTCGAATCAAAAACAACAATTTATGTGGAGATGATAACTAATATTTCATTACTTGGAAAACATTTGTGCGCTTGCCGAATTAGTCATAAACTTCCCAACTTGAATTCATTGGTTTACATCTCCTTTTATTTCTGAGTCATTTTGTACTATGAATCCAAGGTATTTAAACTGTGTTACTTGTGATATGATATGACATGCAACTTTCAATTCTATGTTATAAATGTTCTGCTTTTTATTAAAATTATATTTCATATACTCTGTCTTGATTTTACTCAGGCAAAAAATATACGCTTATAAGGCTTCTTTATTAGTGCTCAACCTCCCATTTGATTCCTTCATCAACTCTTCAAGTAAGACTATATTATTTGAAAAACGCTTACATATCAATGTTAACACTCGAATGTGTTTTCTAAGTACATCCTAAGTTAAAGTATTTGAGAAAATTATTAGAAACTGTATTAAGGTTAACCCTTGGTGTAATCATATTTTTATGCGAAAATCATCAGTGGCTCTACCCTGCATTCTCACACTAATCGAAGCCTCCTCATACATATTCTTTATAACTTAAATATAGGCAATACCAACTTCTTTCTTCTCTAGGGCTTCCCACAAAGTATACTTGGATGCTCTATCATATATCTTCTTCAAATCAAAGAAAACTAATGCAAGACTTTTTTATTCATTTGATATATTTTCATCACATGTTGTAGTAAGTAGATCATTTCATGGTTGACATCCCACGTAATACTAAAATGGTTGTGATAGACTTATTTATAATTTGAATTGGAAATAGATATAATATATAAGAAAATGTGAACAAATTTACAAGGTTTGAGGAACATCAGAGGTGACCACAAGCCCCACTAGAAAAAGAAAACACCCGCAACCATCTAGAGGGCTAAAAAAACAAAACAGCACGACAACAAAACAAAAACCCTCCCTACCTCATATAGACCAAAAGCAAAGAAAGGACCACTCACCAACCAAAAAACTAGAAAACACCCACAACACCACCAGAAAAAAAGAGATAAGGGTAAATTACACTTTTGGTCCCTTAAATATTTTTCAGGTCTCATATTGGTCCCCTAATTAATAAAAGTAACGTTTTGGTCCCTTAAATCCTTCTCTGGTAGTCACTTTGGTCCCTTCCGTTAGTTTGTGTTAAAAAACGTTCACTTTTGGTCCCTTAAATATTTTTTCAGGTTTCAGTTTTGATCCCTTAAATATTTTTCAGGTTTCATATTGGTCCCCTAATAGAGGACCAATATGAAACTTGAAAAATATTTAAGGGACCAAAAGTGAACGTTTTTTAACACAAACTAACGGAAGGGACCAAAGTGACTACCAGAGAAGGATTTAAGGGACCAAAACGTTACTTTTATTAATTAGGGGACCAATATGAAACCTGAAAAATATTTAAGGGACCAAAAGTGTAATTTACCCAAGAAATAAAGAACAAAAAATCCACCCTCCCTCCTGATGCCTAAAATCAAAGAAAGAATGGACCAAGCCTACTCCACCAGAGAGATGAAACAAAGGAAATCATAACGAACCAAAAACCCCGCTCAAAGGCACCTAAACATGCCCCTAAACAAAGAGGTTATCAACTTCATAAGAGAAGTGGTTCCACCACCCACTCATAGTGAGAACAAGGTGAACCAGAATGGCTTTCAAAAAACTAATATCACGAAGAGAACTGGATCTTATGAACCAATTTCTCCACATTTATAATCTTACAAGAAAACACAAGGTCATTACAAACTCTCTAGATGAACAACACAACAGTATGTCATATCAACAAAAAAACCACGCATAATTATCTTTCTAGGTAAATCCCACTTCCAACCTAACCATCTAAGAATCAAGTACCATACCATTAAGGACATCCCACACAAGACAAAGAAATGATTAGCGGACTCAGTAGAAATCATGCAAAGAGCGCAACCATAAACAACGTGAAAACTTGGATTTTAGCTCCCTTTGGGATCCTATGTAGGAAAAGCTGCCACTAGAATGAAGGAGAGAAAAACACAAGAAGGGGGTTGAATTATGTTGGCTTTATCAAAACTTTTTCTAAGTGTTTATAAAATCAGTTTAGAGTCTGAAGCAAAGCAGAGCTTCTTTAGAGTCTGAAGCAGAGTTAAATGCAGCAAATTAAAAACAAACATACACACACACAGAGGGGGGAAGACGACACAAAGCAATTATACTGGTTCCTTCCATAAACCGAGAGTAGTCTAGTCCCCTTGCACTTTCAAGAGGTTTTCATTATAATCTCACAGATTACAAATTGCTCAAGCACACAAGCAAGAGACTTCATTTGCTCAATCACACAAGAAAGAGGCTTATATTGTTCAATAACACAAGAAATAGACTTTTACAATCTAACATAATCAAATAAAAGATTGTTGGTTTTTACACTTGATATACAATCAGAGGCGTAATACAATAAAGTTCAGTTTGGCTTTGAGACTTAAGAATTTCTAAGATATGAAAGTTTTTAAAAAAAATTTGTAAGTGTTTGTGCGCTATTAATTTTTACAGAGTAAGGGCACTTGTTGATGACGCCTTGTCATTACGTAATTTATTAAGAGTTTTTGTTAGTTTTTTCGTCTTTTGTCAGCATTTTGAGGCAGTTTGAGGTACAAAAGAGCAAGGAATCATCAGAGCCTGAAGTGACTACATCGTGACACGATTTGGGAATCGTGTCACGATTTCTTAACCAGAGAAGAGATCAAATCCTGCCTACAGAATCATGTCACGATTGCATAATCGTGTCACGATTGGGAGATCAGTTTGCGCAATCCTTGGGAGTTTTAATGAAGGATCGTGTCACGATTGCTGGCATCGTGTCACGATTTTGCGATCAGAATTTCCTATTTTAGCTGATTCGTTTTCAGAAACAAGGGTTCGGAAACTTGGAGAATAGAAGCGCGATTTTGAGAGCAAAGAACTGAAGCGGTGGCTACCCCATCCAACTCACAGTCAGTTTTTGTATGTTCTTATGTTCTTGTTGATTAAGCTATTTTGTAATTCAATTATGAGTAGCTAAATTCTCCATTGTTAGGGATGAGAATAGCTAGATGATGACTCTTGTTTTGTAACCCTAATCTGATCTTTGAATGAATTTATTGAATCATGTTTTCTTATCTTTGTGCTTAATGCTTTTATTGATTGATCATCTGTAAATTGTTGTATGATTCATATTGTGAAACGGAAGTGGAATTTATGAATGCTTAAGATAAGAAATTCTCGCCTTTGTAATCTAGGAATAGATACAAACCCTTGAAACCGTTTATTAATTCATGTCCATTCATGCTTAATTCTGAATTGTAAAACTTGCTAAGGAATTAGGGTTTACTTTAGAATTAAAGTTCCTGTCGCTAAGGAATTAGGGCAAGATTAATTAAGAGAATTAGGTCGTGATTCATTAAATGAGTTCAATGATCGTTGGTTAGGTAATTAACCTGAGTTCGGAGTCTAGTGAAGCTCATCCCTGACAAGCTTCTTATCTCTTAATTTCAAACCAATTTATTTTACGTACTTTTCGTTATTTGCAATTAAACAAACTTCGTACCCTTTTGTTCACTTGAGTAAGCCAAATTACATTCGATTCGTTAACGCAGTCCTTGTGTTCGACACTCAGTTTACCGTTTTAAACTTTACTACTTGAACGATTTCGTATACTTGCGAAAATCGCCATCAAGTTTTTGGCGCCGTTGCCGGGGATCGAACCCGGGTCACCCGCGTGACAGGCGGGAAAATCGCCATCAAGTTTTTGGCGCCGTTGCCGGGGACTGCCAATTAACTGTTGAATTGTAATTTCTTTTTACTCAATTGGAATTTTTTGCTCTGCAATAAAATTACTTTTGCTGTTACAAATTTATTTTTACTTTTATTTTTGTTTTCATTATCAATAACTCACGTTTGTCTAATCTTGTATGCGAGGCCAGCCCTCAGCTGAACTTCTCTTTGACGCAGAAATTGAAAAGACTTGCCGTGCAAACCGCAAAGCAGCTCAATTAAGAAAGCAAAGAGAGAAGGAAGGGACGAGTGAAATTGAGATAAACACAGACGAACAGGTCACCGAGGAGCTAGAAGTTGTTGAAAGGATGGCTGAACTAGACCCACCACCTCCTCCACCTGAAGAGAGACTTCTCGGAGACTATGGTGCTCGTGACCGAAACCGCAACAGGTTGACCATTGCTAACCAGCCTGTGACGGTTAACAAGTTTGAGATCAACCCAGGACTACTCCGTGAATTGAAAGAAAAACAGTTTGCTGGAAAATACAACGAAGATGCCAACAAGCATTTGAAGAATTTCTTTGTGATCTGTGAGACAACAAAAGTGGATGGTAACTCGGAAGAAGCCAAACGGTTGCGGTTGTTTCCATTCTCCCTAACTGATGATGCCAAGGAGTGGTTTGATTCTTTACCAGCTGGAAGTATTACAACATGGAATGAGATGGAAGACAAGTTCTTGGAGCAGTTCTTTCCTACAGCGTTGTTTGTGCGCAGACGTCAGGACATTTCCAACTTCCAACAGAAAGATGGAGAATCACTTGGAGAATCGTACAAGAGGTACAAGAAATTGTTGTCAGCCTGTCCAGACCACAATTATGACAGCACAGTGCAGATGCAGATTTTTTGTAATGGTCTACGCCTTTCTACTAGACAAGTCCTCGACACAGCTTCTGGTGGTTCCATCAATTTCAAAACTGCTTCTCAAA